>BMAU01019286.1:600000-926472 GCA_019973935.1 Trichonephila clavipes | reverse complement strand
CCATGCATTGCTACTAAAGTGTTTTATATTTTTAACTTTTTATGAATGGGTTTTGTTAATATTTTTCACTCTTACTCTATTGTAGGGACATAGCAAGAACAACTACTAATTTATATATAAAATGGCTTTTTACAAGAATACGATCTTTACGTGAGAGAATAGATAATAAAAAACTCAGTCTAAAATTTTTCTGGTAAAAACTCTGGGCAAAATACTTCAAAGTAATGAACTAAAAGCCTAAATAAACATATGTCAATTTCCGTTTTTCATTCACGATGTGTTGTTTTATTTAAAATAATGGAGGATGATTATTTAATAAGCAAACACAATTTAATGAATTGTGTAAAGATTTGAGATTAGTTTAGCTTCAAAAGATGTCTTCGTTTTAAAGTGAAATCGATGTATAAACTAAAACTCGTTTATTTGGATCAATATAAATCAAAAGAAGAGTGTTTGTTCATCATGTAGCAGAATCAAGCAAGTATATTTATTTATGGAAAATGCAAAAACAAAAATTTAAAATGAAAAATGCTTCCGCGTAACTCGTATTATGGACATATTTTAAGTTAAAACAATCCACAAAGAAGAAAAATCACAAGTCAAAAAATCATGAATTGTAATCTTTAATTAAAAATCATGTCCTTTAATATAAACAATATTCTTCAGTCAGAATAATCTAAATGGAGGATTAAAATAACATAAAATGCTGAACTAAATTAAATAATTGGAACAAAAGATAAATTCTGTTACACTGTTGGTTTCGATTGAACAATATGTAGAAGTGTTTACGATCAGCGCGCTTAAGGGAACATGGTACGATTTACAAAAAAAAAAATTAATTTAAGGATTTTCAAACTTTTTTTGGTTGGCTACTATGTGTGTATACTGTGTAAAACTGATTTTGTGCTCAAAATTATATAAAAAAAACTAGCCATTTAATTTTTTAAGGAAAAAACGTAAAATTTGTGAAGTGATTTTGAAATACTACTCCTTCTCTCTCTCTCTCTCTACAAAATGTTACGTACACGCATGAAATTTGATTTAAAAGTACGTCAAACTATGAATAACTAAAGTTGGTATGGATTTTACAATAACATGACTAGTATTTGTACAATACTTCTTTTTATGAATGCTTATTGAAAATTCCTTTAAAAAGTGTGTGTACATTTTTAAATTATTTTTTAAAAAATAAGTATTGCTTTTTTGATTTATAAAAATGCATACCATTTTTATTACATGTACTATTAGCAATAGGTAAAATAAAATTCAAAGCAATAGGCACAATAGAAAAAAGCCGTAGCATTTTAAATGAAGACAAACTAGTTATTTTATATTTCTGAGATAAGCCAGTTTAAAGTATCCGACTACGTTCGAGCCGTGATTTAAAAAGTGCATAAATGGGTAATTTTCATGACATTTAGTATCACTCAGATTGGAATACATGCATAAAATTGTTTTAAGGAGAATTTAACACAAAAAATTTATTTAAATATAATATTTTGGCAAAAATTAACTTAAAATAATCTTTTTTTTTCCAAATGATCTCCTTTTGTAAAAATACTTCTATTATAATAATATTTTGCCTGTATATAGCTCAGACATTTCTACAGAGGCTCAACTAGAATTTTTGAAAAATTCACATTATTTTCAGAGTTACCACCAATTGAAATAATTATTGGCGTTTTTTTTTTTTTTTTTTTCTTAAAAACTGCTCCCCTCTGTTGTCGTAAAATATGAATAAACTCACTTCTAAGTTATGTATTCCAAAAATTCAAGTTGAGCCTCTGTAGAGAGGACTAAGCTATATACAGGCAAAATATTATTATAATAGAACCATTTTTCACAAAAGGAGAACATTTGGAAAAAAGATTATTCTAAGTTAATTTTTTGCCAAAATATTATATTTAAATAAATGTCTTTTTGTCAAAATGTCCTTAACAGAATTTTATGAATATATTCTAATCTAAGTGACACTAAATATCATGAAAATTATCCATTCATGCGCTTTGAAAAATCACGCTTCCGTCGTAGTCGGATACCTCAAAATTTTGATTTGCCATAGGGATGTGAATAAAAACGAACTTAAAATCTACCATAATCCTGCGTTTTTTTTAGTTTAGAGCTTTCAAATTTTGTCAGGTTATAGAAAAGCAGATAAAGAATAATCTAGGCTAAAAAAAATAGATTTGATTTTGTGGCCGATTTTTGTCAATTGAATCGTACAGCGTCTGTCCCATTAAAACAACTCGACTGCTTTTGGTGATAGATTTCGTAATTCTGAGAAGTGGTCAAGTGACGGGGACGACACCTGAGTCAGCACCCATTTTCTTAACTTCTATGCCGCACTAACATTAGGATTTTGAGGTTGAACAGACTTAACGTGCATCAGTCCTTATGGCCATGAGTTCGTGCCCATGATGCTACTACGGCCACATTTCGATCGTATAAATTTGTTATAGAAACTCTATAGCAGTGATACTCAACCCGCGGCCCACTGGAGCTTTTTAAGTGGCCTGGTCATGGCCCATTTCTCTGAGAAATTCATTTATTTATGAAATTTTGGTGGGAAATTCTTTGTCAAAAAATCAAATATATCAATTTTGCTTTTTGTTGTCAATGTCGTATAGGTGCGAATTGATTCATTTTTTCATTAGTGATAATAGACAACAGTGGAGTAGCGGCCATTTTATGGGTGGAACTAATTTTTAACTATATTTCATATCTTGCAAGCGAAATATATTCGAAGAAAATAGATTGTTTAAAGGTGATTGGGGGGTAAGTTGACTGTTATGTAGTGAAAAACAAACATGGTTCAGTAATTGTTTGATTTGCCACAAAAGTGTATTTAAAAACAACCAATAAACAGGAATCGGTCAATGGCACTTGTCCTCGAAGATCTCTTTCATGAGATGACAAATAGGCTTTCTTGAATAATATTTACAGCAGCAAAAAAAGTGCTTTGTCAGTGGTAATGTCACAGAGATAAACAAGGTACTCTATGAAACTTCTTACACCTTTGATAATCATATGAAACCATTTACTGATGTAGAAATTGTGAAAGAGTGATTCTTAAATGCTTCCAATTTAGAAACATCCAGTGACAAAAATAAAAAATATAAAAAATAATAATTAAAAAAAGCAAAATAGGAGTTATAACATTTTGATCAATTTCATATTTTTAATTTTCTATGTTACCTTGGTCTTAAAACATCTCTCCCCCCCCATTAATCCTCATGTTGCTCGCGTGAAATAAGTAACATATGTATGCCGTCCAGCAGAAAAAAATGGGTTGAGTACCTCTGACCTAGAGTATTATTCACTAGCTATATCATTAGCAAAAAAATTAACAAAATTTGATAATAATTAAGAGAAAAAAAACAAAAGAATCAAATGCTAATCCAATTGCTTTTTCTAAGAAAATACATTTTGATGAAATCATTTTGATGAAAGTATCAGGAAAATATAAACCCTTCAGAGACAGAAGAATTATAAATGACGAAATATTATTACAGTATTGTAACTGATTATGAAAATTTTATTTAAGAATGCTTCTAACATGGATAAAATACTTATTAAAATTTCTTCTAATATTATAGAATACCAAAACTACAAACATAAAGAAGAACATATAATTAACTGATATTTCTTACTACAATTTATATAATTAAATGTCGAAGTGTAATACAAGCTACAATTTATTATTTTTACTATTAGGCCTACTTGTTAAAGTACGCTTCTATTTTTAAAATTTTAAGAACTCATGGAATTAACAATTATTACTCACATACTAACTTTCGTTCAACTTCGAATATTCTTTCTAATACAGAAGACCCTTTCCAAAAGTAATTTTTAATATCTTGGAACTTAATTTCGCTCGTCTATCTCGACAGAAAAAAATAACTTTCTGCCATTTCTCAAAAAAAAAAGGAAGAGAAGTATTAAAATACTATTTTAAAGATTTACATTTCGATATCACTTATGACGCTCCGAAATGAATCTTGGCATCTCGCCATTCTGTCCCTCCAATTAAAAATATTTCTTTGGAACATTACACAGCGCTAGAAAAAAGATATTACGCTTGAAATATCAAAAGTGTCTTTTTTCAGTAACACGTTCTGATCTGTCTCTCATCCTTCAAAATGTCATCAGATTCGTAAAAGATACAGAAGACACGTAAAAATAAAAACTACTTTTGACAAGATGTTAAGTTCTCTAAATGTCTCTCTGGCTAGTAATTCTTCAAATATCTATTTATACCTGCTTATTCTTATTTTGAGACACAACATGCATGATTAAAATTAATGTTTAACAGACGCATGATGAAGTTATAATTCTTTACTTTGCGAAAAGTGATTTTATTTTCCATCTAGAACAGTGGACACCAACTGATGGTCCATGAAACAATGGGGGTCCACGAAAAACTTTTGATAGTCCGTAGAGTAACAGGGACAGTATGCATATTTTTATGAGGATTCATTTTCAAAAAGGGCGAGTAACAAAACATTATGGAATATGGATTATACCTGGGGTAGGCAACCTTTTAGCTGCGACGTGTCAATGGCCCATATGATTTAGCGTTCTACACAGTAGGATATTTTTGAAACAATTCAATTCCTGCAAAAATGTATGCAGAGTTAAACAAGTAATATAAAAAAATTTAAGTTAATTTCTACTTGAAAAATAAAACCAACGTGGCTGTATCTGTAATTCTTTAAATAATTAAATTCAGTCAATTAGTTTTAATTAATTATGATTAAATTATCGTATTTTTACCCAAAACAATAGTGTATAAAAAAATTGCAGCTCAAATGAGTGCTTTAAAATGTGAGAAAAACACCTTTTCGTGTTTTGACACAAGTCGCCAAAAATGATGCCAACATGGCTGTATTTGTAATTCTTTGAATAATTAGCTTTAATCAATTAAGTTTTATTAATAATAATTAAATTACTGTATTGTCATCCAAAATAATCATGTATATAAAATTTCAGCTCAATTGAGTGCTTTAAAATGCATTTTACTAACGATTGAAAATTCCAAGAAGTTAAATAAGTAAATAGAGAGTGTGAGCTAATATTAGGAATTGAAAAATAGGAAATGTACATCTTTATTATGATTTAATTTAGCATCATTTAAAGATATTTTTTACCATAAAAATAAACAGCATAAAATGTAACTATTTCTTCAACAAAAATTTTTAAAAATTTAAATTGTAAATATATTATGTATATTTAAACATATTTATATATATATTAAAATAAGGAATATATAACATAAAATATAAGTATTTCCCTTCGTTAAAGCTAAATAAAAGTTGTAAAGCGAACCTAGTGCTTGCATCGCTCCACTTTCATATCGCAATAGATAGAGTATAATTTGTGATTTTTATTTTGACACGATTGTCAGCACTCAGCTGTTAAAAAATTTATTTGTGAACTCGAAATATTTTTAATACGATGAATGACTTTTCATTGCAGAACTAAAAGCGGAAAGCAGAGCACATACAGTTTTTTCTCTTCAAACAGTCAAATTTCTCCAGCAATGACACATTCCATAGTTACCAAAATAATTGTAAATTTATCTTTTACTTTTTTTTTCTTCTTTCAGATATTTTCGTAATTCCGTACATATCCATAATTTTGAAGATGTTTGTCAAAGTTCATTATAAATTTACCAACTTCCATCCACTCAAAAATTGACAAATATGAAGAGTAGTGCAGAGTGTCACTGAGAATTGTTCTGCGTACTACATGTGGCACGCGTGGCATAGGTTGACCACCCCAGGATTATACTTTTATCTAAAATTTTGGACACTAGTTTTAGAAAAATTCATTCTAAGTTTAGCGAATTCTTGTAAGAGTATCTAGAGATATTTGAAAATGAGGGTTGGCACTCATGGTAAACTGGCGATGTAACACTTTAGTTTGTTGATATTGCTTACAGTTGCCAGTTTGTTCTTGCTTTTCGTGAATTTCCTTTCCATTGCTATAAAAATGTATGTTGAGATGCAAGTAATATAATTATAGCGGTCCCCCGTATGGTAGTCAATCATAAGTGGTTCACCAAATACAAAATTATATGTTTAGTGATTGACGAAGTTGTAAAGGTTGGCAATCGGGGTTCTAGAACATAAAATGGCTAGATTTTGATTATGAAGCAATACCCTGATAAGCATGCAATAAATTTGAGTTATTGGTAAAAGTTCAAACTTAAAAAAAATTATTATAATTGAGTACAAAAATATATACAATTTTATCATATTTAAATACTTGTTTTTCTTTTTTTAAATTTAATAAGCTAAATACTTAATTTGAAAATAGATGTACTACAGATAAATGTGGATTTTATTGAGTCTCGAAAGATTTGTTGGATGATCTTTAATCACATAGAAGAAATTTTTAAACTCTTCAGGCTTTAGAAGATTTTGGTTTATTTACAATAACTCTCTCTACTTCTTGATTTATTAAATCCAATACTGTCGATTAATGTTTTACACATTAGTTTTACTTCTTTGTCTAAGTTTAGTCAAATATTTTAATAATTTATTACTTATTGGCTCAGAAAAATATAACAAATTGTGCGTATTTTTCGATTTTATAAAGTGGATAACTTTTGTAAAACTAGTCATGACTTTTGTTTAAAACAAAGCTATTTTTCAAAGATCTTTAAGTTGTTCTTGAGCATCTTCTGTGCAAAACATCCTAAAATTTGTCGCATATCAAATATCCAACGTTAAGCAATTATTTTGTAATTCAAATTTAGCGCTGTTTAGTTGCAGAGAGCGCTGCGCGTCATCACTAGGTGGCGCTGCGAAGGTGAAGTGGTTCGCAAAAGTGCTGAAGGTTATGTGTGTGCGTCGTTTTCTTTTCGTAACGGTTAATTCAGAACAGTTGATATTCTAAACGCTATTGAATATAATATTTTAAAATTTTCTCTCTAAATACGATCATTGTTTTAATTCTTTTCTGTTCGGTGACATAAAAACTGAATATTTAACGTGAGAAAAATTTAGTATTTTTGCCGATTACTTTTCGAATATTTTGAATTTATTAAATAGACGATGTTAGTTCGGAAATTATGGTTAGTTTGTAATTGAATGAGCAATGAAAATTAATTTGAGAGTTTGATAAAATTAACAAAAATTAATCATGTTCCATTAACTAAAATAATCTTATTAATTTTTCAGTACCATTAATACAGCTATTCATAAATAATAATCTATAACAAAAACATGATCCTAAATTATTAGAAAGATTTATTTGAATGTAAAGTTAATAAAAATTAGAAAATAAAATTTTCGAGGAATTTATAAATTTTTTTTTATTTAATACGTTAAGCGGTTATACCATCTTCTACGCAATCTACCTTTCAAAAACATAAATTATTTATGGAATAGCAATAGGAAATTTAAAGTAAAAAAACTTAAAAAAAAAACTCTTTCAAAGAATTCAGCTTTAAAAATAAATACAGTATATTTAATTTAATTTAAAAATGTTGCTGATATTTGTTTTTTGAAATTTTTAATTTATGCATTTTTATCAATAATATATGTTTGAGAATAGGAATTACGAATTTTTTTAAATAATTTTATGAAAGGGAAAAAAAGGTTTGGTTGAGATTTTTTAAAGTCAGATGGGATATTTTGAAAAAACCATTAGAAGTATCAAAACATAAGATATACTTAAATAAAAAAAAAACGAAATTTTTTATTTATAATAATCGTTTTACATATACTAATCACGGAAATAAAGCATTCTCTTAAAAATTAATAATTAACCATTTTTTCTTTTTAATAAACTTCAAATTTAAAAAAATACATAACAATTATTTCAGGCATTTTAACCGGAAGTATGAAATTATGTTGTTAGATATTTTATGAGTATATGTGTGTATTAATATATAATATAATTAAGTAATAGTTATTTATATATCTTTTAAAGTGTTATATATAGAGAATTTAATAGCTGTTATTAGTAAATATTTTCAACCAAAGTTGTTAAGACTTAACTTAATTTCTATTTTCTTTTTAGCATAGTGCCATAAAAACCTTTACATTTTATATTTTGATTTATTATATTCGGAAATTAAGTTCTTATGATACACTTATTCTTTATAGGTTACCTTTAATGTAGCTGCCATATTTTACAAAATATAAAATTAATAATTTAGCAATAATTGTGAAATGTGTAAATGTTTTATATTAAAGCACTAATTAAGGCAGGAATAGGGAGTAATTAGAAATTGCTGCAATCATTTTTTACAGCAATTATTTGTGAAGAATTAAGTACATGAGGTTAATATCCGATAAAGTCGAACCTCTATACAACGAACATCTATATTGCGAATTTTTCTATATACCGAACATTTTCCTGGAACCAAGAACATTTTACGATTTCCTTCGTAAAATAACCTCCCAATAGCGAAGTACATTTTCTATCCAACGAACTTTTTCTCTTGTGATTCAATTTTTTCTCTCCGTATTTTTAAAGTATTTCTGGACATTTCGATTTATTCTCTCTGTTAATACACTTTATGGTGGGCAAAAATCTTGAACTGGTTTTATTAGATCCTAACTCGCCGAGAGCAATAGAGTTCTGGAAGTTTCATCCGTGAAGTGCAACTTTCAACCCCCATTACCCAGTTCGCTAGAAACATCTTCGATATCTTCTTTCACCCTCAGTGGAGTTGTCCCGTGTCCCCGTGTTCTAATTGTAAAATAATGTATGTTTAATATTACTTGTATGCTTTAAATTATAAAATGTTCTTAATATTCATTATTTTTAGCATAAAATTATTTTCTTAATATTGAAAATACAGTGAATTATTGGACATTCTTTTTTCTTGTTTTCCTTGCAGTTTTTCTTTCTTTTTCGATGGGTAAGATATATAAGTAAACATATATTAATTTCAAAAAAGGTGCGAATAATTACTTTTTTTCATATATAGTGTTTATGAATTTAGAGGAAACTATATAGCGAATTTTCCATATAACGAACTTATTTCGGGAAAGTACAAATTTCTCTAATGTGATGAAAATATTAGAGAATTATAATATACTAGAGGACCCGATAGACGTTGTCCTGTACACACATCTTAAATTCAAAATAAAAGATTTTTAAATATTCGATACTGCGATCGTAGCGCAGTCTGTCGGATCCAATGTCATTTCAAGATCAACAATTTATAAATAAAGAATTAATTAAATAAACATTTCTAAACCGAATTATAAATCTAAATCATTCTCGAGTCCACAGGAACAGACAAAAACTTTCATCAAAATCGGTCCAGCCGTTTAGGAGGAGTTCAGTTAAATACACACGCACAGAAGAATTACATAAATAAAGATTATTTGAAAAGATATTAATTAAAAACGCTAAAAAGCGTGAATCGTCTGCATTTTCGTAACAATAAAGACCGGGTTTGGCTGAAAATCAATTTTCGACGCCAACTTACGTCTTTTTCAATTCCTAGTATTAGAGCACGATTTCTATACATATTTTATTTGTTTGTTTGTTTATTTATTTATTTATCTTGGTGGAATTTTCAATCGTTAATAAAATACATTTTAAAGCGCTCAATTGAGCTGAAATGTAATGTACATGATTATTTTGGATGACAATACTATAATTTAATTATAATTAATAAAAATTAACTAAATAAAACTAACTATTTAAAAATTTACAAATACAGCCAGGTTGGCGACTTAGTGACCCTTTTGGCGAATTATGTCAAAATTTGAAAGGGTTTTTTTTTTCTCACGTGTTAAAGCATTCAGATAAAAGGAAATTTTATTTTATAACAATAGCGTTGTTACAACCATGTAGGTGAATGTTGAGTTGTATTTTTTGAAAGTTTTTAATTAATATCTTTTTAACTAATTGAGATATCGGACCGAATTGTGAATCTAAACCATTCTCGAATTTACTTGAACCCACACAAAAAATTTCATCGAAATCGGTCCAGCCGTTTAGGAGGAGTTTAGTGACAAACACACGCACAGAAGATTTTTATATATAAAGATACGTTTAGGAGTGATGATACGAATTAACATTATAGCAATAGTTTTAAAAGGAGATACTATGATTGATATTTAATATTTCTTCTTAACACATTTTATTAGCTAGACCTGTATCTATAGAGATGGAATCTTTGAAACATTACGATATGGGACTCACATCCGTGGCTCCGTAACTGGAGAGGATAAATACCCTTCAGACCCATTAATATCCATTGAAGAGCAAGACTAATTCCAGCAGCCACATAATTCTGGCTTCAAATATCAAACTCAAGGATAAATTCAACAAAGATTAAATTATAGTTTTAAAAACTAAAAAAAACAGGCTTTTATTGTAGATCGAACTAAAGAATGAAAAATAAATTATAGTTTTTAAAAAAACTAAAAAACACGCTTTTATAATGAATCGAACTAAAAAGTAAAAAAAAAATCATTCTTATTATAAGAATAAAATGATTAAAGAGAAAATTATAATGTCATTGTGATAAAAGTTTGGGGTGCTTTGTACTACATTTTTAAACTAACTCAGCATTCAGAACTCGTAAGAAATTTTAACAATTAATATAGAGCATCCCACGCTCTTACCCCAATGACATTAATTTTCTCGTTAATCCTTTTATTTTTATATTAAGAGTTATTTTTTTACTTTTTGAGTTCGATTTATATAAAAGCGTGTTTTTTAGTTTTTTTAAAAACTACAATTTATTATCTGCATATTTGACATACAGAATGATTGTACTGGAAAAACCGGTGTGAAAAACAATCAATTACTATTATTATAATTGTGGAAACATGTGTGCCTTGGATAACAATAGTTTTACACTCATGTCCATAAATTAAGGATAATTCAGAATCACATAGAAATTGAACTCTAAAATAAAAATTTCACCTGTAGAATTATCACACACATCTTGAAGAAGAATATGCAAATTACAGAAAACCAACAGATGGCGCGGATAGTAAGTCACAATGACGCGAGTGTAAGAGAGGAGTATATAAGGAATGGTGGCAAAGAAGTAAAATTATTACCCCCCCCCCAAAAGGGCAGCCATTTTTCCTGAGCCATTATCCTCACTTTTCAACAGCCAATAGGAAGACTCGCTCTTCCGCTCAGATTCCTCACTAAAAACTTTCCGAGATGTCAAGATCCATGCCTCGAAGCTCCGCCTACTGGCCTGCCGCCGCTCGTCCAATTGCAATGATCTACTACCAAACATGAAAACTCAATGATCAGCCATGTCATTAAAGATACTTTTGCCAGATACGGAATTAAGGGTTCTTCGAACCCAGGTGCCCGAATAAATTTCCGCAGATTCCCGCAGAAGTAAAATTATTCACAAGCGCTTTAAAAGCCTTTCAGTGTAATAACCGCATAGTTATGGCACAAAGAAAGCATTTGGATGATTTTTTACGTGGTAGAATTATTGAACGACTGGAATGTGGACGTACCCAGCTGGAAGTATACGAGGAACTTGGAGTCGCTCAGAGTGTCATCTCCAGGCTTTGGCAACGATTCCAAGATGGTAATGTGAGTAGATGTTACAGCACAGGTCGCCCCCGAGTTACAACGCCGAATGAGGACCGGTATATTTGGCAATTACTGCCAAAAGAAACAGACGGAGCACAGCATCAGACCTGTCTCGCCAGCTCTCTTCAGCTACCGGTACGATAGTTTCAAGGCAGACCGTGTACAGACGCTTGGGGCACATTGGTCTATATACTCGTAGGCCTGTCAGATGTGTTCCACTTACCGCAACTTACTGTCGCCTGCGATTAACCTGGAGTAGAGAGCATGCACTGTGGACACCACAACAGTGGTCTTGTGTCATGTTTTCCGACGAGTCCAGGTTTAGTTTGCAGTCTGATTCTCGCCGGACTTTAATATGGAGAGCGCCAGGTACCCGTTCCCACCAAGAGAACACCATTGAACGACACCGTTACGGTGGTGCAGGATGGCTCGTTTGGGGAGGAATCATTCTTGGTTCCAGAACTGACCTGAATGTTCAGAGTGTAACGATGACAGGCCACATCTATCGGGATGTCATTCTGGAACAACATGTACGTTTGTTTCGGGGCACCATGGGGGCTGAATTTCTATTTATGGATGACAACGCTCGTCCTCACCGTGCAAACATTGTAGGCCTTCAATCGGAGGATATCACCCGTATGGATTAGCCAGCATACTCACCGGACTTGAATCCAATAGAGCATGTGTGGGATATTCTTGGCCGACGAATTGCAGCCCGTCAACCTCCTCCCACCTGTCTACCGGAATTTTGGAGGGCATTGCTGGATGAGTGGTGTAATATTCCCCAAGATCAGATTGATAATTTGATACTCAGCATGCCTAGACATTGTAAGGCCTGTATTGCATCGTCCGGGAGACATACTCCGTATTAACCATCATACTAACCATGTTATACTGTTTTTGTAAATAGGTTCCTTTTTTGAAATTTGCTCCAGGAGTAAAAATCGCAATTTTTATTAATTATGTCAAACATATAGCATCTTTTTTTCTCTTTACCTTTTGTTTAATAAATAGACTTTACAAATAAGTCAAATTTGTTTTTCTTCTGTCTCTTTCTTTGACTGAACTTCATTATCCTTTAATTATGGACATGAGTGTAGTTGATGATGTAATTCTAAAAATGAATAGTTAAACCAAGGTACCACAGTATTTAATTTACCAATACGAAAGAAATGTGTGAAAATATCCAAATTCAATTTCATTAAAAATTTTTACAAAATTATTTCAGGAATTGAAATTAATTAAATTTATTTTTAGAGAATGCTAAGTAAAAAGGTATATCGATTTCTGTAAAAATTCACACCAATAAAAATTATATATTATTATAGTGTCAGGGTTCACTATATTTCACGGTTTTTAATAGAAATTTGTTTAATAAAATGTGTTTTATTTTATTTTTTTTTCAATTAGCAAAATAATCAAGTTATAAAAATTATAATATTTGAATTGATAGATGATTTCAAACGTTGTTACGAAAAACAATCCGAACAATTTATAAAAAAAAAGCATTGCATTTTGAATTACGAAAATGTAAAAAAAAAAAAAAAAAAAAAAAATAGCGAAATTATCCTAAGAATTTCTGTATGGAATTGGTATCTTATGGAAGTGATGTGATTTAAACTTGACACACATCCTTGAGATATTTTTTAAGAAATTGGCGTTTCTTTAAACGTGTATTTTCAAAACTGTCAAAGATCGCCACAGATGTTATTCGAAATATTATGAAACAAAGATATTTAAATGACATTTTTAAAAACGAAATTAAACATAAAAAGTGGTCAAGGTTGTGAAATCAGGATTCACTGTGAGAAGGGATTCACTGACGTGGTGTAGTAGCTTGGAGAGAGGGAGGCAGCTCTTAAGTCGTCGTCACTTAACCGAGGATCAAAATCACACGAGGAAAATGATCATTAACCCTCGTATATCTTCGGAATGCAATGCTAATAAAAAATAAATCACTGAATGTAAATAACAAATATTATTGCAAATTAAAAACTATTTAAAATTTTCTGCAAAAACTTGATTTCACATAATTATTTCATGCTTTTGTTGAAAGATTTAGAAATTAAGAAAATATAAGTTAATGAGTGATCACTAAATAATTAAAATTAATTTTTGCATTGCAGTAGTTAATAGCTGGAAATAAATTGTTTAACAGTAATTAAAAACAGAAAAATAATCGTATTTTATTAGAAAATAGTAGCCTAAGAATAACTCAAAGAAATAAATAAAATAAGAAGAAAACACAGAAGGCATATTTTAGAAAAATCTAACATAAAAACCATTATACCTTTAAATTATTTCAAGATATCACTTTTAAGGGGGCATAATACGATTTATTCAAAATCTTTGATTTATTGGTTTTTACATGGTTTTTTGCTTGTAACCAACGTTCATAGAGAGCACAAAACAAATTTTGTTCTTAAAACACTAATCATTTAATTTTTTAAAAGGAAGTCTCAAAACTTATGATTTTAAATGCTACTCATCCTACTGTAATTCATGTACAAACATGAAATTTGATTTACATATACGTCACATGTATAACAAAAGTTGGTATGGGTTCTCTTCCAGCATGATTGATATTCGTTATACTATTTTTTCTGAATGCTTATTGAAAACTCCTTAAAAATATGTAAACTCTAAATTCAACTATTTTTTCAATTCCTACTATTAGCTCACACACACACACATTCTATATATTAATTTATTTATTTATCTTGGGGGAATATTCAATTGTTAATAAAATGCATTTTAAAGCGCTCCATTGCGATGAAATTTTATATATATGATTATTTTAGATGACAATACAGTAATTTAATTACAATTAATAGAAATTACTTGATTAAAACTAATTATTTAAAGAATTACAAATACAGCTATGTTGGCATCATTTTTGGCGACTTAGCGATCCTTTTGGCGACTTGTGTCAAAACTTGAAAAGGTTTTTTTCTCACGTTTTAAAGCATTCAGTTGAATTGAAATTTTATTTACACGATTGTTTTGGATGACAATACGATACTTTAATGATTATAAATAAAAATGAATTACCACTCTTAATGTTGTGATTCTATCATGTGTATATACATATTTATATTAATTCTAACTATTTAATAAAGAATAGCTAGAATAAAATTTTTCTTTGTTGATCTAAGTAGGAATTGACTTAAAAAAGATGAAAAAGGATTAAAAAAAAATTTCTAACAATGTGAAATATTGCTTTGTTTTAAACACGGAATAAATGCTCATTATAGTTATTTTTATATTATAAAAACTAAATCCGGTTATCGAATGTTACAGCGGTATTAAAAAACTGGTGAAAAAGTAAGAATCGGAGCTATAATGGAATGCCAAAGACAATAAAAAATTTGTACAAATAACTCTAGATTCAAAAATTATTAATATGCCCCATTGTCTTTGTTCTTTTAAATAAATACCTTCATAGAGAGATATTAATACCATTGTACATTCGCAAATTTTATTTTCATCTACATTATGCCATGGTTATACCAACATTATTGCCTTTTTATATATAAAACAATATTCCGCAACCTATTTATCGCCGTGGTTTAACAGTTTAATAGTTTTATCACGGCTCGCTGAGGTGAGGAACATAGATTGTTTATATTTTAGATTGTTTTGATTTAATAATTTTAACTTTATTATACTTAAACATGAATTCAAGATAAAATACAGTTAGATCAAAATTTAATATAAAGGAATTTAGCATTTTAACGCTCTAGAACAGGGGTACTCAACTTTTTTCCCGGCGGGCCGCATACACATGAGTTATTTCATAAGAGTCGCATGATGTGGATAACAGAGAAAACACACTTTAAGACCAAAGCAACATTGACAAACAAAATTGATCAAAATATTAAAACTCATTTTTGGCATTTATTTTATTACTATATTAAATTTTCAATCAAAACATACAAAAATATTTATTTTTAGGAATTTTAACTGAGTTATGGGACAATGTTTATTTTCTTTCATCTATGACCAAGTCTCTTGTGTGCTTACATTCTACTATTAAAAAAACAAATTGATGGCAAAATTGATACATTTGATTGCTTGATTGATAGAATTTCCTGTTATATGTTTTGTATAATATTCCCCAATAATTGAGTTTCATAGTGCAATGGGCCATGACCGGGCCACATGTGGCCCGCAGTTTGAGTATCACTGCTCTGGGAGGATATATCAATGGGATCATTGAGCTTGTTTCTTTGGAACAAGGTTCCACCTGGTGGGAATAGGAGACAATGACACCCGATGTATGTTGCTTGTGTCCAGTTTATTTCATTGTTCTGTTTTAGTTGCTGTCACTGCAGAAAACCCTGCTTCCCACAGATAAGTTTTAGGAAATGGCAACAGGAAAAGTCGCACAAACCCAAGAGAAATTTAGCATAGTAAATAAAATGGAAATAATTTAATGTGTTCCTTGGGCGGACCTGTACCTTTTAATCCATGGAACAGTATCAGTTTGCGTCCTGAGGGTTGGGAACCACTGGTATAAAAGAAATAGTAATTAGTCATATATATATATATATATATATATATATATATATATATGTATGTATATATAGGGACTAACTGAGGATATAATTGTTTAATGGCATCATGTAATAACGAAGGAAGAGCTTCAAACTATTTTCAGCTCAATGAAACATCGATGTGAAGCTGTAATAAAGAATAAACGCAGCCTCACTATGCTCTGATAACTCACTGCTGTTATCAATATCCAATGTGTATCGACAGCTATCGCAACATAACTCTTTTTGCATTGCCAATATTTGAATTTTCTTTTTTATATTGAATTTAGTATTAAATTCTCTTTAAAATGATATAAAATATTTAGCATTTTGTGCAACATAAAATGTTCTATAAGCATAAAACTTAAAAAACATAACTATTAAAAAGTTGCCCATAATTTTGGTGTGCAAAAAATTAAGGACGAGACGGTTTTTTCAATATAACTTTGTACAAAAAGCACCTCTCTCTCTCTCTCTCTCTCTCTCTCTATATATATATATATATATATATATATATAAATATATATTATATATATATTATAAATTAATAATAAATTTATCTATTTATCTCACATACTAGAACAATATAAAAAATTTGTCGTCGAAAATGTCTTTGAGAAGGGTCTGTAAGACTACCAACATGATGCAGTAGGTCTTGTTTAATACAGTATCTGGCCAAAAGTATCCGGACACCCTTAAAAATGGTTCTCTGGCGTCCCATTCATTGTCTCTCCAATTCCGTGACACAATTCGATGGGCAGGCGTTACGTAATTGAAAGCTATAAAAGTGTTGGTAGTGGTTTATCAGATTGTATTTACGCGTTTTTGAGGCAATGAGTAAGTCAAAGGAGCTTAGTGAGTTTGATCATGGCAGTATAGTGGGATGCCACTTTTGCCAGAAATACTGATCTTACACCGAAATCAGTTCGTGAGATTGCGGACATTCTACAGAAGCCTAAATCCACTGTGAGTGATGAATGGAAACGTCGAGGCAGTGAAACGGCAGAAAAACGAACCTGTGGCCGAAAATACCTGGTGAACGCAGCCGCAGAACTCTGAAAAGGGCAGTGAAACAAAATCGCAAGTCCTTGTTGGTGGAAATTTCTCAAAAGTTCCAAAGTTCATCAGGAATTAGTGTTAGAAGCAGGAATATCCGTCGAGAGAGAGAGAGAGAGTAAAAAAAACTTGGGATTCTGTGGTCGTGCAGCCGCTCACAAGGCAAACATCACTCCGCAGAATGCAGAGCATCGACTGCAATGGTGTAGAGCTCACCGTCATTGGATTGTGGATCTGTGGAAAACTGTTCTTTGGAGTGATGAATATCGCTTTGCAGTCTGGCAGTCGGATGGACGCGTCTTGGTTTGGTGGATGCCCGGCGAACGTTTCTTTAATGACTGCATTGTGCCGGATGTTAAGTTTGGGGGTGGAAGCCTAATGTTGGGGGGGTTCTCGTGGTTTGGCCTGGGTCCGTTAACTGCTGTGATTGGAAACATAAACTCTGAGATGTATGGGGACATTCTGGACAATGCTGCACTCCCAACTCTATGGAAATATTTCGGGGAAGGCCCATTTCTCTTCCAGCAGGATAACTGCTCCATTCACACATCGAGGAATGCACAGACGTGGTTTGACGAAAAGGGTGTTCAAAAATTGGACTGGCCTTCTCAGAGACCCGATCTAAATCCCATAGAACACCTTTGAGACGAATTAGAGCGCAGATTACGTAGCCAGCCAAATCGACCATCCTAACTGCAAGCACTCACTTAGCACACATTTTTGCCACTATATTAAATTAGTGGATTAGGAATTTATAGGCTAAGTTTGATTAGATTAAATCGAACTGTTTACTTGCGCTTATTCACTTAGGGCAGGGATGGCGAACCAATGGCACGCGACACAATATTTTAGGCACGCGACACAATATTTTAGGCACGCCACTGATCAAAACGGTTTGCATTTTAGTTCAAAATAACAAAGTTCACTGTGAAGTATTACGGCCAAACGTGAGTGTCTGATCGTAGTGCGCCAGACGGTAGGGAGCACACTCGTTTTTTTATTATCTTATAATAATAATATAAGTTATTTGTCATCTAATCTGCAAGAACAGAAGTCACACTAATTTTACTTCAATTTGAATTACACGTATAACTGAAACGTTTGTAACAATACAGTTCAAAATGCATTTTTCGTAGTGAATAAAAAGTTTTGAGTTGTTAGTATATATAATTTTCCCAATAATCAGAAGTCAAAATTATTGGACGTGGCGTCTATACCTAATTAAACATTTTTTCAGAAAAAATGACACGTTGATGCATAAAGGTTCGCCACCCCTGACTTAGGGTTTATTGCTTTCTTTATATCACTCCTAGGGCTTCCTTTTGTGGTTTAACTTATGCTTAATTAGTTTGCTTGAATAATAATAATTATGGAATTATTATGGAAGTATCTGGTCGTGCTTTCTTTCCTCCAACATCTTTAGGTAAGCAGGACGGTGAGGAGCGACTTCCGGGGAAGTCGCTCACAACCTTCTACATAAAAATAACTTCGATATGTGTGTTGATAAAGATTTTATTAAACACGTTTTTTTCTTCCAAATTATTTTTTTTCTTTCGTCTCCAGCCCCAACTAAAAATAATTTATATGTATTTGTATGCGAAATTATACCCCGACTTACGCGGTTATCACTCAGTCCCATCTATTGCGTAGGTTTGGGGTATTACTGTAAATCAGGGTATCCAACGCAAATGACCTTGTGGGCCACTTTTGAAAAACATTATAATCTCGCGGGCCGCACATAAAAATATGTACCTTTATATCAGATTTGGAAACAAAAAACATTTATTGAGTGAAAATTTGAAATAGAATGAAATATTGTTATGGTTTTCATTATTTTTCATGTATACAGACATAGATAATATAATAATGTTTATATGATATAATAATGCAATGATCGAATAATGTTTAAAATATTACAGTTACCATTTTCTTGAAAACAACGGTGTTCCTTTTGAATTGATCTTTCGATACTCATTGTTGAAAGTTGATTGTGTTGTCATTCGCAAATGATTAAGTATACGTTGCCCTTTATCTTAAGTGTCCTGAATATATATATTTTTTAAACTTTAAAAAATATCTCTTACTGCCTCTTGCTTTTTGGGCACTCCAAACAGAAAAGGAGGAGAAGAAATGAAAGTCGCACACACATAGAGAATCATGTACCATCCATATTAAAGGATATGCATAATGCAATTCGGAATTTATTAAAAAAGTCATTTATTATAGAAAAATCCAATATAACGGTTTGATAAAATATAAATCTATTTTAATCTTAAGGACATTTCTATTATCAAAAAGGATTTATTTTAAAACAAGAATATGTAACAAGCAAATACATTGTAGATTATATATATATATATATATATATATATATATATATATATATATATATATATATATATATATATATATATATATATATATATACATACATATATACATACATATATACATACATATATACATACATATATACATATATATATATATTTACCCTCAAATAAATTTCGAAATGAAAAAAACTTTATAAAAACCTGATATTTAAAAATTTTAAAAAAGTGTCGGCAAGCCGCTTTTGGACAAATCTGATCTATAGTATAAGTATACAACACATTTTGGAAATAAATATTTACAACACGAGCAAAAAAATTCAATAAAGTATTAATTGATTAAAAAATTTTTTTTTTATTCAAAATGAAATTTTATATACAGCCGCATCCTATTTAGATTGCATAATACACCTTGAATATATAAAAAAAAAAGTATACCTCGGCATTTAAAAAATATGTCGAGAGCTATCAATACACAGCTATTTTTAATGTTACTTCCAAATAATTAACGGTTATAAATATGGTTAAAAACTCGTCTCGCGGCGCTTAAAAATTGCGATGCACATTAAATCTGTTGCGGTTCCAAGTCCTCACACTGACATGGTGGGGAAGATTGGAAAGCAAGATCAGTTGTCGTCCTAGTCTCTTGATCTTAGTTTAAAATTGAGGTTCTTTCCCAGTAGTCATGGTGTTAATACTTTCCTGTAATGTACTTTTGTATGTTTATTCTTGCTTGTAAGTTATGTCAAATTGCCCTTCCGTGCTTCTGTAAACAATGAAAATGAAAATATTTTTGTTCAATGAAGGCTGGATACGGTTCTGGTTGTCTCCTGCAGGACTGTGGTTTGTAGTTCCAAACCCTTTAGTTGGTCTTCGTTCTCTGGGAGTGTTTGACAATAGCTTTGGGTTGTTTGCAAATGTGGAGTGAGTGAATATTAACGTAGCACTTTTCAGCTACACGAGGTCTTTTGGTGATGGACCTCGGAGTTTTGATCCAAGATCAAGTGATGAGGACGACACCTGAGCTGGCACCACCTCTCCTAGCTTCCACACCACACCATCGAGAAAACGTTTGAGGCCTGACAGATTCAACGTACATCGCCCCCCCCTCTTTACACGAAGCTAGCTCAAGTGTCGTCCTCGTCACTTGATCATGGTTCAGAATTACGAGCTACATCGCCGAAAACCCTCGTGCTGCTGAACAGTTCGATGTTAATATTCACTCTCTCTCTCTCTCTCTCTCTCTCTCACTCACTAACTACCAATAATAAAGTTAGTGTGGTGTGGAAGTTAGGTGAGGGGGCACCAGCTTAGGTGTTATACTTGTCACTTGACCACGTTTCCAAATTATGAGGTACGTCGCCAACTGCCCTCGTGCAGCTTCCTAGTGTGACTTAAATTTAACTTTCCCTCATTCTCACCGATGATAAAGTGTAATAAATACGCATACAGTAAAATTTAAAAATTAGAAAAAATTCATTTACCGTGAAAATAAAAAGATTGCATATATTTCACAAAGGAAATATATGATTAATGAAAATATAGATTGCCAGCAAAAGTTACAACACGTATTCGATTTTGAGGACATACCTAGGCTGAAAAATACCTCCTCTCCTCCGTCGCTTCTCTCATATACACATAAAACCATTTGATATTTTCATTTTTGTTCCGTTGAATTATTTCAAAGACAAATTTATGGAACACTTTTCATCAATGTGCACTTGTATTTTTTATCTATATTAATCCCCGTACTTATTATCAGGGGGGGGAATACGCAAAGGAATATATATGTTTAACTTATTTTATGATTAATAATATTATCTTTAAAACGATAAAATCATTTCTATGTGATATGAAATCATTTTTATTTCATTTTCGTTTTTTTTAAACCTTTTAGAGGAGAGATAATTAATTCACGATTCATTTTAGAAATTACATAAAATCATCCAAATTGATTCAGAAATAATGATTTGTAATCAAGTCTAATGAGCGGTAGAGAAGTAATTTGTGTGAAAAAATGGCAGTTTTCTTAATAACAAGTAATATACAAAATTTTTTTAAGTCAATTCCTACTTAGATCAACAAAGAAAATTTTTATTTTAGCTACTTTTTATTAAATATTTACAATTATTATAAATATGTATATACATATAACAGAATCACAACATTAAATGGTAATTAATTTTTATTATCATTAAAGTATCGTATTGTCATCCAAAAGAATCGTGTATATGAAATTTCAGTTCGAATGAATGCTTTAAAAGGTGAGAAAAAAAGATCTTTTAAAGATTTGACCCAAGTCACTAAAAATGAAACCAACGTGTGGCTGTATCTGTAATTCTTTAAATAATTAGTTTCAGTCAATGAATTTTAATTAATTATAATTAAATTATCGTATTTTTACCCCAAAAAATAGTGTATAGAAAATTCCAGCTCTAATGAGCGCTATAAAATGTGAGGAAAAACTTGAAAGTTTTGACATAAATCGCCAAAAGGGTCCCTAAGTCACCAAAAATGATGCCAACGTGGCTGTATATGTAATTCTTTAAATAATTAGTTTTAATAAATTAATTATTATTAATAATAATTAAATAACTGTATTGTCATCCAAAATAATCATGTATATAATACTTCAGCTCAATTGAGCGCTTTAAAATGTATTTTATTAACGATTGAAAATCCCACCAAGATAAATAAATAAATATACAGAGAGTGTGAGCTAATAGTAGGAATTGAAAAAGAAAAATACTTTTGTAGTGCCTTCTCGTACTAATAGTAATCAGTAGACCTATAGTTCACATACTTGTTGCTCGACTGTACAGTTCTCGTTTCGGACTCGTTTTATCGTTCAACAGGAAATTGAAGCAGGTGATACTGTAGGCCCTGGTTGGGAAAATTGTCCACTCCCCCTATATATATTTGCCGCAGGGAAACGATGAAATTAGGACTAATTCACGCAAGATGTTACAATAACGTCTCTTTGATGTCTTTTCCCTGTTGTAAGTGAATTAGTTAAATCCCCGAACCGTTTTAGTGAAATGATGAAATGAAAAAAATATGCCCCTTTTTGGTGCTAGAGGACTGATATTTGGGGGATCACAATAACTTTTGTTACGGTTAGGATCTGTAGGGACGCATCTCCCCAGGTGCATTCCCACCCCGTTTAAAGCTTTTTGGCCAATATCTCAACACTCGAGCCTCACAGTCCATTCGGACCTGGCTCATTTGATCCCTCTCTAACTGTTCTTCCAGTTATTATAATTTCCTGCTCATAGGTCTATTCCTTACATAGTTTTTAACTGTGTTTTAAACTTTCTTAAACTTTAAAAATTTATTTAAATCCACAATATCTTGGCTTCTGTTTGAGTCTCGGACCTGAGATTTGAACCAACTGTTCCACTCGTCAAGACCCATCCAGTTATATACTTGACTCCCATTGTGTAGGCATGGGGAGGGCTTAAGTACTAAAATATCATGCTCCCATGTTAATCCTATGGGGTCTGAAAAAATTTCACCCCCTCTAAGGAACTAAGTTTGGGACTTGATTTTTGGAGGTCCACCATATTTTTGTGTATGTGGAATTGACCTCCTCCGATGCTCTCCCCCACAGGGCTCGAATCCTATGCTACCTTGGTCAACCACACCGGCTGGATTCGATTGTACTCCCTATGCGCTCTTCAAATATGTAATTTTATCCCTATAGCCCCATTCCTTCCCCCATTTCACGTTTTTAAACAATTTTAAAATTTTAAATTTTTTTTAAAATTCCTGATGGCTCTAAGGAATTTTTACCTGTACGGTTTGGAAGTACAAAGACTCGACCTCACAGGCGTCTCCCCCTTACTGGATAGCATTTTGCTACTGCAAATCCTGACTAGCTCACTTCATCATTTCACTGAAACAGTTCAGGGTTTGAAAAAAATCACTTACTTTCATCACGTTATTTTAAAATATAGGCAAAATGCTGTCCAAGGGGGAGACACCTGGGAGGTCGAGTTTTTGTACTTCCGAACCATTCAGGTAAAAAATCCTCGGAGCTATCGGGAATTTAAAAATTTTTTTAGATTTTAAAATTGTTTAAAAACATGAAGTGGGGGGAAGTAATGGAGCTATATTGGGATAAAATTACATATTTGAAGAGCTCATAGGGAGAACAATCGAATCCAGCCGGTGCGGTCGACCAACGTAGCATAGGATTTGAGTTATTAATGGGAAAGCCCTGTAGGGGAAGCACCAGAGGGGGGCACTTAAACGTAGAGCAGTCCCAAGCTCAATTCCTTGGGGGGTGAAATTTTTCTTACCTCTTATGATAAACATGGGAGCATAATATTTTAGTGCTTAAGACCTTCTCATGCCTAAACAATGGGAGTCAAGTATATGACTGGATGGATCTCGACGAGTGGAACAGTTGGTTCAAATCTCAAGTCTCAGACTCAAACAGAAGCCAAGATATTGTGGATTTAAATAAATTTTTAAAGTTTAAGAAAGTTTAAAACACAGTTAAAAACTATGTAAGGAATAGACCTATGAGCAGGAAATTATAATAACTGGAAGAGCAGTTAGAGATGGATCGAATGAGCCAGGTCCAAATGGACTGTGAGGCTCGAGTGTGGAGATATTGACCAAAAAGCTGTAAACGGGGTGGAAATGCACCGGGGAGGGGGTGTCCCTGCAGATCCTAAACATAACAAAAGTTATTGCGATCCCCCAAATATCAGTCCTCTAGCACCGAAAAAGTGGTATATTTTTTTCATTTCATCATTTCAATTAAACAGTTTGGGGATTTAACTAATTCACTTACTTTTACAACAGGGAAAATACATCAAAGAAACGTTATTTTAACATCTTGCGGGAATTGATCATATCCTTTAGGGATTTGACGAAAGCCCTAATTTCATCGTTTCCCTGCGACATATATATTTGTATCGGTTTCAAAAAAAATAAATGAAAGTCAAATTGAAAGACTTTAAAGAAAAGATACCTGTTAAAGAAAAGAGTCCACCTTTTCCCGAAAATTTCTGAAATTTTATCCATATACACTGCTCAAAACAATTAGGGGAGCAAAGAAAAAAGTGAAGAAAACCGTGTGAGACAGCCACGTATTGGCATACAATGCATAGTACACGCGTATCAATGCGCAATACAGAAAAAAGGCGTAAAAATTTGGAATTAAGCTTTAATTCTTTGAAAATTATGGAAAAAACATTAAAAAGATGATTTAGGGCAACAATTTGGTTACATGTAAACGATAAAAAAAGGTACTGTTTAGACATGATGCATGAGTTTTAATAGGGCGTGTGGTCTCCTCGAACAGCTAAGACTGCTGCACACCTGTTTGCCATGGATGCGATGAGGGTTATCGATCAGAATTTGGGGAATACTGTTACACTCCTCAAGAAGAGCAATCTTCTCGGACAGTAGCAGGTGACCTTGGTCGCGCAGCAATGCGTCGTCCGAGCATGTCCCAAACATGCTCGATTGGATTCAGGTCAGCAGAGCACGCTGGCCATTCCATACGCTGTATTGTTTAGGCTTCAAGCATGTTCTCCACCAGACGAAAAGGAAGCTCTATGCGGTCGGGCATTATCATCCTGAAAAACAAAAGGAATCTCCAATGGCTCCAGCGTAAGGGATGACATGAGGTCGAAGCATCTCGTCTGCATACCTTCGGCCCGTCAAAGTGCCATTCCGAATGATATGCAGGTCGGTACGTCCGCCTATGCTGATTCCACCCCATACCATCAACCAGCTGTTCTGTATTGTGACCTTTCACGAACGAATGCGGGGTTATTTCGAGTGTCCTGTCCTCCATACAAGAACACGTCGGGTGTCACACTCTAGACTGAATCGGGACTCGTCTGTTAACAGCACTTGGCTCCAATCATGTTGCTCCCAATCTCGATGTTCAGCAGCCCATCTTCTTCGGGCCGCACGGTGGCGTGGGGTCAACGGAATGCAGACCATTGGCCTACGTGCATAGAGCCCTCCCTCACGAAGCCGATTACGTACTGTTTGGCTGGACACCCTTCGTCCTGTTGCCAAGAGCAACTGTCTTTGCAGCTGCGTAGCATTCTCTGTTCTGTTTCGACGGGCTTTTAACTGTATATACCGGTCATCAGTTGATGTAGTGGCGCGTGGCCGACCTGCCCCTGGTCGACGTCTAACATTCCCTGTTTCTTGGAATCGATTCCACAGCCTTGCAACAACACTTCTGGCGACTCCAACAGCGTCCGCGACACTACGTTGTGTTTGCCCGGATTCCAGTCTGCCTATAACACGCCATGCCATGGATTCCGGTAAATCACGTTGTTGAGACATTCTCCAAAGTAACCTTTGTCTCAAAAAAAATACTGCGCAATCGAATTTCACAGTTACGGCAATAAAACAGACGTTTCTTCAACATCCCGATTTCTGCCCTTATCTCCCTTTTTTCTGGTTTTTGACGTCATGAACTTTGATTTGCATATAAAGTTTTCTTCTTCCGTTTCCTGGTAGGCTTTACATTATGGATGATTCATTTTATGTTACTTATTGGTATACATCTTTGCTTACTTTTGTTAAAATCATGTGCTCCCCTAATTGTTTTGAGCAGTGTATATATAGTCAGATTTTTTTTAAAATTTAAAATTATTTAAATTACAGCGAATTTTTTTTAAAAATTCGCTCGAATGGATATCAATTTACGAGTGAAATGTTTTAAATATCAAGAATACCAGGAAAAAATGGTGTTTTTTAACGATAAAAAGCAGACGAGGCAATGTTTTTTTAAACTATTTCAAATCGATATGAGGGACAACTGAAATGCCTTCAGCAGGCCATGGGTTGAAACCCGCCCTGTACATCGATATATTCATCCACGAAACTTTGAAAAAATCGTTTGAATAATCTGTTCTATTTTTCAATTTTTACTATTAGTTCATTCTCTTTATATATATATATATATATATATATATATATATATATATATATATATATCATGTTCAAATTTTCAATGGTTAATAAAATGCTTGATATTCATTCATTGAAGTTCAAATACATTTTTTAAACTTGTAGTGGATGATACGTGATGTTAATCAAGTTTTTTCAAAATTCATAAATTAAGTTTAATTGATGAACAAATAGTAGCAAACAAAAATAATAGTCCAACACTCTATATAAAAACTAAAAACGCTCGTTGTGTCCCTGAAGGGAAATGGATAGAGTGTTGGATTTCTAATCCAAAGGGCGTGGGTTCGAATCCCTCCTGTGGGTTGCCCTAATTTCTGAGAATATGATTTCTTTTTACCATGCTATTTTTTTAGAAAAATTAAATTTTATTAATGAATAAATACTGACAAACAAAAAAATAGTCCAACACTATTTATAGAAAGAAAAATGGAAAATTGTGAGAAAAATCGCTTTCTATTTTGGCACTTAATATTTTGATTCTGTCACATATATATACATATTTATATTAATTGTAACTACACAAGTCGCCAAAAGTGATACCAACGTGGCTGTATTTGTAATTATTTAAATAATTAGTTTTAATAAATTAATTTTTCTTAATTATAATTAAATTATTGTACTGTAATCCAAAATAATCATGTACATAAAATTTCAACTCAATTTTATTAACGATTGAAAATTCCACCAAGATAAATAAATAAATAAATATAGAGAGAGTGTGAGCTAATAGTAGGAATTAAACAAAAAGTAACTAAAATAAAATTTTTCTTTATTGACCTAAGTAGGAATTGACTTAATGTATATATATATATATATATATATATATATATATATATATATATATATATATATATATATTACTTGTTTTAAACTATTTTGTGCACCATGCCAAGTATTTTATAGCTAACTGCATACCATCTGATTTCATATTTTTTAAACGAGTCTTATACTTGTATTTCTCTTTAGCAATAATCCTATGGGAGAAATTCAATTTTCACGGAAGTTTCAGTTTTATCAGTATTTACGCTAATTTCAAACAAGCTCGGTTGACTTAAGTAGCTTTACTGCAACTGCAGATCCCGGATCTTTGACTAATAATTCCTATTGTGAGGCAAGAATTGCAGGCGTCGCATTAGCAAGAGAGACATTATAAGGAAAAGAAGGATATCCCAGCTTAAAAATGCATGCCTCGAGTGCGAGCAACGAAGTCCATTGTCTAAGAGACGGTGCTTGGGCAGCAATTCCATTGTAAGGGAGATCTCGGTGCTAAGTCTGCTGGATTTCAAGTACTCGTTCTCTTGTTCGCCATTGAAGGGGCCTGATAACGCTTTTTAAGAGTTCAAAACTTTTATTTCTGTCCTTTGCAAAAGCGATCGGTTGCATTTTTTCTTCTCCTTGCTTCTACGAGAACTTCATCAGGACGAGGCTAGTTAATATTATTAATGCAAACGTAACGGTTAATGGAACTTCTTTGCTTCTTCAGAACCTAATTTTAAAAAGGAAGTGAAAATAAAATGGTTGGAATATAATTAAACCTAATTATTATTGTGAGGAATTGTTATTCTTTGAATTTTTTTCGTTTATTCCGATGAATCTTTTTACACACTGTTGAGAACTGAGAAAAATGTAACTCCAAGAAACATCTGTTGATGTACCCTCTCCTCGTGTTGGTTGAGATGAAGATCTTACTCATTGTGTTAGAATTCCTGGGGGAAGTGGGATTCAAACGCAGCATGGGTGAAGATGCTACTTAATCAAATTCGAAATGATGACAATCAAGAAATATGAATAATTTTTTTTTATTAAGACTGTCTTCGGTAAAAGTACGAGAGCTCTAACTAAACGCGAAGCACATTTTCAGATTGAAAAATGATTCAATTTCCATGGAAATTTGCAATATTATAATTCGTACCTCTGTTAACAATATAGTGTTTTTAAAAATTTCAAAATATGTGAATACTTTCTTTTTTTGTTTTAATACGTGAAGGCAAATCCCATTTAACATTACGGTATAGGATAAAAAATGCGAAACACATTTTATAGCAGAAAAAATTATTCAACTGGGTTAAAAATGGGAAGTATGATAAAAAATGCTGCTCCCTAACGGATAGTGAAGCCAGAATATCATATTAATTTTT
Organism: Trichonephila clavipes; assembly: GCA_019973935.1. Classification (NCBI taxonomy): domain Eukaryota; kingdom Metazoa; phylum Arthropoda; class Arachnida; order Araneae; family Nephilidae; genus Trichonephila; species Trichonephila clavipes. The sequence continues at coordinate 897,924 of BMAU01019286.1, read as the reverse complement.
CACTTCTTTTATATCTGAAAAAATGTTCCAAATTCGGTTCCTATTCTTTAACATGAACTGAAAACAGCCTTAATCCAATACAATAATAAACCGAAGTTAAGCGATAGGTGGGATTGATTGATAACAACCCAAGTCGAATTGTTGCAAGTCGGGGTATAATTTTGCATATAAATACATGTAAATTGTTTTTAATTGAGGGTGGAGGCGAAAGAAAATAATAATTTAGAAAAATAAAATATTAAAAAATTCTTAGATAACACACAGATACAAAATCGCAAGTCAAAGTTATTTGGATGTACAAGGTTTCATAACATCTAACAAAAGAGTCAGCCGGTTCAAAGGGTTTTTTCTCCCACAAAATTTCCTCGTGGCATGTTAATAATTTTTTTTATTAATTGTTTTGTTGAAAAATACGCTTTCTTCGTTGGAGTCTGCATTTTCAAAACTTTGTAGCCCTTTTTCAATTAAACTGAGGCTTTTGTCAAATTTCCAAATATCATTTGATCTTCTGATTAAGCTGGATCTTAAGATTTAAGTTCTTCGATGTCTTGCTCTACCCCATGGATTTCTATGAGCTCTCCAATTGTCAGCTCCTGATTGAGAGAATCCAGCAGTTCCCGAAAGGGATCACTCTAGACGCTTCTAAATTTATTAACCTGCAAGTTGGACAATTTCTTCAATCCCATTACCAGTTTCATCTGGCTTCGGTTCCGACTCCACCTGAGTTTCAGTGTGATGGGGGTCGGGAAGACGAATCAACGAGGTTTGAAAATTGCTTAACGCCGGGTTCGCGGAAGTCGAGGTATTATTGTATTAGAAATGTTATACGCGATATATAGACAAGAAAGGCTAAAGAATATGAATAACTTTTGTTTCTTATCTGTGACAGAGGTGCAACTCTTCGGTTTTGAAAATCCAAAAAACTTCTGCTACCTTGAATATAAAAAATACGACAATGTGACTTTGGCATGAATCAATGAGGTAATATTGTTTACAATCTTCTCTATTTCTCACTATGATCCATATTTTTAACTATTTATTTTCTATTCAGTTATGACGTTAACTTGTATTGAGCTGTTGTTCTAGTTTTAAGTGCCAATTTGTCTGGAAGGAATAAAACCTGAGATAGAAAAAGTAGACCTCGCGCATATACAACACATATCCACACATTGCTTTTTCAGAGTTCATTTATTCTGTAAAGTTTATTCGCTTTCGTAAGCAATTTAAGAACGAAATCAATTATTTCAATAACTTATTTAGGTACGAATTACATTCAAAGTAAACAAAGATATTTTCAGGAATATATTATTATTATACACAAAAGAGTCTACTCGCCAACTATATCCGTAGTAACTGAAAGTTCATGTACACTAGGGGCTTTCAATCTTTAATGCTCGAAGACCATATCAATAAATCCACAATGATCCACGGGCCATATCAATAAATTTACAATGATCCGCGAGCCCCACGACTGGCAAAAAAATGTTGTAGTCTGGAAATTTATATATATGAAAAAGAGAAGTTTGCTTTACAAAACTACAACTGATTCTAAAGGAAGAAATGGCGTTACAGATTTATATATATCGATTTCAAAAACGTTAAATGGAAGACGAATTTAAAATACTTTCCGTGTTAAAGATAAAAGTCCACCTTTCCTTCTGAAAACTTCCGAGATCTTATGCATATATATACAGATTTTTTTATATTTAAATTATTTAAAATACAATGACACTTTTGAAAAATACATCATTTTAAATTTTTTTTTATCTCAATTGGATATCAAGTGTATCAATAAAATGTTTTAAGTATCAAGAATAACAGAAAAAAATGACGTTTTTCACGACAAAAAGCAGAAATGGCAGTTTTATCTGAAACTGCCACAGATTCAAATGAAGGACCACTAGAATGTCTTCAGTAAGCCACGGATTGAAGATCCTTTATGTGCACGATGTTACAACCAACGATGTAGCTATCGAGTCACTCGCCTTGATATCAGCTAGCAACCGTCGTATAATGGGTTTGAATTCCCTTATATAAATTTGTCAAAGGTTCAAAATCCTCGCGTTGGACAGTGGATTGCCCTTTTATTTGTAGTCCACATCATTTCACTGTAGCTCAAAAGTATGTCAAATTTGTTACCAATAGCCTTTGTACAGCTTCGAGGTGAAATGTTAATAATCTATCAATTACGCCCAATTAGGAGCCGTGGGTAGCCTAGTGATTGGAGCATCGGACTCCAGACCGCAAGGCCTGGGTTCGATGCCCGATGCCACCAAATACCTTCCAAGTAAACACGGAGTACGTGCTCCTTAAATCAGTGGGTCCGAAAGTCTTGTGGGCTGAATCACGAGTGCAGGGGACTGGAGAATATTTCCCTCCTCTTCAGTTTCATGCCAAAATTGTGGAGATGGAGATAGGTTTTGTCGTCATCTACCGTCCCTTCGGGGAATTTCGTCGATCTAATTCGTATTGTCACCTATATGCGTACATCTAGTCCCTTGTCACGATGTATTTCGTGTGCCTCGTTCTGACTACGTCAGACAGGTGGCATTAGCCACAACACAACGAAAACAACACGTCCACTTAGGTCTTAGAATATGTTGTCGGATTCCCATGGTTTTCTCAAAGTTTGAAACCTTGATTAGATGACTAATCAAGGCTTGAAGTTGGCGAGCCAATCCCCTCCCCCTACTCCATATATATATATATATGTGTGTGTGTGTGTGTGTGTGTACTATTAGTTTCCCGCCCGCTTCGCTGGGTATTTCATAATGTTGCATAAATATATATTGTTTGTGTATATATAAATTATTAATATCTAAATCTTAGTGTTAAGTGTTTAGTTGTACTACAAACATTCTTATAACTATCACCTCTTGATTTTAAAAAAAAGTAAGTCTTTAAATAATTCTTTCTAAAACTAAAATGGAATTAGTGGATTTTTGCAATACTACTCAATAAAATAAGCCTGCTTGCCAAATTTCAAATCTAAGCCTAACAGTTCAAAAACGGAAATTTTTATCTATCACCTTAACTTCTCGCAACCCTCTTGGGATCCATTTCCACAAAATCATTTTCGCAGCGGACCTCTACTCCATAGGATCCCCTCATCCTGTGGTGTCTTCACCCCTGGCGACACCCTCTCTCCACTATTAACGCGACCTATGTCTGTGGGAAGTAACGAAGAACTACTAAATTTATTCATACTAAAATCTGTTTATTAAGATCTTAGTTTAAACACAATACAACGCAATATTAATCTAAGAGGAGGAGGATCAAGAATGAGAAAACGCAACATGTATTACCAATAAATAACGCAGTTAACCACTGAAACTATCGTTATAGATTAAAGCCTATCTCAATAATAAGCGTCTTGTACTTAAAGTTTAATTAATCAAGCTTACCGCTATGTCCTAGGTAAACAGCTACGGTCCTTAAATCTTCCGTTCCAGCTTTAATCTAGCTGGTTCTTGCTTAGGCTGTGTTCTGTTGGTCTCGGACCCACTTTTGATTCGTCTGCACAGGCACGGGGCTAGGCTAATTCCCCAGAATTAAGATTCTTCTACTAGGCTTTATCTCATATCACTTTGCGGCTAATTCTCTACTCAGCGACTTCACTTAGCGGCCTCACCTAGCAACTACGCGAATGCAAAACTTCCCATATATATATATATATGATTCCTAATTTACATAAACACGTTTTCCTCTTAAGTTGGTTGGAAAGAATCGCCATCTGGCCCCAAAGAAATCCCAAGAGGACAATTAATAGAAATCGCTATAAAAACCTTCGACACAATCCTTCACAAATAACATATTCTGCAGAATGGAAATAGTCAATAGTTTGAATAACTTGTAACCAACTATACATACTGTAATTAATAGCAGTGGACGAAATAAATTAATTAACTCTCACGCTACCCATCAATTTTCCCCATATCGATAGAAAGGCATAAAAATGAAATGATAAAAACAAGAGCAAACCTCACAAAGTTATTTATTAAATTATTGTGTACATTGTTTACATATTTGATTTTTATCACTACATGGTAAAAAAAAGGCTGCCCCAAGCACGAATTTAAATTTATATCATAGAGTTATTTGTCCTGATTTATATGTTCAAATTAAAAGGGATAAAGTTTTCACACCCTGAAGGTCATGGGGTGTGAGGGTTCGAGGAGCAAGTGGACGTGAAAATTAAGATTGCTACTTTTATTTTATCTTTAGCACTTTGGGAAGTATACAATTTTATGACTTAACTCTGAGAGTAATATGAAATTCTAATCCTTAATCGGATGTACTACATTATCGAAACTAATTATATGGAGTGGAAGCCCCTTGCTATGATCCTTCTCGAATCCCGATAGCTCGGTCGGCTCCAAGGTAGTTCACCAATTCCTGATGAATTCTACGTTGACTACTAATCTCCAAACATACGACCACCCACTCGTTGTTCGCCTTCACAAATACATGGATTCCACGCTTAACGACCAACTCTTAACCATTAACTCACAAACTCAACGGCAGGCACTTAAATAGCAGTTACATTCGCATACAATCAAGTCATCTGTACGTAAAAAGGTTTTTAAACTTAAGCAGTTAAGGTATCCGAATACCCTAAAATCATGATTATCTTAAAAATTGATAAATTGACAAAGATTTTATTTTATAGGCAATCTTATTAGTTTTATAAAAATACCAAGTTTTTTATTTTCCATTCACTAGAACAAAAACTACAAGTGCTTTAGTAAAAGCAAACGCTGTAACTTTATATAAGATGTCAAACTTTAAAATGCGTTTTACTCGAAATGTTTTTCTTTCGAAAAACTCAAACGGGGACAGTGATTGCTCAAAAAGTTTTTAAAATAATTTGCTGAAGTTTTTTGTGTATGTTCTGTATAACAGTAGAAGTGTTTTAACCTTCAGATTTATCAATCACTGTTTTATTACAAAATTTATAGTTCTTTATGTGAATGTAATTACTGTTTTTTTACGCAATTTCATGTAACAACTAAGATATAGTGCGCTAGTTTTTGTAAAAATTAAAATATCTCTTATCCTGAAGGTCACTTCGAAAAAGAATAACAAAATAATACATCAAAATTGAAAAATTGAGAATTTACTCAGTTACTATTTGTACAGAGTGGGCCCCGTTTATGTAATTTTTTGCCGATTTTTACCTATTTTTTCCCATTTTAGTAGTAATAATTTTTTTTTTTTTTCTTCTTAATTTTAGCCTTATTTTCTTAAAGTGCACTAAATAAATCTAAAAACCACAAAAAAATCTCCATATTTTCATTTTTTTCAAAAAAAAAAAAGCTGTCGCAAGTAGTCGGATACCTTAAAGAATATTTTTCTCAAAAGCATTAGTAGAAGAACCCGAATAGTACCTGTTAAATATAGATGGCGCTGCAAACCAGCTAAGAGTATATATATACCTTGGCTTTAGAGTCAGAGTGTTACGTAATGTTCTTTGCTGTGTAAATGTCTTCTATGTGTTTCGTCCAATAAAGAAAAGGAACAAAAAGATGGACTTGGACTAATTAGTGGACTGATATAAAATTATTATTGATATTGTTATGTAGATCCGGGTTCGATGATTTTATGCAAAACAATCACAAAGAAAATAAACATTTCTTTAAGAACGATGCGAATTTATTATCAAAAATCCAATCCTTGAAATACAGAGTTCAGTAGCAATATTCACAGGTTAAATTTCCGAAGGTCTTCACACCTTCAATAGCAATCAAACACAATAATCAGAGTTTAAAAATACACGTAAGTAAAGATTATTAACAAGCACAGCCGAGCTAATCGCTAGTCAAAACAATCTTCACTACTCACTGGTTTAATCAAGACTGACTGGTTGCGGCTGGCACTCCTATTTATAGGCGCGGCAGAAACTTCCAGAAATATAACCGCTCGTGTCATCGAGCGTGACGTTAATGGAGAGATCCACTACTTTCTAGAAGAATACAGAGGGTTCCGAACTCGCCAACATGGTCGCCAATGACGCCAAAGTGGTCGCCAAAGTCACCAAATTGGTCGCCAAAGTCGCCAAATTGGTCGCCAAAAGTGATGCTAACTTGGCTCTACCGCCAAGACATCGCCTTCTCATTGAATCGCCATTATAACGTAAGGGGCGTCATTGCTTGTGAATAGTACAATTTTAACATGAAATAAATATAACATAGAGTAATATAAATGCATTAAACACTCAAATACAAATTATTTACACTATTTACACAAAATTCGTAACAATACGATCGCCAAACTGACCTTTGGAAATGAGGATTTAAGGAAATACAACAGTACCCGTTACAAAGTCTCTTGAAAGAAGGTAATTTTGATAACAATCTTAAGAAATTAGCACCCAAAAGACATGTTGAGTCACACAATACCCAAACCCCACCCACGAGTTCTGGGAAATTTTATTATCGAACTAATTTACAAGACTGAAAGAAAGTCTCATTCCGATTAACCACGACCGTCATCTTGGCCACACGTTTTCATCTACGTTCACTTTTCATTAATCAGGATAATAGAAAATGAGTTACTCATCATTAAGGATTCATGAACGAATCTTTTACCACCTAGTAGCGAATGAATAATATTTTATTCATGAAAAAAAGATCATGTTTAAGTAAAGAGATCGCATTAGCCCGGAAAGCCTATTAATTATGCCTGTAGTAAGGTGGGATAATAATACGGTTCTCCTAAGTATCTTCATACTTTTTTGTTGAATAATTTTCAATTTCACGCACGAAAGTGTTAAAATATAGCTTCCGTACCAGAAGGAAATAGAGTTATGAGTTTTATATTTCTAAATATATATTATTACTGTAATAGAGTAATCAATATAGAATTGTAAAATTGTTTAAGAGCAAAGCATTTATACTTGCTAAATAACATCTAATATAATTATACATCATTTGTCTAATTAAGCTAAGATATCCCAGGTTTTGAAATATGATTTATATAATTTAAAAGATTTATTATATATATCTCCAAATGGTAATGGTATTGTGCTTGTCAATGGAAATGAAATTCAACAGTTCTTTTACCAACGAAATAACAGATGGAATTTCGACATTAAAATTATCAATGCATTTTTTTCTTGCATTTGAATCTTTATACTACTTATTTTAATCGCATATAAATATTTTTTTTGAATTTTAAATCTTTTTAGAGTTCTTATTTTAAAACTAGCTGTTACCCACCCATTTTTCTGGGTATTTAATGATGTTGTTCGGCTATATATAATTGTTCGTGAACCAGTGCTTCTCAAACTTTCAATATTTGCACCCCAATTTTTAGTCAAAATTTTCATTACGTCCCCCTCATACAAAACCTATGTATTGAATACAATAATAATATACTTCGACGCTAAAGCTAAAATACGACTTTAATTATAAACTGCACAATTTATCAAGATAGGTACTATATTTTGTATATGACATGAGACCAAGGAAGTCATTAGTAATTACTAAACTTCTTATTAATTAGTATTGATATATTATTTATCAAATATTTTTTGTCGTACTTATACATATTTAAGTATCTTATATCAGTGTAAATATGTATTTTATTATTTATTTTGTCAGAATGTGTATTTTGTTTGGTTTACTTTCAGTAAGCTGATATAGTAAGACCCCGCTTAACGCTGTTTCGGTTTAACGCTCTTTTATTTGAATTGTGGGATTTTCCAAAATAGCACGCAGCGTTAGGCTTCCCGATATCCGAAGCAGTTTATCTGTGTTTCTTCTTTCCAGTGGTATTATACGAAAGTATTTTTATCTTTTCAAACGTTTGTTGTCGTTATTGTAAGTATAAATTTATATATAATATAACGATTGCTACAGTGACAAATATTATGATTTTTAGATTTTTATCATGGGTGATAATAAAAAACACGAAAATAAAGCATAAGAAAAGCATTTCACTAAAAACTAGAATGCAAGTTATTAGAAGATTAGATACTGGTGAATGTCTATCTCAAATTGGTGATGCATTGAATTTGGCAACTTCAGCAATAAGGACCATTCTTAAGAATAAAGAAAAAATACTGTCATCGGTAACTGCAACTACGACAAGCTCTTACAACCTAGAATTACCCGTTCTAGAAATAATACAATAGAGGAAATGGAAAAACGACTATCTATATGGATTGACGGCGAAATTGAACGCAAAATGCCATTAAGCCAATCTATCTTCTTTATAAAATGGCAGAAAATTGGAAATACAGAAGAGACTAAATGACCTGACGTATTCGTTTATTATGTTTTTATGTTTGTAAGAAATACATTTTTGTTTTATTGTTATAAAAACATAATTAATAAATTTAATGGTAAAATACCTGACCAATTTTCTACCCATCTTGCCCTAACCCGATTATTTACATGATGAGATAACCTCTTTTAACGCTGTTTCATACTACGCTCTACTTTGATGGAATGTATACCCCGCGTTAAGCGGGGTCTTATTGTATTTATTTTTAAAGCTTTTATTTTCGAATTTTCCATATGCTCGCTCCCCCACCCCCCACTCAGGGTTATCACGCCCCTCCAGTGGGGCGCACCCCACAATTTCCGATTATATTGAAAAATATCCTTATAGTCCTTGCCTCTTGATTTAAAAAGGACAGTACTTGAATTTCAAAAACTGGATCATATTTATTTTTTACACATCCACCAGCCCACTTCGAAGTTGATTTCCGCAAACCCCGATCTTAGCGGATCTCTACTCAGAAACAGTAAAGAAACATGCTTATCAAATTAAAAACCAGTTGGCTTAATAATTTCAAAATGGGATTTTTGATGTATCTACTATAAGAACTCTTAATCCTTTTACGAGCCGATTTTAAGGAAACTTGCTCTTTATAGATCTCTACATAACAAAAAAACATGTTTACCAAATTCCAAGTATAAAGGTTTAGTCATTCAAAAATGGTAATGTTCGTCTATCAGATCCCCTTACTTTGTCTCAACACTCCTTGGGAGTATATTTCGTTAAAAAACTCTCGAATATAACACGAATATAACGGATCTCTATTCAACATCAAAGCAATAAAAATGCTTACCAAATTTCAAGCTTGTAGGTCTAATAGTTCAAAAATGAGAATTTTGTATCTGTACGCCCCATTAATCCTCCTCCCCCATGGAGAGTCGATTTATGAAAAACCCGTTCTTAGCAGATATCTACTAGGAAAAAGAAAGAAATATGCATACTAAATTTAAAATCTATAAGTCTAATATATAGCTATTTTGGCATTCTAAACCTTTATATTTAAATTCTTTTTATCATACTCAAGAATTTCCGAATGCAAAATGGTGAATTGATTGTGATAAAGAGGAGATAAATTAGAATATATTCTATGCCCATAGTCTTGTTCAATAATATCTAAGGGATATTTACTTTACTCTAAAAGGAAAAAAAACAGATTTTTAGATCGGATTTTGTATTAACAAAGTATATTTCTTCATTTCAAAACATGGTGAGGCATCATCAGTCAGTTACCGTAAAAGTTTAACATATTTTCAAATCATTCCTAACATGGCCCTTTTTTTGCAAATTATAAATCATATAGTTACGTAATTTACATGATCCAGACCATAATTTCCCAAAGTTGTTCCTATCGACTCCTAGGGGTTCTTGTGACGACTGAGATGTCCGTGGAAAATTAAGCTAATTTGGGGGTGCGTGGAAAACGTTAAGGGGTCCGTGAAAGGTTTAATATAAAGTAAAATATTTGTAAATCATTTTCAATATTATGAAAAAAATGAGTTTTATGTGTTAAAAAAAAGAGTAAACATAAAAATTCTAGAATAAAACGTTTTATGGTACTTGGGTATTTCCCCAACAGTCGCCAACTCTTTTAAAAACTCGCTAAGTTGGCAACATCGATTTCCTACGTGTCGCGTACGCGAAACTATGTGCTTCAATTCATATAATGCCGCCAATAGATTGTGATAATATGTAAGCGCCTGTTTTATGCAGGTACATGAAGTACAAGTAATGAAGTAGAGTCGATCACGGGTGCGGTTATCTATGCAGGTTTAAATAGGAGCGAAAACTTGCCACTCCTATTCTATATTACGCATTGAAACAGTTATTTCATATAGGGGTTCATGACCAAGTTTTTCCTATAAAAGTGCGTCCGTGGGCAAAGTAAATTTGAAAATCACTGATCTAGGTGGAAGGTTCTGATCAAACTATGCGACCAAATGTTTCTAAAATGATCCATAACATACATTTTGATGTTTTTCGCAGTTAGCTTTTTTAATAAGAATATTATGTATAAATATTAAATATTAGATTATTTTATAATGAAGCATACATCCGCGGTATAACAGTATCTCTAACATAATCATATATTTTGCTTACAATATATAACTAAAATTTACTGAATGGTTTGTCTTCCACTGTGATAAACCTGGATAAAAATGAGGATTTGCAAGGGGTTTATAAAAAACGTGTTTGAAAAGCATACATTTCAACAACATGATTTTTTAATGGACATTTAAAATGAAATTTTTTAAAATATTTTGAAATAAAAATATTTCATAATATTCAATCTTTACGGAACATCGAAAATTTTGCGACTTCAAAACGTGTTTGAAAAGTGCCATACATTTCAACAACATGATTTTTCTAATGGAAAAGAACTAGTAGCCATTTAAAAAATAACTTTCTTTATTTGATTATCTTTCCCAAATGGTTTTCTTTAAAATACTTTGAAATAAAAATATTTCAATATATATGAAATCTAAGATGGGCTTCTTTAATCTTTGCTCTTCGAACCATGACGGACATTATCCACTAGCAACTCGGTGTCATTTCGTCCCAAACTCTATGTTTCGTGCATTTACTGCTCTAACTTTACTATTTCGCTTAAATCATATTTTATAGTATCCTGTCCGCTTTTTTGGAGTTGATTGGAAAAGTGCCATAATAATATTTAATTTATAAAATTCTTAGAAGTCAGGGGATATATTCGTAGCAAAATCTTCATTTTATTTCTCAAAGTTTTATACAGAGGGATAATTTTTGAAGCCTACCTTAATATACGTGATAGACCAATTAGTGCAAACTGCACAATAATAAATCGCTTAGTCTCTAGATCTGTATTTTCCAATAAGAACAAATAATTTCTAAGACTTTTGACAAACTTGTAATGCGTCATTGGTGTTTCATTATTTTTTCTACTGGGATTCAGTAAAAGTATGTTAGAGTTAACAACACACATTTCCATTCGACTTCAAACCTTTTTATGCATCTTAGTAATTGTACCACGTTTTTCTTTGATTTCTTGAGCCATTTCGACAGCGAACTTTAGGGAAACATACATTTCTCAAGAAGTTTTGCTGGAATCTAGCCAAGGGGAAACTTTCATTCCCTCTAATCATTAATAAACTTTGATGTCCTCTCTGAGGAAATATCCAAGTGATATGTTATAATTACAATGTTCCATCATAGGAGACAATAGAGTGCAAAGGGTTAAAATATTTCGTAACAATACGACTTTTTAGTCAGCATATGCTTCATGAGGGGGAAAAAAAAGACCAAATTATAAACACAATGTTGGAAATTGTTTAAAATAAATATCTCCTCCTCGTGTTTGAATGAATAAGAAATTTTAAATTTTAAATTCGACTTTTGCGGAATTTCGGATACAGCGTACAAACTTTCCGGTCATTTCACGCACGTTACAGCCGGTACTTTTTCTTCTCTTCCTTCCCCTCCCCCTTTTGTGGTTTCTAAGCCGGTAGGGGCACCCCACGAAAAGATTCTTCCGCCCTCTACTGCAGGGATTACAGTAAGTTCATCAATCCCTCTGCCTCCAACTATTTCCATAACTCTGCGGGAAGGGTAAGGATGATGGGAGGTGGATGGTACAGAAGTTTCCTCTAAGAAGAGTCCTAAGGAATCTGGACTCTAGAAGAGGCAAGGGGAGGATGGTGAATGAGTATCGATTGCAAAAAAGATCCCCCCCTCTCGTCCATTGAGACGGAGGGTTGTCATGGTAACGACCTACATACGTCCTCTGATCGAACCCTGTGTGCCGCTGCGATCTCTCTCTCTCTCACTCTCTCTTTTGAATCTGTCTCTCATTAGGTGTCGAAAGTAGAAGGACCTCAAATGAGCAATACACAGGAAACCACATGTTGAGTGCCAAATCATTAGGGGTGGGACCTCGCCGGATCAGCCCCGACAAAAGGGGTTGTGATAGAGAAAAGCGGCCCACATGAGATACTTCGGGGGTGGTTTGAACCGTGAGTGGAGATCTCTCATCGATTTCGGATATTGTGGGGATCGACAGTTTTAACTGCCTCGCCTGTCTCACCCCCTCTTTAACTGCACCCATGCCCCGCAGGATGATTGGTTTGGTACCGATTGATTGGAGGGGAGGAGTGAAAGGTTATTAAAGATTTTAATTCGTTATAGAGCAAGAATTGCATTTTCAACCTTGAGGGAAATAGGAGAACGAAACGTGTGCAAGTTGAAATGTTGGGTGAAATTGAAGGGGTACAATTTTTTTTTTTGTATAGAATGCATGGTTCTTTGAAGGGTATATATACATAATATATACCAAATGTATCTTTTAAATCCTGAAATGCAGTGAAACTATCTTTATTATTTTATCTAGTTTATGTCTAATTCTACAATCACTACAAGAAATTTACTTGTCTAACACTCTGTCTCCTTTTAAAAACTGTATAAATATCCCAATTCTCACAAAAATTACAATGAAAAATATAAAAATAACTGGAAAGTTTTTCGAAAAGTAGTTTCTTAGTGTCAGGGCTAATAAAGCTGTTCAAATTAAAACAAAGCTAAGAAGAAAGGAGAGATATAGTAATAAATTCCTTTAGATATGAAAAAATAATGAAACTTTAAAGATTTCATATAAAAACTTTAACGATGAACGTGGTGAAGATTTTTAGGATAAAATTATCCTGGATAATCGCTCACCGCCAAATAGCCAATATCCTTACGTTGACCTTGACCTACTTTTGTAGATGTTTTTTAAACAAGGCTGATAAATATCGTCGGATACAAATAAAAATTCCTTTCTGTAAGTGCATTTATTTTTGTGTATTTAGTAAAATATCAACACCTTTTGTTACCTCTCTTACTGCGTTCTCCACCGGAGCATATTTTACTACAATAATGACAAAAAAATTTTTAATAAACATACGAAAATCAATTGTTAATTTCTAAATTGTTTTAATCTGAATGAGAATGGTATATAATGCCTGCCAAACTTTTTTATCTTCTTTCGGCACATACAGAAATGCTTATTTCTAACATGATCTCATTTTCTAGGAATTAAGAAACTTCGAACGGAGGAAAAAGAACAAAAGTGCACATAACTGAAAAAGAAGTTATGATTATTCTTACAATTAAAATGTACTAAAAATATCAGAATTCCTAAACTCATTCGCAGGGTTCAAAATAGGAATTAATAATGATAACGAATTCTTTAGAAATGAACTTTGTATCGATTTTAGTTTAAAATATAACGGAGAAGGGTACTTGGAAATGTGTGAGAGAGAGATATTTTTTTCTATTTTCTCTAAAAAAAAAAATCAGGTCCTTTCTCTGAATCCAACGATGTTTAACTTTTCTAATACTTACATCTGTTGCTAATATTTTTAAAAAGATTTATTTATTCACTGTCACTTTTTAATCTCTATCTGTCACGTTTATCTTTCAAAATGTTTCTTTGTTTTTATTATCAGTAAGTTGAAGCTGGCTTAAGTAATGTCAAAACCGAGCTCTTTGAGAAAAAAATTAAACAATATCGAACAGTTTTCAAGCTTCGAAAATATCAGATCCTAATGCTTCACAAATAGCATTTTATCACATCAGTCGATCCAATAATCATCCCTTTTAGACATATAGATGATATATGAATCAAATACAGCCTACCACCTTCATTAACTCGGCTTTGTAAAATCACAAACAAGATGGGAAAGGACAATTATTTTGTACACACTTCCTCGTAAGAAACTCTTGCAATATTAAACAAAAATCTAACACATGTTGACTTTAATCAGCTTTATCTTACTAAGGTTGTTTTTTTTTTAAACGCTGCTCTTTGAAGTTACTAGATGGCTACTGATGACCGGGATCTCGTAATTTCGAACCTTGATCAAGTGATGAGGGTGACACTTGAGTCGGTCTTTACTCTCCAAGTTCAACCTTACACCAGTGAATTTCAACCTTTTTTGTTGTTGTTGTTGTAGTTGTGGTGCATTTTTAACAATTTGAAAATTTGGCTCCACTCGAAAATAAGTTTAAAAGTATTTTACTTATATGTAATACACTATGTAAAATACTTCATGTTTATTATTTTCAATGTTAAATAAAATAATATGTACGGTGAAGACAACAAAATGTTTATTGTAATATCTTATAAATTAATTATAAAATTAATTTAATGCGGAATTTTAGTTTCATAATTTTTGATAATTTCGTTTATATTTGGTCGTAAAAATGATAATGACACTCTCATTAAAAGTCTCGATTTCTTTTTTTCATTTTTTTATTTGTGAATGCTGAAAATCCGAATTCACGCAAATCAGATGTAGACAATTGTATTAGGTTGGGGGGAAAGAAATCCATTATTTTTGCATGAAATTCAAAACTTTATTTAACATGTTTCAGATTGTCCGATTTTAGTTAAATATATACCGTTTTGTTGTTTTGTTGTATGATTTGTTGCCATTTTAAAAGTAGATTCATATTGCCTCTCTCATAGAAGTCTAGGCCTTTTTATTGGCGAAAAACTCAAATAATCAATTTTCACACACACACAATCTTCTCTTCATCCCAATTTCTTATCACCCTGGAAGTTTTGCAATGCGAGAAAAAGGTGGTAATCGTTTGGTGCCAGGTCCGGACTATATTGTGGATGCATTAAAACTTTCCAATCAAGCTCCCAGAGTTTCTGGTGAGTCACTACAGACGTGTGTGGCCTGGCGTTGTCCTGATGGAACACAACACCTCTTCTGTTGGCCAATTCTGGCCGTTTTTAGTCAGTCACTAGCTTCAAATGGTTCAGTTGTTGACAGTAGATATCTGAATTTAGTGTTTGGCTCTACGGAAGCAACTAATAACAAATTATTCCTTTCCTGTCCCACCAAATATACAGTAGAACCTTCCTCATTGTTAGTCCGGGTTTGGTCACCGTTTGAGCTCCTTCACCGCGCTTTGACCACGATCGTTTTCCCACAATATTGTCCTATGTGACCTATTTCTTATACCCAGTCACCATACTCTTAAGAAATAGGTCGATTTCATTCCGTTTGACCAGGGCTTCGCAGATGGAAATTCGATCCATCATGTTCTTTGATGTGGCACCCAAACATCGAACTCTTTTTTTTTTAGTCCAACTTTGCTCAAATGGTTTAAAACTGTTTTATGGTCCATCTTTAGCTCCTGGGCGATGCTAAGACGACTAACATACCGGTCAACTTCGACTATTTCTGTGATTTTATTGACATTTTCGATGACGGGCGTGGTGCAACATTGATATAAAAAATGCCTGAACGGAATCGATGAAACCAAAATTACTCGTAATTAGCTGTTACAGTATCGGCATCATAAACACCATTCAGAATTTCAGCCACCTGGCTTGCATTTTCCCCTTTATCAAAGAAAAACTGTAAAATGTACCGAATTCTCTCTTTGTTGACTTCTATTTTTAACACCCTGTAAGTCACAAATGAATTGACAAAACAAAAAACAACAAAATAATTTTTAGTGTAATATGTTACCTTGACAACGAGCATAAATTTGAAATTGTTTAATCGATACTTCTCGAGATATCGACACTACAGACATCTACCGAAAAAATAATGGATTTCTTTTTCACCAACCTAATAACAATATTTTTAAAGCCTTTTTGGCTGTTATGAGATAACCGCTTCTAATTTTAATCCAAAATGAATTCATTGACACTTCCTTATGTTTTGAAATTTAATCTCGATTACTGCAGAGCGAAATTAGTTTTTCCCCTTCATTCAGAGTGAATTCATATACAGATGTATCCGTTATCACAAATGGATTACACCTAATCCATTTTTTTACTTATCCACGAAAGCATAAGTTAAATATGCCACAAATAGCCTTAGCTTATTTCTATAAAACGGCCAAATGGTTCAGCTATGGATTTTATTTAGAGTGAAATTAATAATCTTAAAAAATTTAGTGGCACATTTCAAGAATGTCGCAGCACACAAACAAGGAGCGGAGGCACAGTGGTTGAGAATCACTGGTCTACACCAACGTGAGGATTTTGAGCTTTTACAAATTCAACACAGCGGGTCTTTAAAAGTACCAGGACTCGATAACGCTGAATACGAGTTCGTGTGTGACAATTACCACTCGGCTACCTCGATCACTTTTACTCCTATCGATATATTTTTTAATTAATTGAATTAATTTTTCGTATCTCTATCCAAAAAGGAAAAAGAGGGAACTTTAAGAATCGATGCTTTTCATTGTACTCTGTCTTGAATTTCTGAGAATAAATATTATTTCTCTACACCTATTATAAACATACTGGACAAATGGCTTGCCACCTCATCTAGTATTTGATGCTTCCACCTTTACTCTGTATACAGCATTACATAACTCGTCTTGGTACTGATGTAATAAGCTTCTGATATGTTTATACAGTGATTTCGACCATACATTGTGAAATGATATTCTAGTTTTTTAACATTTGTTGGAAGAGTATCCAACTCTCTCAATTGTTTTTTTTTTCCAGTTCCTCCCGCAGATTTTCGATTAAATTAATATCTGGAATTTTTGATGGCCCTTTTAGATGATGAAATAGACCATGGTTATGGTTAAAACAGATCTGTACAGCTTGGGCGCAATGGGCAGTAGTATTGTCATCCTGATATATTCCGTCATCATCTGTAAACCAATTTTCCATTAATGGTTTAACAACATTTCTAGATGAGATAAGTATTCATTTCCAGTTCAATTAACCTTTATAGTGATAAAGGGACCGATCCCCTTCCCCCCAACTAAATATTCCCCCAGATCATTAATCCTTTAACTCCAGAATGCACGACTGATTGTATCTAACCTGAATAAAGAGTTTCCTGTTGTTCTCGATAAATTCTTTGTCTGACATTATTTGTAATAGATGTAAAACGGTTCTAATCAGTCCATACAACTTTTTTCCACATTTCTACGTCCCAGATTTTGTATTCTTTAGCCCAATCATATATATATATATATATAACGCTTTGTTTCGATTTAAAGCTGACAAAAGGGGTTTCCGCGCTGGTCGTTGACTTTCAAGCCCAAGAAATTTAAATACTTTTCGTATTGTTCTAAGATAAATCTTTGTTTCTGAGTTTAAATTGAACTCCTTTGTAATTTGTAGAGTTGTAAATCGTCTGCTTTTCATATTTTTTTTTTCACAATCCGCTTCAACATCCTCTCATCACGTTTTGTATTTTTCTCGAATCTAAACCCCCTAGATGATGTAGATTTTATGATTCCTTTAGTTAAATATGCTTTATATCCTTATTATGCTTTTGTTTGATATTTTAAGTTTGTTTTGAAATTTCAGATACTTCCACGTCATTTTGTCGCATAGAAACAATCTACGCTCTTTTAAACCCACTAATAGCTTTTGTTGATGGCATCATAAAGGAAGAGAGAGAGAACAATTAGTTTTATAAAATTAAAAACAATCTTAACTGTAAATAACGAAGTCGATTACTTTGACAAGTATTTTTACTAAAATATTAATAAATAATTTATATAGTTGCATAGAAGGAAAAATAAAAATATGTGGTAGGTGACAAGTCATTTGGTCTCGTCACGTGACTGTTGTTTAAAATTACGAAATTCATTGCCAATGAGTCGTACAGCGTCAAAAAGGCGCAGTCAATGAATAAACAATTAACACCCCAAGATGAAGCTTTAAGTTTATACTAGTTATCAGGCCAATAAATTGCAATGTAATTCATTAAATTTTTTTATAAAAAAACATCATTTATTTAGTTCATATTGATCTTCAAGGTTTTCTTTATTTTCTCAGAACCTGTAAAAGGTCTTAGATGCTTCCTCCTAAAAGATGAAATTAGATTTATATACCAAATTTTAGTAGGATAATTGATATTTGAGAGGAACAATGAGATAATTTGTAACCAAACTTTGATAGCCTTTTCAATGGCAAGCTTAAATGGGAAGATGAGAAAATCAAATGTCCAAGTCACTAGAGCAGTGATTATCAACCACTGTGCCAGCAATTTTTTAAAAAGAATTTTTAATCACACTCTGAAAAAAAATAAAATTCAGAACCGAATCATTCGGCCGTTTTATAGAAATAAACTAAGGTATTTAAGGTGTATTTAACGTATCATTTCGTGGACAGATAAAAAAAATCTGATTGGGTTATAACCCATTTGTGATACCGATACATCTGTATATGAATTAATTTGAATGATGGGAAGAGAGAACTAATTTCTCTCTACATTAATTGTGATTTAATTTCAAAACATTCGGAAGAGTCAATTAATTCAGTTTGAATGAAAATTAGTGGCTATTATCTCATAATAGCCCAAAAGGCTTCAAAAATATAGATACGATTTTCGACATTTTATTTGCGTGAATTCGGATTTTCAGCATTAACAAATATAAAAATGAAAAAAAAAGATCGTAACTTTTAAATGTGGGGGACGAAATGAGAGAGGCCTTACAATTGTTACGACCAAATATAAAAGAAATTATCAAAAATCATCAAGCTCAAATTTCGCATTAAATGTATTCTTATTATTAACTTGTAATTAATTACTCAATATAATTTTGTTGTCTTTGACATACATATTATTAAATTTAAAATTGGAATTAATATTCATAAACTATTTTACATAGTTTGGCATACATACGAGTAAGCAAAATTCGGTTGAACTTATTTTACTGTTAGTGCGCAGCGAAATTTTGAAATTTTTAAAAGCGCAACGCAACACTAAAAAAAGACTGAAATCACTGCACTAGAGAATGTGCAGTTTTTCTTTAAAATTAAAATAACAACCATTTTTTTTTTGCTATCAAAGATTTGATACAATATAGCCTTGGTTAAAAATATTGAATATTTTTGACTAATTATTAAAATTTATTCTTAGGAATATTTTCTACTTATAATCGTTATACTACATCCAAGCGCCCACTGACGATATTTTAAGCAACATTTTAATCGATGTTTTATGTAAAAAACTGAAAATGGAACAGATATTATCGGTGAGAGTTAGCTGCTAAAACCATTTTGATAATCATGATAAGTTTTATTATTAATTACGATGACATTTTAAACGCTTTCACATTGGAATAATTTCTGAAATCCTTCCAATTCACTATAAAAATACCGTAAAATCCGACGTATAACGCGCATTTTTAAAACAAAAAATAAGATCGTAATGTACTAGTGCGCGTTATACGCCGGGTATAAAAAAAGAGAGCTTTAAAAATTAAAAAAAAAGAGATGAATATAAAAAAAATTAGACCTCTATATGCATCTAAATATTGTTTATTTAATAGAAATTACATTAGTTGCACAAGTATACTATTTCTTCAAAATCTTGGGATAATACCTCAAATAAATGACTTCAAGCATAAGAGCATTCTGCACTTAAATGTAACGTCTCTTCGTAAAAAAGCGGTTGCGCGTTATACAGCGAATACACCTTAAAATTAAAAAATATAGCTTGAAAGTATAGGTGTGCGTTATAACGCACGTGCGTGCTATATGCCGGATTTTACGGTACTTTTTTTCAATTCCTACAATTAGTTCACAATTTCCCTATATTTATATATACATATATGTTTGTATGTGTGTATATATTATTCAAATTTTCAATCGTTGATAAAATACTTTCTGTTCGGTTCTGAGCATTCAGTTGTTAAACAATTTCTTTGCGGACTCGAAATATTTTTCATATTAGGAAAGATTTTTTACTTTGATATGTAGGACCCAAAGTGGAAGCAGAGTGCATGCAATTTTCTCTCTTCAAACAATTAAATCTCTCCAGCAATGACATTCAATAATTGATAAAAATTTTGTAAATTTATCTTTAGAGTTATCTTTCGGATTTTTTCGTAATTCCGTAAGGGCCCACTATTTTGAAGGTGTTAGTCAAAAAAGGTCCCTTACAGATTTATACATTTCCATCCACTCAAAAATTGATAAATTTGTACAGGAAGGCAGAGAGTTATTGAGAATTGTAGCTCGTGCCACACATGGCACGCATGTCATAGGTTGAACACTCCTGCCCTAGAACCACTGAAGACTCGTCCTGTAAAACGGCTAGTGCACGGTAAATGTTGCGAGACAAAAAGGCCTTCCGTTAGCGGGGTGTGGAGATTTGGAGAGTGGTGGGATGTCGTCCGTATCACTTGACTGTGGTTCAAAATTATAAATTCCTCCGTAAATAAGGTGTCACTTCAGGATGTGACATAAATTAAAAATCAATCAATCAATCTACATACACAACTCGCTTTATATAATTTGACACATCTGAATATCAAGCTTTCCCTTTAAGAAGGCGGTTAAAAACTTTAAATTAAAGGAAAAAATGTTCATTTTAAGGAGAAAACATCTCGAATTAACCCTTTTACAATTGTTTTTAAAAAATGAAGCTAAAAAAGTTACGAAGACACTGAAATTTTTTGTGAATGTTTTGAGCAACGTTTTTAAAAATGTCTCCGATCTATTTTTTTTAAAAAAAATCCTTGTATTAGTACAAAATTTGCCATTACTTATATATATTTAACAAGTAGCTTTTTAAGCGATTTCATACATGTTCTATTTTGATAAAATATTCAAATTTTTACCAAATTAGAACATCTCATATCTTCAAGGCATTTGAAAAATGAATAGAAATGTAACGTATATTAATAATGAAAAATTGAAAATCCATTCATTAACTGTTTATTCGGAGCGGGAAACGCGAAGGCCACTTTTTACAAATTTGTATCCAGTTTTTCCCCCATTTTCATATTAAAAAGTATTTTTTCCTTCCGCTTAATAAACATGAAAGCAACAAAAAAGTCCCCCAAAACTCATTACAGCATTTATGCATTTATATGAGAGGGTATACATGTTTTTCAGTAGGAGTAAAGAAGAGATGTCAAATCGAATTACAAAATCAATTAGGATTTTGTGAAATCAAAAATATTGCAGCATTTTTTTATAAATTGTTTACTTGTGCGGTCCATGTTAGTATCAAAACATGCCTTTACTAGTATTTCCAGATTAAAAATATCTGTAAATTTGTTAGAAGACATCTTAAGCGAAAATAGCTGTATTGTTTTGTTCAAATAATTAGAGAGTTAAAAAAATATTACATTTTAATTGAAAGTTTTCATGGGGAAAGAAATTTTAAAAAATAGCCATAAGTTTTCTCACTTGGTGCACTTTTTTAACAACAGATAATAATAATAAATTATAACATCAACGTTACGTATTTCTTATCTCATTTAAATTAAAAATATTTTTTATCTAAGAAATAAAACCTGATTACCTACATATAAATTAAAAGTAAAAAAAAAAAAACTTTTTTAAAAACAAGCTTTTATTTAATGCTCTGAAAAGAATAAAATAAAACTTTTCTTTTTTAAAACTTTTTCTATTAACTTATAACGTCATTGCACAATTTACGATATAAAAGCTTGCCGCTAGATTAAGTACTCTTATTTGCTTAGTTTGAATATTTTAAAAATTAAAATCAATCAGATCACAAGTTATTTAACTTGCTTGTTTATCTACACAGGTAAATCTCGCGTCAAGCTTTTGTATCATAAATTGTGTAATGACGTTATAAGTTGATAGCAAAAAAAGTTTTAAAAGAAAAGTTTATTTTATTCTTTTCAGAGCATTTAAATAAAAGCTTGTTTTTTAAAAATTTTTTTTACCTTTTACTTATCTCTGGACAGGTTTCTCAGTCATTCAACGCATCATTGTTGCAAGGTCGTTTGCTGGTTAATTTTGAACAGGCCAGCTCAGGGCTACTCAATCTTTTTTCCCGCTCCAGGTCACGCACATATGTATGATAGATATTTCACTCGGGCCGTAACAAAAAGATAATGGGGGGGTAAACACTGTAAGACCAAAACAACATTGGACAAAGCAAAATTAATCAAAATATTAAAACTGGTTTTTTTTTGCTTTTGCTTTTGCTATAATAAAAACGAAAAACACAAACTTTTTTTTTAAAATCCGTAATTTTAAACCAATTTTTTTCAATTTTTATGCAGAATTTGGATAATACTATTCCTCAAACGAAAAAAAATGTTGCATGCGATTATCTTTAAAAATGACGAAGTTTTTAAATGCATGACTAAAAATTTGAGTACTTTTTGAAAAATCGTAAAAAAAAGTTTTTAGTACTTATTTTTTAAATGGCTGATTCCAAAAGAGAAAAACTTGAACTTTCTTAATGCAGAGTATCGATTCATTAACACGAAAAAAAATTCATGTGGAACGATTTAGAAATCATTTTCATGAAAACGCATCGATTTTGACTCGTTTTCGAAAAAATCGTAAAAAATTGAAAATATCATTATTTAAAAAAAATTATACCGTATCGTGGCGAAATAAATGATCTTTCCGATTATGTAATTATTTTTTGCTTCAGTTTAATAGAAAGAATAAGAGGGTTTTTAAAACGGTGGAAAAATCGGAACTTCTTGAGGCTCAATCCTATAAGCTGCTCGGCAGAATAAAAAGCTAACAGGGGTAAAAGATTTTAGATTAATAAATATCTTTTTAATTTATTGCGATATCAGAATATAAATGGTCAAAATATGCATTGTCATCCAAACGAAACGTGTATATAAAATTTCAGCTCAATCGGTTGAAGCAGTGTTTCTCAAACTTTGAATACTGGCGACCCAATTTTCAATCATAATTTTTGTCGCCCCCCCTGTACAACAATAATGTATTTACTGCAATAAAAATGCACTTTGAGAGAGAGACGTTAAAGTTACAATACGATCTTAATTATAATCCGCACAATTTAATACAATAAGTATATTAAATTTTGTATATGTAACTTTTTAGTAATATATATTTTAAGAAAATTACTTAAAATATATATTAGTTACTTATTATTATGTTATTTTTCTTTCTCTAATTTTTAAATTGGAACAGATTGCAAAATGATATATTTAATTAAAGATTTATTTCCTTCAGCATTCATTTCTCAAAGTACAAATGTCATTAGAAAAATAGTCTAGTCAATGTTGCTCTCTATCATATCCATCACATCTGGCATTATAGGGTACGTTTGCGTGAATCTGGGCAACCTATCGGACGTCTGCGCAAAACATGTAAAAATACTTTTCCTCGTACAATTCCAGTCAGTTTTGGTCGACTCGATACTCCTAGAGCTACCGAATCTAGCTTGAATGTACATTTTTTTAATTTACACGTTAATTGTAATTCACGGTGATTAAGTATTTACGACAGTAGATTAAAACAAAATCATACATACATTTTTAAGTCGTAAACAAACATTCGATGATAATAAAGAATCAACAAGTACACAGACGAGCATGGTTCCGAAAATTAAATCAAGGCGATATTCTCAAAAATACTTAAATTTTGGATTTACCTCTACTGAAGTAAATGATGGGGGGGGGGGAAGCCCCAGCTCGTTATGTGTTAAAACTTACAAATCTGAAGAACAACATGTGAAAGTTGTATTTAAAACATGTAAAATCATTTAGCTATGTTGGCAAAGAATTTTAAAAAGTATTTTCTGGATGAGGACAACTTGGTAGCAAGTTACGAGTGGATTAGGGATCTATTTCAAGATACTCCAGAAGGGAAAGAAAGAAGAAGAAATCTTCATAGATTTCACATCTAGTGAAAAATTTAAACGCAATTTTGTAACAAATCGCTCTTTGAATTTTGGGTAGAGGTGGATGATGAATTCTCTGTACTGAAAACAAAAGCACTTCGTATACTATTACCATTTTCAACATCCTACCTTTGTTAAACCGGATTTTCTGAGATGGCTGCTTTGAAGACAAAATATAGATCTCAGCTAAATATAGAAAAATAACTCAAAGTGTCAAATTCTGATATTAAACCTTCCTTTGAAAAACTTTCCTCTACAAGACAAGCCCATGGAAGACCCTAATAATTATTAAACTTGTTCTTAATTTAGTAATAAGAAAATATTTATAAAAGTACTGATACATTAAAATTATACTGGCTGAAACACCGGCTCTTCGCACGAGTTCATTTTTTTTAAAAATAAAACCTTATTCTTGATATAATAGCTGAACTGTAACGAGAGTAAAACTGCGTGCATGTCATTGTATACAAAAATGTGAAATGAGTTTTTTTAGATAAATGCTATAATTGTAAATAACTGTTTAAGACAACTGTAATTTTAAATCTCACATAATTAGCATTTAGAATTAATGTTAAATAATAAAAAATAATATAAAATTACGATGAAGAATAATCGTGTTACTTTTTAATATTTAAAGCGAGAAGACTTCAAAATGTTTTAACCCGGGAGCAGGCGCGCATTCGATACTAGCGCTAATGGTAGTGCGGGGGGGCTCAGTCACTCCAATCATTTGTTTATAATTATTTTTACTGTACAGAATACAGATCGGAAGTCCAGTGAATAATATTTTTAAGAGAAAGTATACTTACCGGCTTTCAAGGACTATTCAATTTTTCTTTGATGATTTGAGAAAAAATCCAATAAAACTGAACTAAAATGATTCAAAAGTGCAGGACCATAATAAAGGACGCAAATCAGAGACACTTTTCACTAATATTACATAAATGTTAAATCAATCAATTCTTTTCCAAATATCGTAAAACTCTTTATTATTTACTATATCCCTAAGCGAAAAGCAAACGCACAAAAGATGGGACGGAACTCTAATGTAGAACTAACCATACCATAAGTTTGAAGGCCAATCAAATGATCAGCAAATGTATTATGCAGCCTGGCTGAAAAGTGAATCATGTCTTCCTTTTCTTTTTCTACAACTAATGTACAGTATTTCAATAATACTTACAGTGATGAATTGTTTATCTTAGAATTTTTCTCAGGGTCTGGGTTTCCTTTTTTCTTTTAACGAGTAGTATTTTATGTTAAAACGTAATAAAGAAATCTCTCATTGAGAAAATACAGCAAATTAAACAAAACGTTTTTTTCTTTTCTTTAATTTGGTTTTGGGATCAAAGATAGCTATTTGATGACGGAAAAACGCCAGATGATAAACATAAATTATATCAGTGTTGCTGTGTATTTTTTTATTATTATGGAAGAAAGCATTTTGTTTTACTTCTCTTTCCGGTATTTTTTTTTTAAAAAAATCTTTAAATTTTCAATATGCTCGCGCCCCCTTGAAGGTCATCGCGCCCCACACTTTGAGAAACACTGGGTTGAAGTCATCAGCTTCAAAATTGAGTTGCAAGATTCCACTCGAACATTTTACATTGCATATTAAATAAAAGATTGTAAAAAAATAATACGCTTCTTTTTCCCAAAATTTTCATTTTAATTTTTTACCTGAGGGAAGAGGGGTCAGTAATAGTGAACTCTAAACAACACGAGGGCTATTGACGATGGACAGTGTAATTATGGAATTCGGTCAAGTGACGAAGACAACACCTGATCCAGCATCCCATTTTCCAAATTTTCACAGCATGCCAACATGAGGATACAATTGTGAGGCACGATTTAACGTGCTTTAGCGCCTTTACACGGTGAGTCTTCAATGGCATCAGGTCTCAAACCCGTTATTCAAAACCCAAGCCTAGGTTCATGATCATGAGCAATAGGCTTCGACGACCTTTATCTGAAGGGGAGGGGAGGTGCATGATACAAAAATACCTCGGCGTACTCTACTCTTGACTTAGGCGGACCCGTAATTACACGATTTTAAAACCTCGTCGATTCGTCTTTTGTTAGATTGATTGATTGATTGAATATTAACGTTGCACTGTTCAGCTACACGAGGGCTTTTGGCGACGGACCACGCAATTTTGAACCATGGTTAAGTGACGTGAACGACACTTGAGCTGGTACCCCCTCTCCTAACTACCACACCACACCAATCGTCTTTTGTCAGAGAAAAAAGTCTGTGAAATTGATAATATGATTGTGTGAAAAAGTTGTCGATCTGGTTAGGCAAATAAATTAAGAAGTGGATAGTGATGACGTTCAAGAGCTCTTGGATGAACTCGTAGAAATGCATGAGAAAGAGCAAGACATTGAAAGAAAATTGAGTCTTTAGGCACAGTTCAATCAGAAGATCGGAAGACGGTTGTGAATTTGACAGAAGGCCTCAGTTTCATTGGAAAAGGGTTACAAAATTTAGAAAATATATACTCCACCGAAAAGCATATTTTTTTTTTAACAAAACAAGGAATAAAAAAATTATTGGCATACAACGAGGAAATTTTGTGTTAGAAAAAAAAACTTACAGCCGGCAGGCAGATTACTTTGTTAGATTTTATGAAATTTTCAACATCAAAAAGTAACTTCGGTTGGCGATTTTGTATTTGTGTTATCCAAGATTTCATTGAACATTTTTTTTTCTAAATTATCATTTTTTTGCTTCTACAGCTCCAAATGAAAATAATTTATATATATTTATATGAGAAATCATATCCTGACTTACGCGGTTATCACTTATCCCCTTCTATCGCGTAAGTTCGGGGTATACTGTATATGCAACTCCCCTAAGCATACCTCTGATGAACTACTATCAACTACTATAGTGTAATTTTAACCGCTTAGTATATATCTGTTATTTAATTTTTTATATTTTCAACAACTTTGTGTTTCTATTTTACTTTACAGAATAGTTAATATGTCGATATTGTTAACTACCATAACTTAAGTTAACAAAAGCCTTGGATTCGACGTTCACAAGAACGACATATATATGCAACCACACACACACATAAAATCGTCAACCGTTTGAAAAAGAGGTACTAACACGAATTTTTTTTGTAAGTATAAGAGGAATTCTTTTAAGATACAGGAAACATTCTTCATAGGATGCCATGGTGTATTTATAAAAAAGCAAACACTAAGAGTTTTTGTGTTACCCAATTATAAATTAAAAAATAGTGTGAAAACTTTAAAATTGAACGTTAAAATAAAATTCATCCATTTTCACATTCTGTTAAGTATTATCTGCAATAAAAAATGTGCCTTTTTGAAACATTTTGGGCAAAAAAAATGACTGTTTATAAAGAGTTAATAATTACAATAACAAACTCATTACTCTATATTAAACGCGTCCATTTGTCTTAGAAATCATATTTTAGAAAGCCTTCACACCATCTAACCAGGCATTTAGGCCTCAGAAAAGGAGAAAGCAACATTTCTTCCGAATATTGGAGTAGTATAAAATTTTTATTTCATTCAGAAAAAAAAATATCCTGAAATATGAGATATGCTTAGTAAAAAGGAAAACGATGTAACACTGTGTCTGAAGCATATTTCCCGACTGATAAAGTTTTGTGATATTTTCATAACTGGCGGATAATTCCGGCTCGTGTTTCCTCGACCGGATGAAGCTGGTTATAAGACGCGCGAGAGAGTACTCCGATCAATATTTCGATCACTATCTTCCATAAATGCGGAGTGGTCAAGTTATGGTATTGTTGGATTCACAGATTAAAGATACAGCCAGTCGGAAGATTCAGGGGCGCTTACATCCCATGCGATTTAAGAAGGAAGGGTCAATGCTCCTCTTTTTCCTATCGATTGACTCGAGCAAAGTCTCCGTCATTACCGCTTTACTTCACGCCAATGCTGTAACTCGTGTTTGGAAGCAAATGGATAAGTGCTTCGTGTTCTCATGAAACTCATGTAGGTTTTCTTTATCACTTCTGAAAAGATTTTATCTACCTATATCTTAAAGGTGTAGTTTTAGATTGTTTAATTCAGCGTTTCTCAAACTGTGTGCAGCGCCCCACAAGGAGGGGACGTGACCATATCGAAAAAAAAGTTGAAAACAAAAGAATATTAAAAAAAATTCCTTATTTACTGAAAGTAAACAAAATACATTCTGATGTATAATATAAAATAAAATTAGCATTTACACTGATAAAAAACACTTATAAATGCATCAGTACGGCACAATGTATTTCATAATTAATTTAACGATACTAAGTTAAGAAAGAATTTAATAATCACCAGTGACCCCATGGGCTTGTCCCATATAAAATTATATACAAAAATTAACGCTTATCTTGATAATCTGTGTACCGTTTATAAATAATCTCTTCACTGCTGATTAAAAGTTACGCGATTCGCTCCCCGTTGTTTCCTTTTTCCACGAAGGCGTACGTATAAGATGTATTGGGGGGAGGAATAAATATAAATAAGGAAATCATCCGAAATAAGTAAATCCTACTCAAATACTATCTAGGTGTCCTTTTATTTCATTTTAAAGCCATCGAAATAATTTTATGGATAGAAGTGCACCGAAAAGATCATACTTCGGAAAGACGTATATATACATCCGGGGCATATAACGCATCAGTTGAGCGAGACGTAAATATACGTTGGTAGTACTTAAGAGGTTAAAATCGTATTGTAGCTTTAGAGTCAAAGTATAGCATTATTGAATTGAATGCATTTTTATTTGTATGGAGATAGACGCGATGAAAATTATAATTGAATATTAGGTCGTAATTATAGATAGATTGAGAAATACTGGTTTAACTCAATATCATTTGTTCAATTAAAATGGTTAAGACTCTTGAGCTTAATTTAATAAAATTAAAAAGAATTTCCTTTATTGGAAATACATTTTGAGCTCTTTTTGAAGGGATAACTTCTTTAGGCACGTTTTTCTGTGAACAGAAAATTTAAATTAAGTGTCAGGTTCGGGTGCGTTAAGTTCAGTCGGCTTTTTTTGGCTCCAGTCGGAAATCGTGCTCTGGTCAGCGACGCGAGTTTAGTTTTGGAAATGAAAATTTTCTAGATGCATGTTTTTTTTTAAGTAAAAATTTCATGCACACTTTTCGCGAGGTTTTATTTTCTGTTTTTAAATATTACCATCATGCAGCCCACTTTCACTCAACTCCATTGAGTGAACGAGAGAAGAGCAGTGCAAGTGAAAGCTTATATTATTCTTATATAGGATATCAAAGATAATAATAAGAAAAGAAACATGGGATCTGTTTTTTGATTCAGTAGAAAGAGAATTTAAGCACAAAAATGTACCAAGAGAATTAAATCTGAAATTTTAATGGCTAATTCGTGAGAAAGTTGCCAATATTTTGGTTTATATTAGGGATGAGCACTAAGAGATTACGAGAAAATAAAAGCATTACTTGAGAAAAAGTACGAACCCTTTCCTTTTGTTTGCCTTGAGAGTTTCAAGAAAAGTTAACTGTTCTCTGGGATTAAGTTTTCCTAGTCTTACACTGCACACTGCTTATATAAGTTATATAAACGATGCTTACGTATTACCGCAACGGTATTGGCGACATTGTATGAAAGGAAGCACATGGTTGCCAATTCAGTGTGCACGACCGATGGGAAATCAGGGTTGGCAACTTGGTGAGTTATCTAGAACATTGGTAATGTTTAGAAGTACATAAGTACGATAAAATATATGTGTTATATAAATATAATCTACATAAGTAATTTACACATAAATATTTTTAAATAATTCGACTAATTGACATTTAAATCGTATATACTTATATATAAATATATAAGAATGTAAATTATTTAATCATTGAGCTATGAAGAAACTGGATGAAATAAACAAATTCACCGATGAATAGGTATGAAAAAAAGAAATTCTTAACGCCGGAATGCGAAAATGTCATAAAAGAAAACGTGGTACATCCGAACAATTTAACTATCTTGTCTCGAGTAAATCAGAAGTTTTCACTTTTTTCGTGTGGTCACAAGCACACACATGATTTCTTTCCCCTAAAACATTGCCCTTTCATTTGAATTTAATGGAAATGATGTTTCCTTAGAGCAGGAATTGGCAAATCTCATTCGGCTCTTTGTATCAGCGCAGTGTTTCTCAAACTGTGGGGCCGTGATAACACTACAAGGGGGTCGCGAGCATATTAAAAAGTCCAAAACAAGAGATTTTAAAAAACTTATTAATTTACTGAAAGTAAATTAATAATTTTCTCATAATAAAGATATAAACATTCTGACAAAACAAAAAAATAAAATTCGCATTAACACTGATACAATACACTTACAAATGTATCAGCATTGCACAATGTCTTTGATAATTAATTTAACAATACTGAGTTAAAAACAAGTTTAATAATTACCAGTGACCCCATGGGCTTGCCATGTATAAAATTATACACAAAAATTAAAACTTATCTGTCGGTTAAAAGTAAAGATTTTCTCCCCAATGCCACCATTTACCACGAAGGTGCACGTTTGTAATGTATTGGGAGGGATGGGGGTGAAAAGGAACAAATAAACTAATCTCAGAAATAAGTAAAAAAAAATCCTTCGTAAACACTCTCAAGGTCCTTTTATTGTATTCTAAAGCCTTCGGAATAATTTTATGAATAGCAGTGCACAGAAAAGATCGTACTTCGGAATGACGTATATATATGTCCGGGGCAATTAACACTTTGGCCGAGAGACGTTTATATACGCCAGTGGCACTTAAGAGGTTAAAGTCGTAATGTAGCTTTGCATCCAGGTATAGTATTATTGAATTCAATACATTGATGTAGCATCGAGGGGGGTGCGCAATGAAAATTATGATTGAATATTGGGTCGCAAATGCTGAAAGTTTGAGAAGCACTGTATTAGCGGTTTCGGCTTTTCAGTATTCTGCTCTATGAATTAAAAATAATTATGTCTACAACAAATTATTGTTTCCTTTTTCTTTCATAATTTTCTATTGAAAAAATTACCTATGTTTTGCATACTTATTTAAACATTTTACTGGCTGTTGATAGTTATTTCTGTATTAAACTGTTTTCCCAGACATAGTTTGAGAATCATCACCGAAAACAACAGAGCTCTAAAACAGTAAAAGTCCAATTTGCTAGGAAAAATGCCGGCATCTCAGAAGACTTTTCTTAAGGTGATTTCAAGCAACATTTACTTATTTGCATACTTAAGTTCTGGAGTATCCACGAACGGATGAGAAATACACATCAACCCCTGCCCCCCAAAAGTGTTAAAACACATTATGACATGTTTATGAGTTAACCCTTTATCTACCAACGGTACCTATAAGTACCACTGGCTTTAAAATTACATAGAATAATCATTTTTACGAATATTCAGACGATACTTGGCAGGATTATTCTTTGAAATCCACTATTCCGAGATATATGGCAGCACGGGTTCTATGATGAGTATTTTAGCGTGGAAGGCGAATAGTTTTATGGCAGAAATTACGTTTTCAGCTGACGGCGCTTTTTGCCGATTGCGAAGATTATCATTTTTGTCGCGAAAAAATAATTGATGTCAAAATTTAAGTGTCTTATTTCTTTTGTATGTTAATGATTACCTTAGAAAACGGTTTGACTATTTATTTTAAGTTCACAGTGTATATGATTAGTTTTACAGTGGAATATCCTTAATTAATTCATTAACTCTAACGGATTAAATTTCCCAAAGTTGAGTATTTTGTTTATGTATATCCCTTAATTTTCAATGTAGTGATCCAAAAAAATATTGCCCGAAAAAAACTGCGGTAAATCATAATGAGGTAGAAAAAGGGTTATAAAAGACTATTGAAATTATTTATATACAAAAAAATCAGTCAATTTTAATTATTAGTGCAAGCTTGAGTTTTAAATATTAATATAAAAGTTTTTTAATAGAGCACTTACAGTAGTATTGGTAAAGAATGTTTTGTAACATTATATTTTAATGATGGTTGTTCTCGCATTGATCCACAAAAGTAAAAGATCTTCGATTATTCTTAGTTTTAGAACGAATGGAAATGTTACTCTATTTAAATATAAGAATATTAATTGGAACTTAGCAGTTTTATTTGTGACGACTGAAAGACCCTCTCCCCCCCCTGTTCAGGCGTATTCATATTATTTGCTCTTTGATATCTTAGTTGTCTCGTTTCTCTTAAACCTAGCTTTTCTCTCCTTAAAATTTCCTGTCCCTTACTTTAGATCAGGGGTCGGCAACCTTTTGACTGTGGGGGCGTGCAGAACCAATATACAAATAGGATTCAAAGGACAGCACAATAGGGCATTTTTTAAACAATTCGATTCCCGTAATAATGTACGCAGAGTTAGGGAATAGAGGCCAATAAAATAGAGTTTTAAAGTTTTATTTTGTATTTATTTTGCGCCATTTAAAGGTATTTCTTAACATAAAAATAAACAGCATAAAATATATCTATTTCTTCAATATAAATAAAAAAAAATTCAACCGTACACATATTATGTATTTTTAAACATATTTATTAAAATAAGAAACATACAACATAACCTTCGTTATAGTTAAATAAAAAGATAAATAAAAATTTTAATGTGAAACGAATGTTTGTATAGCTTTTTTATATCACAAAATCAGGAGAATAATTTGAGTCTTTCAAATCGACACGATTCTGTGCATTCAGATGTTAAACAATTTCTTTGCGAACTCGAAATATTTTTCATATAAGGAAAGATTTTTTACTTAGATATGGAGAACCAAAAATGGAAACCAGAGAACATGCAATTTTCTCTCACTTCAAACATCTAAATCTCTCTAGAAAGGGTATTCAATAATTTGCAAAATAGCTGTAAATTTATTTTTTCAGATTTTTCCGTTATCCGTAAATGTCCGTAATTCGGAAGATGTTTGTCAAGTAATGTCTAAAGCAAATTTATCAACTTCCATCCACTCAAATATTGACTAATTTTTAAAGTAATACATAGTGTCACTGAGAGTAATACATTTCTAACCCCTGTGTCATTTGATTGATTGAATATGTCGCACTGTTCCTACAGGGCTTTTGGCGACGGACCACGTTTTGCCATGGTCATGACGTGGACGACACCTGAGCTGGCACCCCCTCTCCTAACTACCACACCACACCAACGGGAGGACGTTTCAGCTCTCGACAGATTTAACGTGCAACACGGCCTACGCATCAGCTGCCCTACACGGTGGGTCTTTTTAGTGGTACTGGGCTCGAACCTGTGACAAAAGCAAGCCACAGATAATACCACTCGGCTACCGACAGTGTGTTTCTGGAACTCTCCACTCTTCTTAAATCACAAAATCAAATTATTTTCCCTCAATTTTATTTTATAATATAAGTCAGATAATTGTTTGCATTGATATTGAATGTATTAACTTTACCTGTAACCAGAGACATAGGTAATACCAGTCTCTAATTAATGCATAAATTTTAGCAAAGTTGTAGAAGTTACAACTTATTTCCATACCGTTAACAAAATGCACACTTAAATTCTCTGTAGTATTTTACGCAAATGCAATCTGTAATTGACCGTTCTCTTTCAAGACATATGTTAAAAAATACAATTTTTACTTCTAGCATAGGTTATATAATAAATCTTCACTTCGGTAAAAATTGTAAACAAGGAAAAATTCTGATAAAATTTTGTGAATCTTTCTCTTTTGAAGTATCGTAACCATTAATGTCCCATTTACCATGGTATCAATTCGTCAACTAAATGAATTGAATAATAGTTAAGATAAAATTTCACTAAAAAGTAAAATAACTAAGCAGTTTTCAAGTGAACTGATTATGGATTGCGAATAATTTTTATTGTTATTGTTTAATCAGAAATTAAAACCTATTGTTTATTTCTGCCTGGTAATATTGAAAAACAGGGAGGAAAACTGGCACCTTGGAATATTGCTTAACTTTGCTCGTTTTAGTCACAAGCATAAGAATTTTCTTATGTGGCTGTCTTATTCGTCCTTTACTATTTTCTTTTCTTTTCGTTTTTTTTTACTATCTCGAATAACTATGCCACATCAAGTACGTTATTTTCCCTGCAGTGATACTCTCCTTTTGGGAAAACTGAGTTTTAAAAGCAAAGTTCATTCCCAGCGTGAACTGTAAAAATAAGATTGTGGTAACCATAGATCATGGTAACAATCTGGTTACATGATCTATGGTTACCAGATTGGCCACTTTATTGCTTTTGGAAACAAATATGGTATAAATACGATGTTCCCATGGAACCATCTAAAAGGCTCTAGGTGGATCGTTCTGGAAATTACCTTGAGGTTATATAAAGGACCCTTGAAACACAAAGGTCGAGTCAATTAAAACGGGGATCGGTCACGTGCGTTGACTGCGATAAGAGAGAGAAACTTTGCCTGAGTTTCTACTAGTATAAACAATTCTAAAGTTGGAAAGCTTTTTTATAATAAGTGTGTTTTGTACTATAGAAACAATTTGTTATAAAATCTCTTTGTGTATATCCATCGTTCTTTCAGCCATCGGTTTGCTCCCTTGTCCATTAATAAATCTTATTATTCAAATAGTAGAAGTCTCTCTCTCATCGGCAGGTTTTCCCCCATTCAAACTTACAACAATATACCGTATTTATTAGAATCTAAGTCGCACTATTTTTCCGGAGTTAATGCTACTGAAAACCGGGTGAGGCTAAGAATCGAAGGCAAAACATTTGTTGTATCGGGTAAATTGAGCTTCTTCCTCTTTCAAAAGGAAAACTGTTACCGTTCAATCTGGCGACTTACATCAATGACTTAGGCCCCATTCCGCAGTTTATCTCCAGTACTCAGTCTATCCTAAATATCATTGTGTGCTCGTATTTAGAAACTTTTTTGTATACTATTTCTTTTAATCACCTAAACATCAAATATATCGGTAATAGTATCCATATGAGTTCGCTAAGATGCAAGTATGGGAATCAATTCCATATGCAAAAAAAAAAAAAAAATGCAAACAGCAGAGGCTATTGAAAATTTGACATGGATGAAAAGATATACGCTGATGGCGAAAACAAAATGATAGGACTTTTGCTTGTAAATGTTCAACAGTCTTTAATAATTCTTTTACATTCTTCTATAATTCATTCTTTAAAAAAAATGTTGCATATCAAATGGCACCAATTACGACGTCAGCTGTGACAATAGGAGTGACGAATCATTTTCGAAACATAACGGTTAGAGCAATTCAGTGCTTCTCAAACTTTCAATACTAGCGACCCAATATACAATCACAATTTTCATCGCGAGCCCCTCCATACCATAACAATGTATTATTAAATTCGATAGTACGATACTTTGAGGCTAAAGCTACAATACAGCTTTAACCTCTCCACTGCCGGCGTATATAAACGTCTTTCTCGGCCAGTGCATAAATTGCCTCGGACGTATATATACGTCTTTTCGAAATACGATATTTTATGTTCACTGCTATCCATAAAATTATTCTAAAGGCTTTGGAATGTAATAAAGGGACCTTGATAGTGATAGCGAAGAATTCACTTATTTCAGAGGATTTCCTTATTTATCCCCCCCATACATCACATATGCTCGCCTACGTGGAACACTGTGGCATTGGGAAACGAATCGCAAAACATTTATTCGGCATTTAAGAGATTAATTATAAACTGTACAAATTATCAAGATAAGTGTTGATTTTTGTATGTAATTTTATATATAATAAGCCCACAGGGGTCACTGATAATTATTAAACTTGTGCTTAACTTAGAATAGTTAAATTAATTATAAAAAATACATTTTACAGTACTTTTACATTTATAAGTGTATTATATCAGTGTAAATGTGTATTTTATTCTGCATTATGTCGGGATGTATTCTGTTTGTTTATGTGTTCAGTAAATTAATAATTTTTTATTTTCGACTTTTCAATAGGCTCACGCCCCCTAGGGGTCACGCCCCTCAGTTTGAGAAGCACTGGAGTAATTACAGGTTCATTTATGCAATTGATAGTTCTTAATACTGGTAAAATAAATATGTAAATTATTAACTTATTATTTCTCATTTTAAAAATCGAATATTGATGAATCCTGTAAACATTATTTTTATTTTTTCTCAAAAACGTGTAGAGAATTGGGGGGAGGGACTTAGAATCGATAGCGGCTTAGATTCGAGTAAATATGGTATATGTTTATCCAACTTCAGTTTTTCTTTCTTACTTGACAGAAGTAAAACGCATAATTTGGTTTTGTCAAAGTGCCGTGTACCAAAAAACTGAATTTCCTCACAGTAAAGCATTTAATTGTTACATCTGAATGTTTATTGATCCTCTTAAAGTTGTCGAAATCAAACATACTCACAAACTGCTCTTTCACAAGCAGCAAATCTTAAGTTGGCTTATTTCCGGATAAGGAAAGTGAGAAAGAGAAAAGAAAAAACAGTTCATTGAAACGCGCTGGATTTTTTGTTCTAGTCCAAGGTGACATTAATCCAACTAATCCTTCTTAGTTTCTTTCCCAAACTAAAAATCCCCATTTGTTTGAGTTGCCATTTTGTTTGCAATAACTTAATAGGATTATATTGTATCTAATGATTATCTTATATGCCAGATTTCTTTTCAAAATATTTCTTGGCATAGTTTTTTTATTTTGTTATCCTTTTAAGTAAAAATACAAACACTATATAAATATCTACTCGTTTTGTGAGGTACTTTCTTCGCTGAAATTTTAATTTAGTTTGTTTTTGATAAAACGTGCAAGTGAAATTATCATTATTTGTTTGCTTCATTATTATTTTAAGGTGTCCGACTACGTTCGGAACCGTGATTTGGCAAAAGCGTATAAATGGATAATATTTATGATATTTAGTGTCACTTAGATTATAATACATGTAAAAATTGATTTAAGAATATTATTACAATAAAAATTATATAAGTACAATATTTTGAAAAAAAATTAACATAGAATGACCCATTTTCAAAATATTCTCCTTTTGTGAAAAATGCTTCTATTATAATAATGTTTTGCCTGTATATAGCTCAGATCTCTATACGGAAGCTCAACTAGAATTTTTGAAATATATAACTTAGAAGTGGATTTATCTACATTTTACTACAAAGAGGGGAGAAATTTTAAGAAAAAAACCGATAATTATTTCAATTGGTAGTAACTCTGAAAATAATGTGAATTTTTCAAAAATTCTAGTTCAGACTCTCTGGAGACATCTTTACTTTATATAAGCAAAATATTATCATTATAGAAGCATTTTTTATAAAAGGAGAACGTTTTGAAATTATTCTAAGTTATTTTTTTGCCAAAATATTGTATTTAAATAATTTTTTTGTCAAAATGTCCTTAAAACAATTTTATACATGTATTCTAATCTTTGTGACACTAAATAACATGAAAATTATCCATTTATGCGCTTTTTTAAAATCACGGTCCCGAACGTAGTCGGATACCTTAAGAATTTTTGCCTTTTTTTTAAGAAAATGAAATTGAAACATACAGTTGATGTAAAGCAAAAATAAAATAATTTGTGAAATTATATAAATAGAAAGATATGTATTAGTTAAAAGTAATTTTCAACGAATTATTTATAAAATATGATTATGAATACATATTTGGAACAAAGGTGAGGAAGAGAGATGCAATTTTAACTCTTTATAAACATATTTCATTATATTTTTTGTCTTTTAAATGTGTTTTAAGAATAGAAATATTCATTCAAATGCATATTTAAATTATTAACGTAAAAACTAATGCGTAATAGTTCCTTAAGTTATCCAACTAGGTTTGGAGATAAATTTTTCAAAAATTGATTTTCTGAATAATTTTATCGTTTTAAAGAACATAAATACACTTAAAAAGTCCTAACTATTAAATAAATAACACGTATCGCCCCTTTTTTTCGAGAAAAAAAATCATTTTTAGGAAAATTTAGCAAAAATTTTAAGTTAAGAAAATTGTGATAAATAAAAATAAATTTCCCATTATGCAATTTTAACGTCATTGATTTACTTCTTGATCCCTCTGAAGTGTCACAAACCACAGGATAAAAAATAGTTTAAGAAATAAATATTTTATTAGCATTTAAATTTGATGATCATGATTTTTCGTCAAAATTACTGCATGTTCTAAGCTAAAAATGGCTGCAAAATGTGATTAAATGTAGATGTCTTAAAACCCGCGGTTTGTTACACTCTGAAGGATCCATGGCATATATGCTATAAATTTCATTGTATTTGATTGGATTATTTAGAAGATATCCCGTTTATGGTGCACAAATTTTCATGACAAGTTCATTCTTCAAAAAACGAATTAAAAAAATATTTTTATTAGTTAGATAAAGTAAATGCTATAAAAGGCTTTCTAGTTTTATGTATTAGTCCTTCTTCCTCAATAAATAATTTCTTTTTTCCCTAATGACCCAAACGACACCAAACATCAAACACCTAAAAAGCACTTTTTCAACCTAGTCGGATACCTTAATTAGTAGCAAAATGTATTGTTATTTTTCACTTAAATACGTATATTCTGAAACAGATAAAACAGATTTTCGTATTATTTATTGTTTGAGATTTTTTAGACTACCTACAGCATTTGTTCCTTTTATCTTCGAAAAATGAATATGCCATCTCATTCGTCTAATATTTTACGTCGCGTTTTTTGTTGTTGTTGGGCTATAAATAGAGTTTTACTAAAAGCATGGACAAATTATACAGCAGATTCAGTTAGCATTAATATATACATGTATTAAGTTAGATATTGCAGTATATAAGTAGTGGAAAGAATTTTTTATTGGAAGCAAAAGAGTTTCTGGGAACTAATCGGAGTGATACTCGTGAAGCAGCGCTTGTTGTCGAGTGATATGGAATCCAAGATGGCGGCCTAGTTGTAGCAAATCGTCAGGAAAATAATTTTAAAGAGCTGCTTTGAAATATATTTCAAGAAAAGGATGTAAGAATATATTGAATATAATCAATATGAATCAATAATTAATAACAATATAATATAATAATTCTATATATTAATAATTGTATTATATGATTATATTATATTATACATAAAATAATTATGTAATATATGTTATATTAAAATTAATCAATAAGGAATATTAATTAATAACTACTTATAACTTGCAATATTCAAAAAACTACACTTTCTTTTAATAAATTTCATCGAACAAAGAACGTTTAAAAATGCATTATTTAAAAGTAAAAAAAAAGGTGGAAATGCGCAATTTGCAATTTTAATTAAACGCACATCCCGCGTGTTCTTTTTGAAAAATGTCTTAGTACTCTCCAATAATATTAGAAATATTCATAATTAGAAGTAGCACATAACACAACAAAAGACTGAATCAGTAGCTTGAAAAATGATTGTAATGAAAATTGTTTAATTTTGAAAGAAGTCGAATTAAAATCGTCTGAAATTAGTAAGGATTACCCCGGGAAAAGAATTAGCTACAAACTATTATACATGTCATTCCCATGGCAAAATTCATATTATGTCGCGATAAAAATATTAAAGTAACCATATTGTAATGTTATCGCCCATCTTGGCGAACATAAACAACAACTTGGCGTTAAGCACTCCGATATCAAATTAGCTCCGAGTTCTGTTCATTGAAAGTTGTTTCCCCCTTAAAATGATGTATCTGCAAAAGTTGTTCCGCATGTTCCGATTTAATCTCAGAATTTTGAAAATTCACATTAAAATAGCTAAAATCGAGTAGCCAAAAGTGTTCAAAATGACCGCAATAGCCTAATGGTCATGGTCACGAGCTCGTGGTCTGCCTGTCAAGAATATAAGTCCTGGTACCACTAAATACTCATCGTGAAAAGGGGCCGATGCACGTTAAATCTGTTGAGCTTTATTCGAGCCTCTCGTTGGCTTGGTGTGGTATTTCGGTAAAGGGGGCTCCAGTTCAGGTCTTGTCCTTGTCACTTGACCTCGGTTCAAAATTACGAGTTCCATCACCAATAGTCTTCGGGTTGCTTTGAAGTGTGAAACAATTAAACACACACTGACACACACAAAAGAATTAAAAAGTCAAGGATGTGAAAAAAACTGAAAATATTCAGGAAGTGTTTATGTGCTTTGCACAAAACGAACGACTTTTTTTTGTTACAATAGCTGCTTTGAAGCACAAAAGAAATATTTCAGTCTAAGTCAGGTTACTTATGGCACGCGTGCCACGTGGTGCAATTCTCAATGGCGCTCTGCACTACTTTACAAGTTTGTCAATTTTTGAGTAATTGGAAGTTGATAAATTTGTTAAGTACTTTATTTGACTTGATCAGAAATATGGAATTATTACCAAAAAAATCTGAAAGATAAGATACAGCTATTTTGTAAATTACTGAATGCCATTGGTGGAGAGATTTAATTGTTTGAAGAGAGAAAATTGCCTTCCACTTTTGGGGTTCTACATGCATAAATAAAAATTCTTTTCTCATATGAAAAATATTTCGAGTCCTCAAAGAAACTGTTTACAGCTGAATGCTCAGAATCGTGTCCAGTTGAAAGTCACACATTATACCCCTGATTTTGCGAAATTAAAGTAGAGCGGTGGAGGCTCGAGGCTCATATTAAAATTTCTATTTATCCTTTTATTTAATAATAATGAAAGGCAAATTTATATTTTATGTTGTCTTATCTAATTTTTAAATAAATGTGTTTAAAATACACAGTATTTCTACAATTTTATTTTTTTATTGAAGAAATGGTTAAATTTTATGCTGTTTATTCAATTCCTACTATTAGCTCACACTCTCTCTATATTTATTTATTTATCTTGGTGGAATTTTCAATCGTTAATAAAATACATTTTAAATTCTTAATTGAGCTGAAATTTTATATACATGAGAGAGAGAGATTTATTTTGGATCACAATACAATAATTTAATTAAAACTAATAACAATTAATTAATTAAAACTAATTATTTAAAGAATTACAAATACAGCCACGTTGGTATCACTTTTGGCGACTTAGCGACCCTTTTGGCGACTTGTGTCAAAACTTGAAAAGGCTTTTTTCTCACGTTTTAAAGTATTCAATTGAACTGAAATTTTATATACACGCTTGTTTTGGATGACAATACGATACTTTAATAATAATTAATAAAAATGAATTACCACTTAATGTTGTGATTATGTCATATGTATATACATATTTCTATTAATTGTGACTATTTAATAAAAAGTAGCTAAAATAAAATTTTCCTTTGTTGATCTAAGTAGGAATTCACTTTAAAAAAATTTATATTACTTGTTTATAATGAAAATCATTAATTGTAATTAATATTACGCTATTTATATTACTTTTTTTAGGTTAGGTTTAAATAATGCACAATTAATATGTAATCAAACCCTAAATATGAATTGACCTCTATTATGCAATTCTCATTGAATTGTTTAAAAAATTTCCTATTGCGTGGCATGCTGAATCATATTAGTAGATTGGTCTGGCACGCAACAGCTATAAGGTTGCTGATCCCTGGTCCAAATGATAATGTTGCTTCAAATTCATACGCCATTGAATTTCTTCAAATAATTTTAGAAATATTTTTCATAAAACAAACGAGAAATACATCAAATAAAATAAATTCAAACAAGATTAAATAAAACAAACGTCTCTTAATGTGTTCTCTCTAAAAGGTTTCAAAATGCTTTAAATAAACTTTTTTTAAATTGAAATTCTGTCATTTGAATAACTATTGTCCAAATGCTTTACTTAGCTATGCCATTACCATTGCTTATTATAAGTTTAAATGCGTAAACAAGCTTTTTTTGTATAATATCCATGTGTTATGTTTTAAATAATGAAGTAGAATCCCGTGTTTTTCTAGATCTATCTAATGTAAGTATAAGTAAACGTAATAGATGAAAGATAAATAATAAATAGATCAATAGGGGGCAATCAAAAAACCATATTTACTTGAATCTAAGCCGCACTTTCTTTCCAATGTTTACCCTACAGAAAATTGGCTACGGCTTAGAATCAAAGGAAAAAATATTAATTTGATGGAGAAATAAGAGATATTACGGGGTCACGAATGAATTCGAAAGTTTATAATATTGGTAAAATAACTAATTAGTTCCCATTATAAATTTATTTTAATTTCGTAAAATTGGATATCGATAAACCATTTTAAATTACTTTTCATTTTTCACAAAAACGTGATGTGGATTTTGGGATTGGCTTATAATTCGAATAAATTTGGTACTAATTATTATAAACTAAAATATTTACCAAAATAGTTTTCTAAATCTCTGAAATCTCAACTTCTCTATGTGGAATTTTCTGAAGACAATCAATTGGGAAATGTTCGTGAATGATTGACAACCGTAAATATTCGAAGAAATTGACAGATAATTCTAATTTACTCCATATTTGCATCATGTTGCATTTTTTCTCCGTAGAATCCTTTAAATTCACGTCCACCGGCCAGTTTAGAATTCCTGAATACGAAGTTTCTACTTTTCTTCTCAAATCTGAACTAGTGTATTGATTTGATTGAAATAAAGTACATCTGAAAGAGAGAAAAAGTATAAATGTTTCTTTAGAATTAATTTTTTAAAAAATTTCTGCCACTAATTTTTTTGTATTTTTTAATGATTCATTTCTGTGGGTAGTTGGTTTGGCCCTGGTCTCGTACGGTCAAGTTTACGGGTTCGAATTCATCCCAAGTTGGTGGACTTTCATGATGCAAAAAATTGATAACGTCCATGTCGCATGATTATGCGGCATGTGTAAGATTCCTTGAGTGTTTGCTTGGCTTAGGTGCTCTTGGCAAAATTAAATTCCTAGTTTAATTTCGCATCGTCACAGTTCAAGTGCCTTCTTTCGGGGTAGAAACTGGGTGTCAAAATTACTTACATACTACCTATATGGTGCCGCAATAAAAAGAGGTACTAGCTCCCGGGGAATGTACTAGGTCTGCAATGGTAATCACCAATCCGCAGCCCCAAAAGAAATAAAAAAAAATTCTTTGGGTACAGATCTTTAGTAAGTATTTGCTAATTTCGGATGAAAAGTGTAATCACAGAGAAACTTTCATTTAACTTTACCTTTTTGAATGTATTGTATTTCAAATAAATAAATATACCAATCTAGGTGTAATGAGTAAAATAAAAATTCCATAGAATTTATATTACATTTACAGATTTTAAACTGACACTAAACGAATCCTTTGTATACCTTCAGCATTCTTTGAACTATGTATAATTTCCTATATGCTGACAAATTTAGGTGTTAATATCAAATCAAAATGTAACGTACTTCTAAGAGATCAAATAAAAGTAGCCAAAAGATTTCAAAACCAAAAATTTGGAATTCAAATGGACCAAAGCAAAATTCAAGTATAACGGCTTATATTCTTAGATATCTTAAATTTTAATGGAACCTGCTTACGCGCTACCTAGCACTTTTATTTATTTTTTTTACCAAAATGCAACTTAGGATCATTACTATGTAAATATTTATATAAATGTTGTTTACAGAAACAGTCACATTTAATGCAATAATTATTGATGCTTTCAAAATAAATATTGGCTCTATCTTAAAATAAGAAATATACATGTGTTAGTGCAGATCTGAACAATGTAAAGGTCCAATCAGTATGACCATTTAACAATATGTTTAACATAATACATCCAGGGTAAAATATATATCTGAACCAGCCAACCGTATTCGAAGATTATATTTTCACTAGTTTCATGCATGGTACTACGTTAAACGCGTAACATTTTCAGTAAAAGTGCAGATATATCTTGATATCTTTGTTGAAAAAAAAACATGAGGTAATTTTGAAAGGGTTTTGTGATTACAACTTGCATTTTTCATTTAGTAATATCTATAATTGGTTAGCTCTCTCAAAATAGTACCATTTTTTAGAAATATGGAGGGTTAACAGCTCTCAAACAATATGCAACGAAAAGAGTTTTCATGTATGACTAATTCCCAAAAAATGTGTATTCATATACTATTCATTCAAATGTAAACGTAAATAAGGATAGAAAATTCTTAACATTTGAAAATTTTCTATTTTAACATTATTGGTTTATCAATATTGAACTCTGCTTTGAGGCATTCGACTACGTTTGGAACCAAGGTTTTTGAAAAAGCGTACTATCGAATATTTTTTAAATATTTAGGGTTACTTATATTAGAATACACGTTTAAAACTGTTTAAGAATATTTTGGCCAATAAACAATTATTTAAATGCAATTTTTTGGCAAGAAATAAACATAGAATTATCTATATTCAAAGCTTTCTCCTTTTATGGGAAATGCTTTTATAATAATAATATTTTGAAGATAAGTAGCTAAGACTTCTGTACAGAGCCTGAATTAGAATTTTTGAAATATATAACGCAGAAGTAGATTTATCCATATTTCATTTGTAAATTTATTCTTATCAAAGTTATTTCTCCTCTTACTTTAATTATTTTTTAAATTTTAAATATTATTTTTAAAAGGGTAATGTGAAGGTGTTTTAATGTCGTCCAAAATGTCCTGAATGGAGATGAAGATTCGGAAGAACTAAGTGCTCCCTCCCACCAAACTACGAACATCCGTATTTTAATACATCAAAGTGGAGAAATTTTAACAAAAAAAAATCACCGATAATTATTTCAATTAATAATAACTCCAAAAATGTGAATTTTTCAAAACTTCTAGTTCAAGCTATCTGGAGAAGTCTTAGCTATAGAAAAACAAAATATTATTATTATAGAAGCATCTTTCATAAAAAAAAGGAGAATGTCTTGAAAATAGGTGATTCTTAGTTCATTTTTTGCTAAAATATTCAATTTAAATAATTTTTTA
Organism: Trichonephila clavipes; assembly: GCA_019973935.1. NCBI lineage: Eukaryota > Metazoa > Arthropoda > Arachnida > Araneae > Nephilidae > Trichonephila > Trichonephila clavipes. Next base: position 853,171 of record BMAU01019286.1, on the reverse strand, counting down.
TTGTAGTAATACCATGAAAACAATTTAAAACCTGTATTATAATCTAAGTGACATTATATTAAAATAAAAAGAATCGTTTGTACGTTTTTGAAAAATCATGGTTTCGAACGTAGTCGGATACCTTAAATTTAAATGAAAGGTTTCTACACTTTTTTTGTAAATAAACGTAAAATATAGAGGTAAAACGTTTTCAGATAATATGCAAATTTGCTTAAGAACAAATTACTTGAGTAATTTAATATGTATAGTAATTTTGTAAGAAGTATTTACATACTGTTATACATATAATAGCGAATGCAACATATTCGTCGTCAGGTGTGTCGGAAAGTAAGTTTTTCTCCTGTCGACGGTGGTCAGAGTTTTGTATGAAAGTCAAAAAATAGAATGAGACATTAAAAACAAGAAATAGCTTTATTTTTCCATCTTGAGACCTTGAGATATTTGTCATACCTCCTGATAAGCTTCAAAAAGCCACCCAAGAAAAATTCAGGGCTTTGCATACGGAAGAAGCGTTTACTTTTGCGTGGACATTTTGGAGGTTGGAACCATCAATGCTACGTGGTACTGTGACACCTTGTCGAAATTGAAGGGGGCGAAGCGGAAAAAGCGGCCTGGGCTTCTCAAATCTGGTGTTCAGACAATGCGAGACCACACTCGGCGAAGGCAACGCAAAACCATATTGCAACTGTTGGTTGGGAGTGCCTCCATCACAGTCCTGATCTCGCACCAAGTGACTTTCATCTGTTTCCAGCTTTGAAAAAGAGTTTCACCTGAAGACGCTTTGGAAGCAATGCTGAAGTCATTCAAGTCGTTAAACGCTTCTTCCGCATGCAAAGCCCTCAATTTTTCCTCAAGGGCTTTTTGAAGCTTATCAAGCAGTATGATAAATGTCTCAATGTACTTGGTACTTATGTGGAAAAAAATTATGTCTTATCTTTAATGTCTCATTCTATTTTTTGACTTTCATACACAACTCTGACCACATTTGACAGGAGAAACGTACTTCCCGACTCCCTCTCGTATACTGATTAAACATAAATATCATTCAACTCACGGGAGATATCATTGAAATCAAAAATGTATCACTAGAGATAATAAATCGGATAAAAAATCCTAATAAAAATTATTTTACTGCTGAGTTGACACTGACATCAGATTTAATTCACAAGTTAGTCTCATTGTTCATTAAATGCTCCCAAAGGTATTATTTAGTTAATTGTGTGCAATATTTTATATTTGTATTACTTATTTCGTGATAATATTGAGATTCACATTCTGATTCTTATTAAAAAAATTGAAATAATATTTTAAGGTAAATATATTTCATCACCGAATTAGAAATAAAAAGTAAGTGAAAAACATCTTTTTTTTATTGTAAGTATCAGAAATGTAACAGTCTTGCTGTTTCCTGTACACTTCTTTGATAAAAAAATTATTTAATATATTTTTGCCTTTGTGTGAATGTTATTATGATTTGAGATCTTATCCCACAAACATTTTGAATCTATGAAAATTATGCTAATGCTTTGGAAATTCTACTTTCTCCCTCGTACTAGACTAGAGCATCTGGAGGAACAACAAATAATGAAGATTTTCTGGATACATATCTTTGTATATACTATGAAATATGTTTAGCGCGAACATGCTTAAGACGAAATGTCGGTTAACACGAAATAATACAGCAGTCCCGACAAACTGCTATGCATTTTCATGCACTTTTTTCCTTTAACACGAAAAGAAAATCGTTTAACACGAAGAGATTTCACTTCTGAGAACGAACAAATACAGATAACCAGCCGCAAAGGGATTGAGGGATATGAAAAGAAAGGGTGGTTTCACGCGTTTCGTAGAAAATTAAGACGACATGTCGATTGACTCGAAATAATGTAGCTATCCCGACAAACTACTATGTATTTTAATGCATTATTTCCCTTAACATGAAAAGAGAAAATCGCTTAACACAAAAAGATTTCACTTCTATGAATGAACAAATACGGAGAACCAGCCGCGCAATGATTAAGTGATGTGAAATGAAGGAGAGGTGGTTTCACACGTTTCGTAGAAAGAAACTAACTTTTCATTGAAATGCCCTCGGAATGGCCGGTGACACTAGCCAATTTTGTTTTTATCTAAACTACATTTACTCTCCACTCCTACAAACACCACACTAAAGTCAGTTAACTTTGGAATTCGAAGACGATTTTTACCCACACTGCAGTGTGAGTAAAAATCAATGAGTCTAGTTTGCGGATACCCCCTATTTTTAGAAGAATTTTTTTTTTTTTGTGAGCTCAATGACAAAACAGCTCAGGAGGAAAGCAAAATGTTATTTCTCTTAAAATGAAGATGAAGATTCTTAAGGCTGTAGATCAAAAACAGAAGACGAAAACGGAAATCTGTTAAGATTTTGGTATTGCTAAGTTTTGAATGAAATTTCATTAAGTTCTTACGAATACTTTTGTTTAATTTATTTTCATTATATACAAGCATATATTTGTTAATAAAGCGTATTCTAATAAGCGTACTTTTTTTATAAATGTATGTGTTTTTTTTTTTTTTTTTTTTGCAATATTCTTTAACAAGAAAAATATTTTAGTTCTCTCAGTTTCGTGTTAAACGATTTTCACTGTATTCTTGTCCGATTTCTGATAACATTTTCTGTCCGTTTTAATGATTTAATCTGTGAGTTTTCAGACAGTTAAAAATATTTTGAAATATTTTCAGAAAACAGGGATGAGGGGGGATCTCATAGATTAACATTACGTCAACTAGTTTAAAACGGCCGGCGGACAGGGACTTTTTTTATGACGTCATAATAAATTTTAAAAAAGCTTACTTTCTCTCTAAGGCAGTGTTTCTCAAACTTTCAATATTTGTGACCCAATATTCAAACAGAATTTTCATCGCGCCCCCTCCATACACTATAACAATTTATTGGATTCAATAATACTATACTTTGACGCTAAAGCTACAATTCGAATTCTACCTTTTAAGTACCACCAGCGCATATAAACGTCTCACTCAGCCAAAGCGATAATTGCCTCAGACGTATATATACGTCTTTACAAAGTACGATCTTTTATGAGCCCTGCTGTCCAGAAATTATTTGCAATTCAATAAAAGGACCTTGGCAGTGTTTGCGAAGGATTTACTGCAACAGAGGATTTGCTTATTTTGCACTTTTCTTCCCATCTCCATACATCATATACGCGCGTCTACGTGGGAAACGGTGGCATTGGGAAGCGAATAGCGCAACTGAAGAGTGTTTTTTGAGAGGTAGAGAACTTTAAATTGCAATAAAACAACGATGTATTATTCGATTGACATGGATTTTTTTTATTCGAAAGATAATCTTGTGGCATTACATTTTAAATGTGATTTATGGCATAGGACTGCCACGGCTGGCTCGGATGTAGTCCAATCTGGACGTCCAATTTTCGATGACTTTTTCCAACATTTGTCGCCGTATATCGGCAATAACACGGCGAATGTTGTCTTCCAAATGGTCGAGCGTTTGTGGCTTATCCGCATAGACCAATGACTTTACATAGCCCCACAGAAAATAGTCTAGCGGTGTTAAATCACAAGATCTTGAAGGCCAATTCACAGGTCCAAAACGTGAAATTAGGCGGTCACCAAACGTGTCTTTCAATAAACGATTGTAGCACGAGCTGTGTGACATGTTGCGCCGTCTTGTTGGAACCACAGCTCCTGGACATCATGATTGTTCAATTCAGGAATTTAAAATTTAGTAATCATGGCTCTATACCGATCACCATTGACTGTAACATTGTGGCCTTCATCGTTTTTGAAGAAGGATTCCACCAGCCCATAAAGCGCACCAAACAGTCAGTTTTTCTGGATGTAACGGTGTTTCGACACACACTTGTGGATTAGCTTCACTCCAAATGTGGCCGCTTTGTTTGTTGACGTAGCCATTCAACCAGAAGTGCGCTTCATCGCTAAACAAAATTCGCTTATGAAAATCGGGAACAACGGCAATCTCGTTTTGGGCCCATTCGTCGAATCTACGCCTTGCTTGAGGATCGTTTTGATGAATTGCCAAACCAAACTGAGAATAAATCACTTAACAGCTGTTAAATCGGTCGCCATCTTGGAAAGTAATGCCAACTTTACTTCTATACCTGGAAAAAAACACTCTTTATTAATCGACAGTGAAGGGATAAATTATAAACCGTACAAATTATCAAGATAAGTGTTATTTTTTTTTGTATAATTTAATACATGACAAAGTCATGGGGTCACTTGTAATTATTACATTTGTTTTAACTTAGTATTGTTAAATTAATTATAAAATGCATCGTGTAGTACTGATACACATATAAGTGTATTATATCAGTGTAAATGTGTATTTTATTTTTTATTGTGTCTGAATGTATTTTGTTTGTTTACTTTCAGTAAATTAATAATTTTTTAAAATAATTTTTTAGTTTTCGACTTTACAATATGCCTGCTCCCCCTCGAAGAGTTATCACGCCCCCTAGGGGTCAGCGCCTCATAGTTTGAGAAACGCTGCTTTAAGGCATTTAAAGTATCTCAGTAAAGTGAAACGTGTATTCTTTTAAAATCACATATGTGGCTGTTTGGCTTGAAAGTAAGCTTTTTTATTAATTATTTCCTTCAATTTTGCGAAGAAAATAATCTCCATATTTTTTATGAATCGATTCTAAGTTTTAAGATTTCTAACTCATCAACAAAATAACGAAGCTTGATTAATACTTACAATTCAAGTTTCAGTAAACTAAATGTGGTTTTAGTCTGCTTTTGACACATTTGCTTCCAAGCCTTTTTCTTGTTCACGATACCTTTCGACCTGTACAGGAATGTCTTAAAATTTATTTGTTAATCCACTAGGCTTCTATCTTTGGTTAGTTTGAATTGAAAGTTTTTCCAACCGGCTTTGGTGTTTAAGAAACAATTTTGTAAAATAATGCATACCTTTACACATACAAGGTGATTCGCTACCAAAATGACAAACTGGTAGGGTGTGCAGGGGGGCAGAGATGAATCGAAATCTCATAAAAATGAAGGGGCGCAATTACCGTAGTTGCGAGCTGTAACACAAAGAAAAGGAACAGCAACACATAAATGGGATAGAAAAACTTTTTATTGAAACTTTGTTCTTCAGCAGACGTTCGAAATTACGACTAAAAGTCATCTGGAAGGACAGACAGCGACGCTGCATGCAATTGCTAATGTTCTGGAAGATTCATCTTTTCAGTATTGCGGCAGATAGCGCTGAACGGAAGTTTTCAGGAACACCGATCCTGCTGAAAGTCGTCATTTGCGATCTGTTTCCCGAGATAGCAGAATTAATTCGTATGAAAATGAGGAACTTGTCGACAGGCTGATCGTATGTGGAGCTGCGAATTGTAACGGGCTTGCCACTCAATGTCTGTACTACCAACGTTACTCGAACTGGTGAGTTCCGCATCTCACGACCTTCTCAGGTGTGAACAGAATGCTGCCTGAGAAATGTTCTTTAACGGGAGCTACAATGAATCGACAATGAACGACGAGGACACTTGGCAATGAGGATGCAGTTTTATGTCTGGTAGAAGACAATCCAAGTACGAGTAATCGAGCGATAGTTCACTGTTAGGCCTGCCAGACCCCTCTAGGTCATAACTTCGAGCACCTATTGAAGAACAACCTTTTAACAAAACGTTTTCTGTTCCATGTTGTTGTTCCTGTTCTTTTTCTCTGCTTTTTTGCTTCATAGCCCTCAACGACGGAATTTGTGTGACCCTGTATTCCTATGTGATACCGAGTCATCTCTCTGTACTCCTACACACCCCACAACAGCGTTTCTCAAACTATGCGGTGCGCTCCCCCTAAGGAGGCCTGATATCTTTACCAGGAGGGCGCAAGCAAATTAAAAAATCGAAAACAAAAGATTATTTTTAAAAAATATTGATTTACCGAAAGTAAATAAACAAAATACGTTCTGACATGATAGAAAATAAAATTAAAAATTGCGTTGATATAATACGTTTATAAATGTATCAGTACTTCACAGTGTATTTTATAATTAATCTAGCAATACTAAGTTAACAACAAATTTAATAATTATGTCATATATAAAATTTTATACACAAATTAACGCTTATTTTGATAATTTGTACAGTTTATAATTAATTCTTTAACTGCCGATTAAAAGTTACACGATTCGCTCCTTATTGCCACCGGTTTTCACGTAGGTGAGTGCATGTAATATATAGCGAAGGGGGGAGAGAGAAAAGGTATTAATAAAGAAATATCCTTTGAAATAAGTAAATCCTTCGCAAACACTGTCTAGGTTCTTTTATTACATTTAAAAGCTTTCGGAATAATTTTATATATAGCAGGGCACAGAAAGGGTCGTATTCGGAAAGACGTAAAAAACGTCCGGGGTAATTAACGCGTTGGCTGAGCGAGACGTTTATAAAGGGTGTTTTTTTAGAGGTATAGAACTTTAAATTGCAATAAAACAACGATGTATTATTCGATTGACAGGAATTTTTTTTATTCGAAAGATAATCTTGTGGCATCACATTTTAAATATGATTTCTGGCATAGGACTGCCACGGCTGGCTCGGATGTAGTCCAATCTGGACGTCTAATTTTCGATGACTTTTTCCAACATTTGTGGCCGTATATCGGCAATAACACGGCGAATGTTGTCTTCCAAATGGTCAAGCGTTTGTGGCTTATCCGCATAGACCAATGACTTTACATAGCCCCACAGAAAATCGTCCAGCGGTGTTAAATCACAAGATCTTGGAGGCCAATTCACAGGTCCCAAACGTGAAATTAGGCGGTCACCAAACGTATCGTTCAATAAATCGATTGTGGCACGAGCTGTGTGACTTGTTGCGCCGTCTTGTTGGAACCACAGCTCCTGGACATCGTGATTGTTCAATTCAGGAATGAAAAAGTTAGTAATCATGGCTCTATACCGATCACCATTGACTATAACGTTGTGGCCTTCATCGTTTTTGAAGAAGGATTCCACCAGCCCATAAAGCGCACCAAACAGTCAGTTTTTCTGGATGTAACGGTGTTTCGACACACACTTGTGGATTAGCTTCACTCCAAATGCGGCCGTTTTGTTTGTTGACGTAGCCATTCAACCAGAAGTGCGCTTCATCGCTAAACAAAATTCTCTTATGAAAATCGGGAACAACGGCTATCTCGTTTTGGGACCATTCGACGAATCTACGCCTTGCTGGATCCTATTTAAAATGTAATGCCACAAGATTATCTTTCGAATAAAAAAGAATTCCTGTCAATCGAATAATACATCGTTGTTTTATTGCAATTTAAAGTTCTATACTTCTCAAAAAACACCCTCTATCTGCCGGTGGCACTTAAAAAAAGTCGTATTGCAGCTTTAGTGTCAAAGTACAGTGCTATTGAATTCAATCCATTGTTATTCATATGGAGGGGGCGCAATAAAAATTATGGTTGAATATTGGGCCGCAAATATTGAAAGCTTGAGAAGCACTTCCCCACACCGTTTGTTGGTCTGGTAGGGAATGATCCTGTATCTAACTTAAGTTTATTGATTATTCGCGCCCCCCTCGTAGAATTACCACGCCCCTTTAGGGGCGCCCCTAACAGTTTGAGAAACGCTGGTGTAGTTTGAAGTGACGAAAGGTATGCAGTATAAAACACTGCAGAGGGTAACATAATACATTTTATTTAAATTGTTAGGCAATTAAGCATTAATATTGTAGGTTTTCATATTCACTACTTTCTACATTTCATGTGACCCTCATGGCACATTCCGAAAATACAAAATATCATTTCACAATACAAAACAAGCTTTTAAGCCTTGATAAAATTTAAATGCCACGACTAAATTCTGGCATGAATGAGATTGAAAATTGATTTAAAAGTAATCGAAAAAGAATTATAAGAAATTTTGATAAATTACTTATCACATTCATATTCATGTGATTCGTGAAGTTTAAAGTTGCTATGATATGAGTAATTATATATTTACTTTTTGTTATAAATACTTCTATTTAACTTATTCTTTTAAAAGTTTAAAAATGAAATTATTTGAGTCTTTTACATAGCTTTTTGATTCTGAATTATTGTTATTGTGTAATGAAAAATACGAACTAATTGTTTTGGAAATTACCAAAATTAATGAATGTATTTTAATTACACCTCTGTTTCCATTTTATCTCATACCACAGCTAAAATTAATAAACTAAAGAGAAAAATAAATATTCAAGAGGTACGGAAATCGTAGTTTATTGAATAAAAAGACTAATCATGAATTAAATGAACAATCAAGAATTTTCCGTCAGTTATTAAAAAATTCACAATTATTTATTATTTAAAAATCAGTAAATCTTTTAAAGTTATTTTCCAAAACTTAATACACAGAAGTACCGTGAGAGCCAAACAACAAGTTACCATTTTTTTTTTTTCGTTTTAGCATATGCGTTACATACGAAACGTAAAACTTCCTAAGGAATAATAAATATTCAATACCTAGTAATATATTCAAAATTATAAAAAGTATTGAAAATCTTTTTATTTTTTGCAGAATTCGTGAATTTTTTTTTAATAACACTTATTTAAATATTATTAAAACTTATTTTCTTTTAAAACTACTAACCATCCACTTCGTTGGGTATTTCCTGATGTTATGTGAATATATATATCGTTAATACTATCATTCACGCTCCCGTAATCCCACCCCAAAGTGGATTTCTGCAAAGCCCATTTCTATTGAGTCCTTGCGCTATAAAAAAGAAACATGTTTGCCAAATTTCATGTCTGTATGTCTGATAGTTCAAAATCTGAAAGTTGTATCTATAACGAGCCCTTAACTCGTTACTCCTTCTTGGGTGTGGATTTATACAATACCTGTTCTTAGCGGATCCATGTATAGCAAAAGAATAATGTTCACCAAATTTCACATTTATAGATCTAATAGTTCATAATCTGGAGTTTTTGTTTATAACGCCCCCCCCCACCTTAATATCCCCATGGGAATCGATTTTCGCAAAACTCGTTCCTAATAGATTTCTACTAAAGAAATCTTCAGTCTGAGTGAAGTCTAAATATAATAGTTTAAAAACGCAAATATTTATCTAAAACTCCCTTTAACTTCCTCGCAACTCTCTTCGGAATCGATTTTCGCAAAATCCGTTCTTAGCAGATATGTACTTCATGCCTGCCAAATTTCAAGTCTATAGGTCTATCTCGCAATCAATAAGTGAATGAGTAACAGAGTACCTTTTCACTTTTAAATATATTTTTCAATTCCTCCTATTAGTTCACAATCTCCCTATATATATATATATCTTATTCAAATTTTCAATCTGTAATAAAATACATTTTAAACCGCTCAATTGAGCTAAAATTTTATTAACGCGATTAATTTGAAGGACAATCCTATAATTTAATTATAATTAATAAAAATTAATTGATTAAAACTAATTATTGAAAGAATTACAGATACAGGCACGTTGGCATCATTTTTTGCGACTTAGTGACCATTTTGGTGACAGGTGTCAAAACTTTAAAAGGTTTTTTCTCACATTTTAAAACGCTCATTTGAGCTAAAATAAACATGATTAATTGGGATGACAATACGATGATTTAATTATAATTAATTAAAACTAATTATTTAAAGAATTACAGGTACAGTCAAGTTGGCTTTCATTTTTAGCGACTTGTGTCAAATCTTTAAAAGATTTTTTTTCTCACGCTTTAAAGCAATCAGTTGAACTAAAATTTTATATACACGATTGCTTTGAATGACACAATGATATTTTAATGATAATTAATAAAATTAATTGCCACTTAATATTGTGATTCTGTCATATGTATATAAATATTTATATTAATTGTATTTATTTGATAAAACGTAAATAAAATAAAATTTTTCATTGTTGACCTAAGTAGGAATTAACTTAATCTTTTTTATATTACTTATACATAGATTAAATTGCATCTGTATCTGTTATTATTTGATAATGCAATAGTGTTGTTGATATCTGAATTAGAATTACACTTGGTTCAACATTTTTGTAGGTATACATTTAGTGCAAACGCATACATTAGTATTATTCTTGACTAATACTTAAAATTATATAGTATAAGTACCCACATTTAATAGGTACGAGGGGTATTAAGCATTTTTTATTTTATCACTCATATTTTAATTGAAGTCTCATGTAAAAGGAAAAATTTCTATGCCTGACCCTGTTTTAACACAGATCAAAACAGAAATTAAATTCCTTTTTCACAGGAATTTTTTTTTGCTTAACACGGTCGACCAAAATTCTACGAAAAGCAATTTTTACTTAGAATTACACTTCTTACATTTCCAGAAACAATTCAAACAATTTCACACTTCGTCTATTATAAGTTATTTAAGAACGACATTGGATTCTATTTCAGCATCTCTCTTTCATCAACAAGTATTCTCCGAAACTCAGAGCGTTTTATTAAGTAGAAAAACATTCATTCGAAACCCGCTTCGAAAGATTGCTATTAATAGGGAATTGGTATTTTGTGTCTTTAGATCAGGGAAAGTCTCAAACTTTCAATGCTGGCGCCCCCTTTTCAATCACAATTTTTATCGCGCCCCCTTATACATAATAATTTACTAAATGCAATAATGCACTTTTACGATAAAGCAACAATATTTATTATAAATCGTACAAATTCATGACATAAAAATTAAATTTTGTATATGTTACTTTTAAGCAAAAAAGTTAAGTAATAGGATAATTACTAAGTTATTTTTCCTTTCTCTGGTTTTTTTAAATTGGAACATATTACAAATGCGGTGGTTGATTAGAATACAAAATATAGATATCAGCTAAATATAGAAAATGAACTCAGAGGGTCAATTTCTAATCATAAGCATTCCTTAAAAACTTTGCTCTGTAAGACAAGCCCATGGAAGTAGCTAATAATTATTAAACTTGTTCTTAATTTAGTATTAATTAATTAGTCATAAAATACTCTGTACACCACTCATACATTAAAAGCAGTGTTTCTCAAACTTTCAATACTGGCGACCCAATTTTCAATCATAATTTTTGTCTCGCCCCCTGTACAACAATAATGTATTTACTGCAATAAAATGCACTTTGAGAGAGACGCTAAAGTTACAATACGATCTTAATTATAAACCGTACAAATTAATACGATAAGTATATTAAATTTTGTGTATATGTAACTTTAAGTAATATATATATATATATATTTTTTTTAAAGAAAATTACTTAAAATATATATATATATTACTTAGAATTGTGTTATTTTTCTTTCTCTAATTTTTAAATTGGAACAGATCGCAAAATGATGTATTTAAAGATTTATTTCCTTCAGCATTCATTTCTCAAAGTACAAATGTCATTAGAAAAATAGACTAGTCAATGTCGCTCTCTATCATATCCATCACATCTGGCATTATAGGGTACGTTTGCGTGAGTCTGGGCAACCTATCGGACGTCTGCGCAAAACATGTAAAAATGCTTTTCCTCGTACAATTCCAGTCAGTTTTTGGTCGACTCGATACTCCTATAGCTACCGAATCTAGCTTGAATGTACATTTTTTAATTTCCACGTTAATTGTAATTCACGGTAATTAAGTATTTACGGCAGTAGATTAAAACAATATCATAAATACATTTTTAAGTTGTAAGCAAACATTCGACCATAATAAAGAATCAACAAGTACACAGACGAACGAGCATGGTTCCGAAAAATTAAATCAAGGCGATCTTCTCAAAAATACTAAAATTTTGGATTTACCACCTTTGAAGAAAATGATGGAAAAAAGCCCCAGCTCGATATGTGTTAAAACTTACAAATCTGTAGAACAACGTGTGAAAGTTGTTTTTAAAACATGTAAAATCATTTAGCTATGTTGGCAAAGAATTTTAAAAAGTATTTTCTGGATGAGGACAGCTTGGTAGCAAGTTACGAGTGGATTAGGGATCTTTTCAAGATACTCCAGAAGGGCTCTCAACTTCCGAAGAAGAAATCTTCATAGATTTCACATCCAGTGAAAAATTAAAAGGCTATTTTGTAATAAATCGCTCTTTGAATTTGGGGTAGAGGTGGATGAGGAATTATCTGTACTGAAAACAAAAGCACTTCGTATACTATTACCATTTTCAACATCCTACCTTTTTCAAACCGGATTTTCTGCAGTGGATGCCTTGAAGACAAAATATAGATCTCAGCTAAATATAGAAAAATAACTCTTTAAGTGTCAATTTCTGATATTAAACCTTCCTTTGAAAAACTTTCCTCTACAAGATAAGCCCGTGGAAGTCCCTAATAATTATTAAACTTGTTCTTAATTTAGTAATAAGATTGATTGATTGATTGAATATTAACGTCGCACTGTTCAGCTGCACGAGGGCTTTTAACGACGGACCACGTAATTTTGAACCATGGTCAAGTGACGTGGATGACACCTGAGCTGGCACCCCTCTCTCTAACTACCACACCACACCAACGGGAAAACGTTTCAACTCTTAACAGATTTAACGTGCATCGCTGCCCTACACGGCGGGTCTTTAGTGGTACTGGGCTCGAATTCGTGACAAGGCAAGCCACGATCCGATACCTATACCACTCGGCTACCAAGGCCAAATTCAGTAATAAGAAATTATTTATAAAATACCTTCTTCAGTACTCATACATCAAACGTATACTGGCTAAAACACCGACTCTTCGCACGAGTTCATTTTTTAAAAAAATAAAACATTATTCTTGATATAATAGCTGAACTGTAAGGAGAGTAAAAACATTGTGCACGACATTGTATACAAAAATGTAAAATGATTTTTTTTTTTAGATAAATGCTATAATTGTAATAACTGTTTAAAAGAACTGTAATTTTAAACCTCACACAATTAGCATTTAGAATTAATGTTAAATTATGAAAAAATATAAATTCCGATGAAGAATAATTGTGTTACTTTTTAACTTTTAAAGCGAGAAGACTTCAAAATGTTTTAACCGGGAGCAGGCGCGTACTCGATACTAACATTAATGGTAGTGCGGGGGACTCAGTTACCCCAATCATTTGTTTAGAATTACTTTTACTGTACACGATACAAATCGGAATTCTAGTGAATATTTTAATTTATAGAAAGTATACTTACCTTCTTTCAAGGACAATTAAATTCTTTGATGATTTGAGAAAAATCCAATAAAACTGAACTAAAATGATTCAAAAGTACAAGACCATAATAAAGGACGCAAATCAGATACTTTTCAATTATCCTACAGAAATGTTAAACCAATCAATTCTTTTCCAAATATCGCAGAACTCAATTATTTACAATTTCCCTAAGCGAAAAGCAAACGCATAAAAAGATGGGAGGGAACTAATATTGAATAACCATACCATAAGATTGAAGGTCAATCAAATGATTAGCAAACGTACTGTGCAGCCTGGCTGAAAAGTGAATCATGACTTCCTTTTTCTTTTTCTACAACTAATGTACAGTATTTCAATAATAATTACAGTGGTGAATTGTTTATCTTAGAATTTTTCTCAGGGTCTGGGTTTCGTTTTTTCTTTTAACGAGTAATATTTTATGTTAAAACGTAATAAAAAAATCTCTCATTGAGGAAATACAGCAAATAAAAAATGAAAATGTTTTTTTTTTTTTAATTTGGTTTTGGGATCAAAGATAGCTATTTGATGACGGAAAAGCCAGATAATAAACATAAATTATAATGTCAGTGTTGTTGTGTGTATTTTTTTATTATGGAAGAAAGCTTTTGTTTTACATATCTCTTTGCGGGTATTTTTTTTTAAAAAAAAATCTTTAAATTTTCGATACGCTCGCGCCCCCTTGTAGGGTCATCGCGCCCCCCAGGGAGGCGCGCCCCACACTTTGAGAAACACTGCTTTAGATACAAGGGAAAGTTAAAATACAATTCGTGTGAACAATTTTTATTAATTTCACTCAAAGCTAGTACATTAAATCCGTGATTGACAATCTGTAACCTCAAGTGTCCCATTTTCTATGAAGCTTTTTTTTCTATTAAGTTATGAATGAGAAACATGGAATTCCTATGTAATCCCCATAGAATTAAATAGGTCCTTAAGTATTATACCGTCAACTTATTGCTGATATGATAAAACATCTCAAAATACTGTGATCAGCAGCCAACAGGGAAAAACTGAACCGAACCGACGCTTGTGCAAATACAATTTTGATCGTGCATGTGATTTGGCGACGTCTTTTGATTTGGTAGTTTTTTTGATTTGGCGAAACTGGTCGACGGTATGATACGTAAATATCATGAAATATAAAACATGACATCCAAATACGAAGAATATGAGAATTGTATTATTTTTCCAATTTTGCAGAATCGGAAATCATTCTACTTTTCCCTTCGCAATAAGTTTTCCACAGTTCGCTGCTTATTGCAGCATTTTGTGAAGTTTTATCATGTCAGGAATAAGTCGACGGTATAATACTTAAAGACAATTTCTATTTAAATTTCTTGATAATTCTCTGAAAATGGACTAGAAACCGAAAAATAAAGTAAATGAGTAATAAGGTAGTTTCTTATCTCTCTCTCTCTCTTTCTCTTTCTAAAAAATAGTAAAAGATAACAAAGTAAAGAAATTAGCATTATCTATACATATAAATAAAAATGAAGTGTCTGTTTGTAATTTGAAATTAACAGCTTTTTACTAAATGCATTTATAAGTATATACAGTATTTACATGAAAAAATCAATTTTTAAATTTTTTGTCTGTCTATCTGTTTGTTACGGCTAATCTCTGAAACGGCTGGACCAATTTTGATGAAACTTTCACTGGCAGATAGCTAATGTTATAAGGAATAATTTAGACTACTTTTATTTTAGAAAAAAAAATTAGGATTCCGAGAAAATAAAATTAAAACCAATGAAATAGTGAGCAATATCCGATTCAAATAGGGATTATTTATTTTAATAGGGACTATATTTATTCAATAGGGATTATTTTTATTTAGTAGGAATTATTTTATTTCGTGAGCCTTCTATCTCAACGATTGCTAGCAGTTATATCAAACTTTTTTCTTTGATTAGGTTGCTGCCATTCGCGAGATTTCCCGTTCATGTCTTGATCCTAATGATTTTACAGTCCTTAACTGCATTGTGAAAGGTCATGCGTCCCTTTCATCCCCTTCCCTGCGGCTTCGTTTGTGCTAGCGTTTCACCCTACTTGCTACTTAGACCTATTTTGATCCTAAAGATTTTAGCCCATCGACAGTGTCAAAGGTCATGCGTCCCTTTCACCCCTTGCTCAACAAAAAGCAAAGAAAAAAATAAAACAAAAAAGAAACATAGATTCACAAAGTAGAAGAAAAGTTTTCGTAAACTCTGCGAAGTGAATAAACACTTTTTTTTATTAGATTCCACGTGGACGAAGTCGCGGGTAACAGCTATTAAACATAAAATAAATGCACCAGAAAGTAATATTAACGTATTACACATCCAGATAAAAATTATTTACACTATTTTTAGCGTTTATTACACAAGATTTGTAATAATGTGTTGCTTTTGCTGAGCAGGTAGGTGTTTTCAAAAATCGACCCACAAGAAAGTTACGGGGCGTCATAAACAATAATAAAAAAAAATCAGCAATTATATCTAAGACTTAAAATTTAGCAAACATGGTTTTTTCGTTCAGCTGAGTTATGTAAAAAGCTTTTTTTTGTGTTTAATTTATACAATTCACATAAAATTAACTCATTAAAAAATTCTTCATTTCAGTCTGTATTTTTTAAAATTTTTTTTTAATTCACCCGTACGAAGAACGGGTCCGACCTTGAATTCTAATGAGAATGATATTCTAAAACGGCGACACTGTGCACAATGGGAGGTGGCAGCTTAATGTACATGCTTGAATTTTTTCCCGTCGTTTCCTACATGCAGTCGAGTGAGGTGCTGCGGATTTAATTCATTTGTTGTTGTTGTCATGCCACCTGTCTGACAAAGTGACATCGAGGCCCACGAAATTCATCGTGGCAATGGCTAGATGTACGCCTGTCGTTGGTCTTAGCCTTGAGCACCATACAGGTGACCGTACGATTTAGCTCGGTGAATTCCCGAAAAGACGATAGATGGCACCACCATCTATCTCCACCTCCACAATTTAGGAATGGAACTGAAGTGGAGGGAAATTTTCTCCAGTTCCCTGCACTCGTGATTCCATCTACAAGACATTCAGACCCACTGATTTAACGAGCACGTACTCCGTGTGTACTCGGAGGGTATTTGGTGGTACGGGCATCGAACCCAGGCCTTCCGGTCCGAAGTCCGGTGCTCTAACCACTAGACCCATGGCCCCTAATTCATCTAAAGATGACTGAATGACTTCAGCAGAGGTACTGCTTCACACTTTTCCTCAAAAGCTTGGTGATTTTGTGATTGAAACAATTCGTAAGATTCAGCAAGTGTTCGGAGACGATACAATGGGAAGTCACACAAATTGAGGCGGCGTTTAACTGATTCAAAAGTGATTCGGTAGAGAATGACCAGCGTTCTAGGAGGCAACAAACCGCTAAAAAAACCCTTAAACCTACGATGAAATGTTTCAAACTAGCTCTTCCAGATTTCCTTCAGTTGGCTGATCCTACATTTTGCAAACCAGGCCTTATCGGCGCATTCATAGGATGCCAATGGGTATATCAGATTGTAAAAAATGACACAGTTAACATTAATTCATCAATGAACTAAAAAAAGCCACGCTTTTATTGTAGATTGAATTAAAAAATGAAAAATAAATTATAGTTTTATATATATATATATATATATATATATATAACTAAAAAAACGCGCTTTTATGTTTAATCGTACTAAAATGTAAAAAAATAATGTAAGAATCAAATCATTAACGAGAAAATTAATATCATTGTGTGGAAAGCGTGATGGTGTGGGCGGGGGCTTTGTACAACATTTTTACACTAACTCAGCATTTTGGCATAGAACTCGCAAGACATTATAACAATTGATACCGAGGTGCCCGCTCTTTTATCCCAATGACATCATTTGATTCTTATATTAAGAATTATTTTTTTACTTTTTTAGTTCGATTAACCATAAAAGCATGTTTTTAAGTTTTTTTTTAAACAATAAATTTTCCTTATAAGCATCGGACTTCCTCTAACTAGCACTTAATTAATTCTGTCAATTTTTTAAAAAAAAATTACAAAAAATCAATTCAGTAATTAAATTATTAATCAATGCGTTATTTTTTTCATTTACTTTTCTTTTTATTATTTTAAATCTCAATCATGGTAAAATTGTTTTTAAAATTTGAATTTTTTTTTGTAAAAGTCACACACATATATGAGATTGTTATACAGTGTCAGATACCTTGAAGAATATTCGTCCGTTATTTTAAACATTGAGTGAATGAATGTAATCATGTATTGTGATCAATTATTATACTGTGCAATCAGATGAACGAGATATTTTGTTTTGTTAATTTTTACATTTACCTCGGATTTGTAAAATTTTGCAATCGAAATTTATATTATTTTAAAGATAAAAAAAAGATTATTTATATATCTTCTAACCTTAGTTTAAAATTGTTGAGATTAGTTATTAAGTAGGGGTAAACATTATTATTATATAACTGCTAATTTCGTAACATATTTCATTTATAAAAAATATTTGAATAAAAAGTATTTATCCAAAATTACCTTTTATTTTTCAAAGTATGCAATTTTGTACTTTTGCTTATTAAAATTATCATAATCAGAAAATAAATTTTGAATTATTAGCATAAAAGAAGGTAATATATACTCATTCATTAATGAAAAATGTTGTAAAAGATCCCTTTAGAAGAGATTTAATGACCTTTAAAGTTATGTTTAAACATTAGAAAACTTCAGAGAGATTCACGATATTCACATGAACTAACAACTGCTATTTGATTTGTTTCAAAAATGTGTTTGAAATGAACTGTATAATCTTATTCTATTTTAACATAGAATGACCTCAAAAAAAAATTAATATAATTTGGTAAATTTCATTTTTTGCTTACTAATTTTCCAAGATAATAACTGTAATAATACACGTAACTTTTTTTTGTACGGTCTTTTTTTACATCATTATGAAATAACACGGTATACGAATTTGACGATGTTTTTTTTCGCAAACATGTAGTTCAAGCACGAATTTAAAAAAAAATTGGGGGATCGTGCTCTTAGGATGAGGAAGATCTGATCAAATTTATGACAATTTATGATAATAAAGAAGTCTATAATGACGAAATTGAAGGGGGGAGTTTAACTATTAACAACTAATTTATTTTGCGAGGGCTTGAAATTTGTTGCACGTATGTATAACAACACTTTATTACACTCACAATTCTATAAAAGAGCGTACATTAAAAGTTGTACGTAATCTTATGTAGAAGGATATCAAGAATTGTTTAATCAATACAGAAACCAAAATGTAAGCCGCTAATATGACTTAGTAACAACAAAAATACCAAAAGAGACTGTTAATAACGAACGGAATTCTTCATTTGAATCAAAACCGACAGATGTTCTAGACCAGGGATGGCGAGCCAGTGGCACGCGTGCCATTTTTGGCAGAGAATTTCAAGTATGGTGGACAGAGAAACATAGCATTATTAGTAAAGGCGACAAAGTAGTATGTGTTTTATATTCTGGAAAAGTGGTATGCAGAACATCGTCTTTAAAGTAGTATTTTGAAACAAATTACTATCCCTCTTCTCAAAAAAAGTGAACCACAGCAAAAGTAATTAATTGCTACGAAACCGTTTGACAGATGACTCAAATTTAGCGTGTATTCACAACACCTTATAATTCTAATATACTCGTAAGTTATTTGTCATCCTACCTGCAACAATAGAAGTCACACTAATGTTATTTTAATTTGAATTACACGAATAACTAAAACATTTATAGCTATACAGCGCACACAAAAGTATTTTTTCGTAGTAAATAGAGTTTTGTGTGTTATTCGTTTTTATTTTTATTATTTTCCCAATAAACACAAGTCAAAATTATCTGACGGCACGTCTATACGTCACTAGACACTTCTTTAGAAAAAATGGCACGTTGATCCATAGAGGTTCACCACCCCTGTTCTAGACATATCTGCATTAGAGTAGCTAGTTCTGAGTGGGCCCTGTATCAAAATTCCTTCGGGGCCCCATTTCACATATGAAAGCTTTGTTAGTGGGAATTAGTGGGAACGTAGTAACACGCGTTGGGGCTGATACGGCGATCGCTACGTTCCTGCATATCTGGCACATCTACTAATTATAGCATTTTTGATCTAGTTCGTAATAAACGTGCACGCTTGTTATTAAGTAGCGATAAATAGTTGTTAGTTAGCGCTTTTATTCCTAATTTCAATTTGAATTTTTATGTGTTGTATATACTTATAGCCTGAACTTTCACTATATACTAATAATTTAAATTTTTTTTGTAAGAAAAATTGAATTTGTTTTGTTTTAAAAGTATGTAACATGGATTTTATTACTACTTTTTTTTGCATGGTTTTTCAATTCCTGCTATTATCTCACACTCTCTACATATTTATTTATTTATTTATCTTGGTGGAATTTTCAATCGTTAATAAAATACATTTTAAAGCGCTCAAATAAACTGAAATTTTATATGCATGATTATTTTGGATGGCAATACAATAATTTATTTATAATTAATAAAAATTAATTGATTAAAACTAATTATTTAAAGAATTGTAAATACAGCCACGTTGTCATATACTTTGGCGACTTAGCGACCCTTTTGGCGACTTGTGTCAAAACTAGGAAAGGTTTTTTCCTTACGTTTTAAAGCATTCAGTTGAACTGGAATTTCATATACGCGATTGTTTTGGATGACAATGCGATATTTTAATGATAATTAATAAAATTGAATTACCACTTAATGTTGTGATTCCGTCATATGCATATGCACATTTATATTAATTATTATTTAATAAAAAGTAGCTAAAATAAAAATTTTCTTTGTTGATCTAAGTAGGAATTGACTTAAAAAATTCTTTATACATATTATACTTGTTTTAGGAAAACATTTAGAAATTCTTCATCTTACACGATATTTTAAAGTTGTTGGAACATATCTACAATTTTACCATAAGACGCGTGTATCTTTTTACCCGATTTGTTTTTTGCACGGTTTTCTAAAAAACGTATCTACTGTATGTAAAAAAAAGAGTTGTTTGTACGTACATCTTGCGAGTTCTGTTTTGATCTGAATTTTCTCTTGCGTATTTATTTTCCAATTTACTTAAATTTATTTCAAAATACAAATTCTTTCTAATCTGCAGAACATTTATATATGCACTTTGTCTTATTTTATAGATTATTTTGTTTATTTCAGACTTTAACTCGTATGACAGAAACACCCAGTTAGTACAAATGAATGAGATTTTTTCTGACAATTTTAATCACATATTGATGTTACTTATTCGAAAATGCCACTTAAAAATATAATTTTAATTAAGTAAATAATAAGTTGTCATTTATCACTTTTAATAATGTAAAAAAGAACATAACCTCTCTTCAAAACTATTCTCCTATCTTTTGAGTGTTTGTTAAAAGGCCTTAAAAACCGAGGCTAGACATAAAATAAAACCCTATAAATATGACAACTAAACGTCAAAACTGAGATATCGATAAACAGCACTAAGTTACGAGCGCTCTAAAAATAGCCATGTGAAGATAAGTCTCTCTAGAAGAAGCTTTCATGGAGCATTGAACACAAAATGACCTCCAAATTGTACAAAGATTTGAACACATAAAAAAAGTTGATTTTTTCTTGTTGTAAGAGACTTTTGAATTGTTTAGTTTGAGCTTCATGTTAACGTTTTTTTTTCCTCTTAATCTCTTTTCACTTTTACTATCATAAAACTCTAAAAAACAATGGTGTTTTTCATTCTTAGTTATCTATTGATTTCATAATGCACTGCTTAATCTAAAAAAAGATTTGTTCACACTGATAAACTAATTGAAGAATAAATCCCAGTTCAGAAACAACTTACAGGAAAAAAAAATTCCATGACAAGTAATTAAGAAAATATATACATTTTTTGTTAAATTAACTTAAAGACATGGTGAGTATTTTTAATTTTATTTCAAAACATTGCTCTTGAAATATATTTTTAACTATTACTCACCATTTTAAATCACATATAGTTAAATTGAAAGTATCTGTGCTGTGAAAAAAAATTCTACAAAACAAAGAAATATCCTTATTGTGAAATTTTCAGGGAAATTGTGAGGGGGGCAGGTCCTTCTGTGTGTTTAAAACAAAAAAGCAAATGATAAAATGACGTTGAAGTGGTAAATAAAGCCCATTTGGATTCATTTATACAAATTTTAAATTAAAAAGAGAGCCGAAGATAAATCTCTGTAATTTATGTATAAAATAACTTATTTATATTATACATTTTTTATATTATGCTAGCCTCATCTTACTTAAAACGCATCACTTTCAAATAGGACTGAATTCATGTGACGTCATATTCACAACACTGCAATCACGTGATTCCGGCCAATCAGTTCTCTCTTAGATTCATGTGACGTCATAGATACATGATAATTGCAATTATGTGTTTCGAGACAATTAACTCACACCTTTCGCTGTTGCCAGTTTTTGCTCTTTTTGCAGAAACTTTCTTTTAAGAAGTACATAATTGTTATCATTAACAACGTGCATAAGCAAACAAAATATATTAGATTTAAATGTACACGTATAGGCTTTTTTTTAAAAAAAAATTTAACAATTTCTGAAGAATCATAATACTTATACCTTAGCATCGAGCTAAGTTTGAAACATTTCATGGAATCAAAGAGTTTGTGAGAAATTATTGAATTCTGTGACCTCTGAATCAATTCTCAGCTGTTTTGGTAGTCGCTAAATCTCGAAATGTTATCTGGAATTAGTCGCCAAATCTGAAAATGGGAAATCGTTGATCCTCATGATTCTGATCAGGACAGTGGAAAAAATTATTAAATTATTGTATTTTTATCGGACCTTGACGAGTGTGCAAAATTTCGAATAAATCTGATCTTTTGAAGTGGGTAAAAACAGAGTTCAAAGATTCCGTTACATACAGGTGAAGCTTATAAAAGCATGTTAAAAATAGCAATATTTTTCTAGCCTAAAAATTGAACATAACGGTGAAATATAATGCTTTCATTTTCGTTCAGTCGAAATTTGAAAAAAATAAATTTCAATTAAAAAGATAATCTCATTGGTTGATTATCTATAATTTTTACTCATTATCATACCATGTTTCAAATCGCAATCGTTATAAATCGATAAAAACGACTGAACAAATTAACTTCCTCTCTGCACAGCCTGTTGGACTCTGTAGAAACTTGATCTTTTAAAAATTTACACAATATCTCTGAACTCCAGACAATGTAGCATAAATCTTTTATTTTGCTAGTAAGCTTGCATAGAAAAATTCTAAGAGAAAAATAAATATGAACTAAAATTATAAAATCAAACGTGTCGACCGATGCTATGCACACTTCAGTTACAGTTGGAAGCTTGCCAAAAAAAATTAGAATATCTTCCGAACTGGAGTCGGAACTACGATAATCACTCAGCTGAACGTGCTCTAGACATTACGCAAGAATCCATTTTTCATAACATTATATGCTTCATGACAGCTTTTCTTAAACTATGGTTCGAGGACCCCCGGGGGTTTCCAGCGCCATTCACCTCGTCGAAAAATTCACAGATGTACTATTCTGACTAGATCACTAAATTGCCGCCATTAAAAAAAACTCTCTCTCTCCTCTGTTTGAACATATATTTCAATCAAGTATATTAATTCTCTTTTGTTTTTATTGTTTGCAACTACATTGCCATTACTACATCGCGATTCGATGTTTATTATTATCTAAAGGGGAAAAAAGACATGTTATAAAGTATGTATAAGTAGCAGAGGAAGTCTTAGGGTTATTGGAGAATTTTTAAATCACTCACAGGAAAGTGTATGGACCCAGGAGGGGAAGGGGTCAAAACCTCCTTTAAAGTGCTTTCTTGTTATTTTTTGGAAAAAATTCGTTTTTTCAAAAAGATTTCCCCCTTTATCAATATATTTTATATTTTAAAAACATTCTTCTGTTTTTTTTTTTTTTTTTTTTTTTTTGTATCTTGTTTTGAATGGATTTTGAATATATAGCTTTGATTAGCATGGTAGAAAACCATAATTAGTTTATTAGTCCCGAAAACCCGGCCTAATATGGACCGGAGGATGGCCAGTTGGTGAAAATGCCGAGTTATTGAGAAGAAATTGAAAAAGCACAAATGCATGTGTTTCCTCAAAAAATATTACACTTCACTTTTGAAGGTTTTTTTTCTTGAAGAAGGATGCAGTGTTGTAGCCTTAAAACAGCAAGGCATATTTTGCGGGGATCTATTGCCATGGTCACATAGTGCATAGGAGTTTGAACCTGCTTTTCCCATTCTTTACAGGTAACCCCGTAAAAAGTCATGATCATTAACAAGTCTAAAACAAGCCACAGTGACTCCTTGCAGAGAAAAATCTGAAATATTTACTTGCTATTCCTCTTCAGATTTGTAAAATTAGCAACTTGATGTTTTATTTGCATAATCTCTACAATAAAAAACATATTTAAAGATAAATTTTGCCTTAAGCCTGCAAAAAAATGTGTGACTTTAAAAGGGTCATTTATTTTTAAATATAGGCAATAGTTATTGATAATTCTGGTTTATTAAACATTTAGTGTCATTGGTAATTTTTTTTCCTCAAAAAAAATAACAAACACATTAGTTTTACATTCACAAATGCAGCATTACATGTGACGTGCAAAGTTCAGCATCCTTTTTGTTAATTCTGTAATTTTTTTTTGTTTCACATTTCCTTATCTTACTTTTTCAATTCCTATTATTATAGTTCATTCTCTCTCTCTCTCTCTCTCTCTCTCTAACATATATTAGAAATGCGAAAATTTGTGAGGATGTTGGTGGGTCTTTCACGCAAAAACAACTGAATGGATTTTAATTAATCCTTACAGTAATATAGCTTATACATCAGAATAATACATAGGCTATAATTTATAAAGATATTGTGTGAAGTGTCCAAAATATAATGATATTTGTAAAGTAAGTAGGAAAAAATTCTGCCATCTGCAAGCAATTCTGGCGTGCGCTGCAAAAAAGCCCACGAAAGCATATATCTATCTTTTGTTTGTGAAGAAACCCTTTTTGTTTTGGCTACGTAAGGCACTCGCTTTTAATTAATTCCTGTTGTCAGCATAATCCCTAATTTTTTTATTTCATAATAAATTTAAGTTTTGAACGGAGATGTTGTTATAAATCTCTCTTTATTTGAATTTTTTTTAATGATTTGATTATGCATATTTGGTAGTAAGAAATTGATCTTTTTTCCAAATAAATGCTTTTATCAGTTCTGATACTTAAAGTAAATAAACTTTCTCTTTCATACTGTATCATTTCGACGAATTTTCAAAATTTGTTTGTGGTTAGTAGTTAATTATAACGCTATAATTTTAATTGAATATGCAGATATAATTATTTTTACACTTAAAAACGCAATACTTACTGTACTGTATTTTTTGGAGTGTGAGAGTGAGTGAATATTAATGTCGCACTGTTCAGCTACACGAGGGCTTTTGTGGCAATGGATCACGTAATTTTGAACCATGATCAAGTGACGTGGACGACACCTGAGCTGGCACCACCTTCTCCTAATTACCACACTGCACCAACTTAGAAGGAATATTCTACCAATACTTAGCAGGAATATTCTTTGAAATCCACTCTTCCAAGATATATGGCAGCACGGGTTCCATGATGAGTATTTCAGCGGAAAAAATAGTTTGTCAAAATTTAAGTGTCTTATGTTTTTGTATGTTAATGAAGACCTTAGAAAATGATTTGACTACTTATTTTAAGTGAATGGTATATATAATTAATTTTACAGTGGAATATATCTTCAACTAATTTATTAGCTCTAACGGATTAAATTTTCCAAAGTGGAGTATTTTGTTTATATATATCCCTTAATTTTAAATGTAGTGATCCCCAAAAAAATATTGTATGAAAAAAACTGCAGTAAATTATAATGCGCGCATTATGATTTACTGCAGTTTTTCCGCAGTTTTTGCAGTACTGCGGTTGGATAAAGTATTAACGTGCATCGCTCCCCTACACGGCGGGTCTAACAAAGCTCTAATAAAGCTCGAGTTATGAAAGTAGCTAGGCATTTGCCACCTTGACTCTATCGTTAACATTTCGCTATGTTTTTCATTGAGTTGTCATTATAATTTAAGAAACGGTGTTGCTTGCGAATATTACACACAATTTTAACATAAAATAAATACTACAAAAAGTAATATTAATGTATTATACTTTCAGATATAAATTATTTACACTATTTTAAGCGTTCATTACACAAAACTTTTAACATTGTGTTACTTTTGCTGAGCAGAGATCAGCTTAGGAAGGTATTTTCAAAAATCGACCCTCAAGAGTGTTACGGAGAGTTATAAATAAAAAAAATCCTTTTTATCAGCTATTAGATCTACATACTTAAAATTTAACAAAGGTGTTTTATTTCTCTTTTTGATTTTGTTTAGCTGAGCTACGCAAAAAGCTTTTTTTGTTTAATTTGCAATTCACGTAAAATTAACTCATTAAAAACTTCTTTATCCTTCAATCTGTGTTGTTTAATTTTTTAGTTCACCCGCGCGAAGAACGGGTATACCAACTAGTATATATATATATATACAGATCTTGTTCAAATTTTCAATCGTTAAAAAATACTTTTTATTTATTCACTCAAGTTCAAATACAATTTTTTAAACTGGCAGTGGAGGATTCTTGATGTTAATACAGTTTTTTTTCAAATATCAATTCTTTAATTAAATTTAATTAAAGAACAATTAGCAACAAACAAAAATAATAGTCCAACACCATACATAGAAAGGAAAATCCCTTGCTATGTCCCGGTAGCGAAATGGATAGCGTGTTAGACTTCTAATCCGGAGGTCTTGGGTTCAAATCCTACATGGTTCTGATGTGACTTATTTTACTATACAATTTTATTAGAATACTTAAATTTAACTAATGAATAAATAGTAGCAAACAAAACATAGTCCAACACCCTACATGGAAAGGAAAATCTCTTTCTATTTTGTCCCTTAATATTGTGATTCTGTCATATGTATATACATATTTATATTAATTGTAATTATCTAATAAAAAGTAACTAAAATGTAAAAGTTATCTTTGTTGACCAGAATAGGAATTGATTAAAATCTTTTATACATATTACTTATTTATTTTACACCTTCACCTTATACGTTCAATCTATGTTTTTCTCCAATATTCTTGATAACACCTTCCAAAATGATATAACTTCTATAAAAAAAAATCTGGCTTATACATGATTCCAACTACGAAATATCAGGTATTTCGAATAATTCTTATGCCAACGTGAGACCAAACACCCGAGACTAGTTGAGCTTTTATCAACTAAAACAAAAATGTCAAAAATGACTGTACTCTCACTTCTCGATCAAAATCAAAGCAGTTTGGGCATCTTATCAGGTCAGTCCTTGCGTTCACATTATGTATATGTAGCAGGAAAATGATGAAATTAGGAATCTCATCAAATCCCTAAGGGAGAGATGATCACTTAACGGTAGATGTTAAAATAACGTCTCTTCAAGGTCATTTCACTGATAAAAGTAAGGGATTTGAAAGAATGCTTGAGCTGCTTCAGTGAAATGATGAAATAATATTGTCAAGAGTTTAAAAGAGCTTATTTAACAAATATGGTGAATTATTAAGGTATCCGATTACGTTCGGAACCATGATTTTAAAAAAGCACATAAATGGATAATTTTCATGATATTTAGTGTCACTTAGATAAGAATACACGCATAATATTGTTTTAAGGACATTTTGACAAAAAAAAATTAGTTAAATACAATATTTTGGCAAAAAATTAACTTGAATAACCTTTTTTTCAAAATGTTCTCCTTTTATAAAATATACTAAAATAATAATATTTTGCTTATATAAAGCAAAAGCTTCTCTCCAGAGAGTATGAAATATATTTTTTTTTTTGGAAAATTCACATTTTTAGAGTTACAACTAGTTGAAATAATTATCGTTTTTTTCTTAAAATTTCTCCCCTCTGTTGTCGTAAGACATGGATAAACCCACTTCTTATATATTCACTTATATATTTCAAAAATTCTAGTTGAGCCTCTTTACAGAGGTCTGAGCTATATACAGGCAAAATATTATTATAATAGAAACATTTTTCACAAAAGGAGAATATTTTGAAAATTGGTCATTCTATGTTCATTTTTTGTCAAAATATTGTACTTAAACAATTTTTTATTGCAATAATATTCTTAAAACAATTTTATAATTATTTTTAATCTAAGTGACACTAAATATCATGAATATTATCCATTTATACGCTTTTGCAAAATCACGATTCCGAGCGTAGTCGGATACCTTAAACATAGAAGTAAGTAATACAACAATAGTCAATGAAATGCAAATTATTTATTCGAAACTTACTAACAAATGATTAGAAAATTTAGGCTGGTAATCAATCCCTATGATAATCCTATGGTGTGCCATTTTTTTTAAAGATATGGGGTAGATATTTAGGGGATAGATATTACTACCTGTATGGCTAGGAAGTGCAAGGACTGGACCCCCCAGGTGTCTCCCCCCAACTCTATAGCATTTTGCCAATGCAAATCCTGACTAGTTCATTTCACTGAAACAGTTTAGGGATTTGATAAAATCACTTACGTTCCTCAGGGAAAATACCTTGAAGAAACGTTACTTTAACATCTGCCGTCAAGTGATCATCTCCCATAGGGACTTGATGAAATTCCTAATTTTGCCATTTCCCTGCGACATATAGATATCTCAGCACATTTTTGTAGACATTTTAGAGAATCCCGATTTTTTTGTTTGTTTGTTGGGGGAGGGGGTGTAGCTCATGAGAAAAACACCATTTGGCGTAAGTTATCGATTAAGAGACAAGCATGAAGAATTGGACCACTTAACGATCCGATGTAGGAACACCCCGATCAAAGTGGATGTATGCAAGCGAAACACTTTCGTTTTGTGAAGTTTGATCCATCAACTGGCTTTGGGCTCTTACACGAAACCCTTTTGCCTTTGGAGTTAGGGAGGAGGAGATTTTCCCCTTGCACACACATATCAATCGATAACTTCCGCTATTTTAAGGGATTGTGGTTCCCTCGAGTTTTGCCTGTTTGTGTGTATTTGGTATTAAATTTTGAAAGATTAAAGGGACTGGAAGAGTTATAAGCATTTAGCAGTCTTAAGCATCGTTTAAAATCTATCTATGAAGTCGATTCTCTCTTTTTCTACTTATCAACATGAATATTAACGATGCCAATGTAGCCTTTTTCTTAGTTAAAGTTTTATCATTCCATTTATTGAAAACATTTTTAAAATAAATTTCAAAGTTGGCATTAGTTAAGGCATCCGACTACTTGCGACAACTTTGAAGAAAATGGAAATATGGAGATTTTTTGTGGTTTTTAGATTTGTTTAGTACATTTTAAGAGAAATATGCTAAATTTAAGAAGATGAAAAGATATTATCATTACCAAAATGGGTGAAAATCGACAAAAAATAGCATAAACTCTGCCCATTCTGTACCAAAAATTTATCAACAAATTTTCATTTTTTTCCATTCTGATGCGTTGTTATGTTATTCATTTTATAATGACCTTCAGGATAAGAGATATTTTAATTTTTACAAAAACTAGAGCACTTTATCTTAAATATTACATGAAAATGCTTAAAAAAAGTGATTATATAAATATAAGGGACTGTAAATTTTGTAATAAAACAGTGATTGATACATCTGAACATTAAAACATTTATATTATTATACAGAACATACACAAAAAATTTCAGCTAATTATTTTCAAAACTTTTTGAGCAATCACTGTCCCCCTTTGAGAATTTTCAAAAAAACACATTTCGAGTAAAACGCGTTTTAAAGTATGAAATCTTACTTTAAGTAATGGCATCTGCTTTTACTAAAACACTTGTAGTTTTTATTCTAGTGAACGGAAAACAATAAATTTGGTACCTTTATAAAGCTAATAAGATGACCTATAAAATCAAATCATAAAAAGGATGTGTCAGTTTTGGGCAAAATTCACAGTTTTAGGGTAGTCGGATACCTTAAATAAAAAGAAACTTTCAAGAGTAATAAAATTTATATACAGTGAAAATCGCTTAACACGAAACTGGAGGGATATTTTTTTTATTTAATTAATTTGCAAAACTCCTCATGCTCTACATTGCATAACATGAGGCTTACAGACGTAAGTGGTAACACAATTATATCATTTAAAACAAATTTGGAAAAAAACATTTAAGACAAAAACATAAAATAAAAAGGAAGAGTGGAAATACACAAATATAAACAAGGGGAGGTACCAATCAAACTTTAAAAATCTATACAGTAAACAAATTTTCTTATGACGTTTAGACTTTCAGTACAATTGACCAACAAAGACAAAACAGGTGGCCAGGAAATACCTAAAGGTTCAACTCCTTTTCAAAATTCTCTTTTTTACAGAAATATAGTTTACAATACAACAATACATGTTCCACAGTTTCAGCATCCTGACCACAAGAACAAATCTCTCTCTCTCACACACACACACACACTCCCAATTAAATTAAATATACATAAATAGCTCTTAAAAAATTTCCATGTCCTGTTAGAATCTGGGATAACTTGAATTCAGTAACTAAAGGGATTGAAACATTTTTTCGTGTCAAAGGATATTGCACAAAAACCCCATGTATCAACAAAATTAAGTTTATTAGAGTACATTTTATTTTTTTACGTAAATAGGTCTATATGAATGTATTTAATAAAAATCAATGAAACAAAAACATTCACCAGAACTTAAAAGACTTATAGAAATTAATACAAAATTTTAAAGTTTTTTTAAAAAACTAAACATTTATTGAGTTTTTGGAAAATAATCTGTTACTTTTCTTTGCATTGTCTTTTTTAGCATCAAAATGTCAACAAATTGTTCGATGTCGTCCGTTTTGTTATTCATTTCACCATTGGAATGTGTGTATAAATAACTGCGCATAATTTTCATAATGTTCTTCATTTAGGATGACGTGAAAACAGGAGTTGCATTATTCATGACTTTTCATTCGGAATCTGCCTCAAAAATACATTTCTGCTTGAACAAACTCCAAAATATGTTTGTCTGCCATAATTAGGGCTCTACACACATTGGTATCATTTACTGCAACAAATTCTTCCGATGATACAGTTGGACAATTTAATCCGGCCGGTGTTTTCTGTATTTTATTCATTCTCAGAAGAGAAATCTTTTCGCATTAAGCGATTTTCGTTTCGTGTAAAGAGAAGAAAAAATGTGTACGAAAATACATAGAAGTTTGTCGGGACCGTTGTATTATTTTATGTTAACCGATATTTCCTCTTAAAAGTTTTTGTGTTAAACGTATTTTTTACTGTATTATGGGAACAGACAGTGGGGAATTAAATAATAAATATCGATATTTTGGCTAAATATATTTTGTTGAATAGTTTAAAATATATTTCTATTGCTTAAAAATATTTGGACTGATTATTAATTTATTATATATATATATATATATATATATATATAATTCGGGTTCCTGACAATGAGATAGATAAAATAGATTGATATTGACATCAAATATATCCCAGTAAAATGGGTTCATATAAAAAGGGTTCGTATAACACAGCGGAAAAATCGTGATTGTGTTCGAATTAATATAAGGTGACCAGTTTTTTTACAATAAAAAGGACACGTGCGAAAAATTTAAGAAAAAGTTACAACGTAAATATATTCGAAAAATTTTATTAATTCAAATAAAAATACGCTAATTATGGTTGCATTCCTTTTAACTATTTATTTAAATGAGTATTTTCCCATTGAATACTTTTTGTCAAGATATCATTTTCTAATACATCGGAAATTTCGGCGCAAAAAACATCCTTTATTTTAGGATTTACAGTAAGTGCTACAGCTAAGGTATCAACATTCAATCTTGACTTTTCTCACTTGTTACCAATTAAAAAAACTCTCAATTTCTGCATTAGTTCCTGGTCAGCATAATGTAAATTCAACAAGAATAACTGAATTATCATGTGGAAAGTGTTCATTTTTGAAATGGTTAAGTATATTTCCACCCATCTTTATCGATTTCAGCATGCTGTTTCACCAACTGTTCTAATTTATTTGAATTTAACTATACATTCAGTCTTCTAATTTATTCAAACAGACATTTGTCATCAATTTTAATGTCAGACATTTCTTTCGATAAAAACTCAACACAACATTCTATATCTGCCCAATTTACTTGCGGTGAAGTCAAAAAACACCATTGAAAACTTTCAACTTTCATGAACTTTCAGACCATTCTTCGGCATATTGGAAACATGTTTGGTTCATCTCTGAATTCAGATTAACAGATCAGTTTTAAAATATTGAAAAGGAGGACACTTTTCGAGGAAGGACAGAACCTATAAAAGGAGGACTGTCCTCTCTAAAGGAGGACAGTTGGTCACCTTAGTATTAAACTCAAAAGAGGCTCGTATGACACGATAAAAAAATGCCATAGACGTTGCAGTTTTATAACGTTTTATTAGCTCCAGTAATTAATATAACTTTCAGTTAGTAACAGAAAAAGTCATTGCGCTTCACAAATTTCGAGGAAATCCATTTTTCGAGGAGATCGTCTCAGTTTGTTTGTAGTTGTAGGGTACATTTTAAACGTGTGTCTGAAAGAACTTTTATATTATATGATTTATTTTAATCAACTTAAATTTGAAGGGAAAAAGTTTTATTTGAATAAATCTTAACAAAATTAAATCGGATTTCATGAAAAAGCAGTACATATCTATCTAAGGTATTTACTATCAATTAAGCTGTGTTATAAATCAAGTAGTACTTGTATAATCTAAGTAACGCGTACAACATGGAAAGTATCTACAACTTATATATTTTTGTGCCTATTTTTTTCTGTTGCACTTCCGTCTATATATTCCTATAGAAAAATTGTTTCGTTTAATGGGCTCTACCACTCCTCAAAGTTTGTCCCATGATTTTAGAATCACCCTGTATAGTTTTGTCATTCATAGAGGACTACTTCACAAAAATTATTACATATTTGAAATCCCATCGATCATTTTTGCCCAAACCAGATTAATGTCAAAAGGGTTTCGAACCGGAACTAAACTGAAAACTGGGGGCTGGGGGAGGGAAATACCATTATTTTGGTCGGAACGAAAACCGGAATTGAACGGGGGGGAAATACCGGTTTATTTCGGTTCAATATATCATCAGTTATTTTGTTACTGCAACCAACTTATCAATATTTTCCAGTTTAACATCATCTATACAATTACCATCATTACATGTCAACCATATAATTACATTTTTGTTTGTGATAGAATTATATTTTTAATACGAATAAGTATATACTGAAAATAAAATTATTCATTTGGAACTGAACCGAAAACCGTTATTTTTGGCGAAACGAAAACCGGAACAGAACTAATATATATATATATTTTGGTTGAACCGGAACGAAAAAAATTCTACTGATAATTTACTGTATCTGAGTTAAAAATAGACTTCACTTACATAGCGGAAGTTATATCTGTATAACAATATATATTTTTAATTTTTGAACAATGTATTAAAAACAATTTTTTAAAGAAAAATAAACTTTCGTATGATGTTGAAATAGTTTTAAAAAAAACTTTGGATGACAGTTCAATATGATTTATGCAATATAAAGTATCATATTTTTGTTTAATTTTCCATATAGAAAAATGATGGAATTATGATGAACAATTGCAAGAAAGTTGCAAGATTTGTTTTTAAATTAAATTTACTACGAATATCTTTTATTCAAAATATTTCGTATAATATAGATTATTTTAAACATAAATATCAATCGAAGAGAACAGGTAAAATGTCAAATCAATTATAACATTTGTAATATTTTGCTTAAAAATATTGAATACGTTCGTAATCAAAACAAAATGTAAACCGAAATGCCTCACTTAGTTTCTACTCTTAACGATTTTGTTTCCTTAAATCACTTTGCCTTCTTTTGAAATCCAACTAAAAACTGAGAAAATTAAAAATAAAAGGTTATTCGTGGTAATTAACTAGTTAAACTAAATTCTTCGATTTTTTTTCTTCTAGTTGGAATGTGAGAAAACTTACTTTTGTAGGTGCTTCGGGTGCAATGCTTTTAATTATTTTAGTTAAGTGTTTTTAATAATGTGTTTGCTGAAAACCAATTTGTGATTATATAGCTAAAATAGCTGCATGGCCCGGCGTTGCTCGGGCTTTCTCTACTTTTATAAAATGTTCCCTTTCCTTCATAAAATCAGCACTTCTAATATTCTTTTTCAAAATAACTTTCAGATCCCCTCCCCCTTCCTCCGCTTAGCCCGACCTTTTTCCGAGTGTATAACTTAAAATTCGCTGTTTCGAAATTTTTTTGCTTCTTTTCTGTCAGACAGGTTTATTTCCCCTCGGCGTTGCTTGAACATTTTTAAATGCATAACACATTGTCATGGAAATTCCCCTTCCCCTCTCGCTATATCTCTTGAGTAAGTGAACAGTGAGACCTTAATATTCACTCACTCACTTTGCAACTTTTTAGGACCCGAAAACGAAAATGCACCTTTTTAAAAATAGTTCTATGTTCAGAAAAATAGAAATTTTTATAATTACAAAATTTCACAACTGTATTAAATGTTGAATTAAAATTGTGAGCATTTTTTGAAATGTTCGATAAACGGAAAAAAAGTTTCATGCAATTATTTTTATAAATGAAGAAGTTCTGAAAACTTTGAATTTGATAAGTAGATATTAAATATTTAAAATTTGAGTATATATTTTAACTGATGCAACATATTTAAAAAATAAAATACTATAAAGAATTAAAATTTATTTAAGTAATTCTCAGTTGAATAAAAATGTTACTTTTGCCTTCTATTTTTTTTAAATATTAAAACTACCTTTTTTTTACTAATTATTATAATACTTATTATAACACTTTCTTGAAAGGTTTAGAATTATGCATTGACAAACTTGTAAAACCTTCGATATACATCCAGTATCAATTTTACTGTAGTTTTGTTATAGGTTTATAATATTCCCCCTAACTCCTACTCTTGGCCTTTTTCAACTAAGTTTGTTTTGTATTTCGATATTATCTTTTGAACTGTAAATTTGTTTTGATATTTTTTATCCACTATGAATAGTATTTAAATTTTAAATTATCGCCTTGCTTAATGGAAACTATTATTACAACTTTGCATTCAAATGGGAGAATTGATCTTATGTTGAATTTAAAAGACATTTATTGAGTGTGAGGACCTCTTTCTTTCTGTTAATATTTAACTTACAAAATAATTTCACTAACGTCATTCAAACTATCAAATATCGTTTTTTCTCACGTTGTGTAAATCGAAAAGTACACCGAATCTGCGAATTCTGTGTAAGCGACCTAAATTACCATAACTGAAAACTATATAGCACGATTTAAAAAACAGTGAAAAACTTTTTTAAAAAAACGGCATAAATCAATCTTGGTTCAAACGACTGATTCGAGACGTATTCGTTTATGCAAGGATTTTTATAGAATAATTGTCCGTGTTTTGTCTTTAGAATTTCAGCGAATTTTTACTTTAATTAATATTACGCAGTCCGTAAATATTAAGATTTAAAAATTGGCGAACGTAACATACTCGAACTTTTCTAAAATCATAAGCAAATAAACAACGTTATTTTTTTGATTAAAATAGTATAAATCATTTATATCTGGAAGTGCAATACGTTAATATTACTTTTCGTTGTATTTTTTTATGTTTAAATTGTAATCAGCCTCACACTCTGCCTGTTCAAACTTTCGCAGTTCTTGGCGCCTGGTATAGACAAAACAAAATGCAAAGGTTAGCTTCACACATAAGAAATAGATATTTGCTGTCGCGGGCTTTTTTGCAGATGGCAGAATTTTTTCCTGCTTACTTGACAATTATTGTTATATTTCGGACACTTCACACAATATCTATAAATTATAGCCTATGTGCTATTCCAATGTGTAAGTTATACTATAGTAAAGTTTTATTAAAATACATTCAGTTGTTTATGCGTGAAAGACTCCCACACATCCTCACAAACTTTCACGTTTATAATATATATTAGGATTTAATGTTTATTTTGAAAATATTCACATGATTTAAAAAGCTTAAAGTTTTAGTTGCAAACAGTCTGATCATTTGAGTATTACATTTTATTGGGGTTTATATCTGCATTTGAGAAAAATATAAAAACACAAAATGAGTACTTAAAACTATTTTTTTAAATGAAATGAACAAAATCCTCCATATATTATGTTTCTTGTAACCCAGCTTATACTTAATAATATCAGTAGTTGAAAATGAAAATTAAATTACTGGATATATATATATATATATATATATATATATATTATATTTATATATATATATATATATATATATATATATATATATATTATATTTCATATATAAAGGGTGTTTTTTTGAGAGGTATAGAACTTTAAATTGCAATAAAAAACAACGATGTATTATTCGATTGACATGAATTTTTTTTATTCGAAAGATAATCTTGTGGCATTACATTTTAAGTATGATTTCTGACATAGGACTGCCACGGCTGGCTCGGATGTAGTCCAATCTGGACAACCAATTTTCGATGACTTTTTCCAACATTCGTGGCCGTATATCGGCCATAACACGGCAAATGTTATCTTCCAAATGGTCAAGCGTTTGTGGCTTATCCGCATAGACCAATGACTTTACATAGCCCCACAAAAAATAGTCTAGCGATGTTAAATTACAAGATGTTGGAGGCCAATTCACAGGTCCAAAACGTGAAATTAGGCGGTCACCCAAACGTGTCTTTCAATAAATCGATTGTGGCACGAGCTGTGTGACATGTTGGGCCGTCTTGTTGGAACCACAGCTCCTGGACATCATGATTGTTCAATTCAGGTATGAAAAAGTTAGTAATCATGGCTCTATACCGATCACCATTGACTGTAACGTTGTGGCCTTCATCGTTTTTGTAGAAGGATTCCACCAGCCCATAAAGTGCACGAAACAGTCAGTTTTTCTGGATGTAACGGTGTTTCGACATACACTTGTGGATTAGCTTCACTCCAAACGCGGCAGTTTTGTTTGTTGACGTAGCCATTCAACCAGAAGTGCGCTTCATCACTAAACAAAATTCGCTTATGAAAATCGCGCGCGCGCGACCATTATTTTCGAAATAAAATTGCACAATTTGAAAGCGTTGTTCAGGCGTGAGTCTATTCATGATGAATTGCCAAACCAAACTGAGAATAAATCACTTGACAGCTGTTAAATCGGTCGCCATCTTGGAAAGTAATGCCAACTTAAACTTCTATACCTGGAAAAAAAAAAACACTTATATTTTATATATATATATATATATATATATATATATATATACTAACAACTCGTTATATTTCATTTTGTATAATGATTTCAATTGTAATATTTAAATTTCTCCTAATATTATTCTTTCCTTTCCCCTTGGCACTTTGTATAAGCAAACTACACGTGAAGGTTGGCTAGCCCTAAAACTTGTTTAAACCTGCAATTTTGGTTCCTAAGCCCAGGAGTTTGTTATTGTACTACTGTGCCTAATATTTCCTATCTTGAATAATTATACTTAGGTTCTATAGCTATCTGTGTATATATATTTATGGATTATATATATATATATATATATATATATATATATATATATATATTTATAAATATATTCTGTATACTCTCTGTCTTTCTCTCTATATATACTCTGTATACTCTCTCTCTATATATATATAATCTGTATACTCTCTGTATATATATATATATATATATATCTCTCTCTCTCTATATATATATAATTTCTCTATCTATCTATCTATATATATACTCTCTCTGTATATATATATATATATATATATCTTCATTGGACATAAAGTCATCTTTTATGACTCTACAACCCCAATTTAATAATTAATTGCAAGAAAATGGGAACTTTGTTCGGATTAAAAATTTAAATAACAGTTATGAATGCGATTACACGAAATAATAAGTTATCAATCATTCTTTATATCATATTTAAGATTTTTCAATCATGCGACTGACAAGAACCAGTCACAGAATAGCACTCTTCCCCTAAAAAAATTATATATAGTATATACCAGGGATGGCAAACCAATGGCACGTGTGCCACTAATAGCACACAACACAATATTTTGGGCACTCCACCGTTCAAAATAACAAAGTTCACTATGAAGTATTACGAGCAAACGCGAGTAATTGGTCGCGGGGAGGCGGAGATTGGATTCCAGATGCATTTAACTATTTGAAGAATCTGGCTTATGCCATTTTAACCATATATTAATCTACCTATGCTTGTGCGTCATTATCTTCAGAGAAAAATAACATTAAAGACTTCCTAAGAAAACGTTTGGCAGATGACACCAATTCAGCATACATTCAACTAAAAGTAATATCTTACAATTGTAATATATTTTTTTCTAACTTACAACAACAGTAGTCACACTAATGTTACTTTAATTTGGATTGCCCGTTTTACTAAAACATTTACTACTATACAATGCAAAATGTATTTTTCGTAGTAAATAAAGAGTTTTGGAGTTTTTTGTCAGTATTCAGTTTTATTATTTTCCCAATAATCAAAAGTCAAAATTATTTGAAGGCACGTCTATACCTCATTAAACACTTCTTTAGAAAAATTGGGACGTTGATTCATAGAGGTTTGCCACCCCTAGTATATACACTACAGATGGCACCACTATTGTAGAGCAAGTGTCGGCAACCCTGTGGTACGTGGTATAATTCTCAGTATAGCACTCCGCACTACTCTATAAATTTGTCAGTTTTTGAGTGGATGGAAGTTGATAAATTTTTACTGGACCTTACTTGACAAACATCTTCTGAATTATGGACATTTACAAAATTACGAAAAAATCTAAAAGATAACTCTAAGACAAATTTACAGTTACTTTGTAAATTACTGAATGTCTGCCATCGCTGGAGAGATTTATTTCTATGAAGAGAGAAAATTGCATGTACTCTGCGTTCCGCTTTTGGTTTTACATATGCAAGTAAAACTTTTCTCATATGAAAAATATTTCGCGTCAACAAAGCTCGAAATTGTTTAACAACTGAATGTTCAGATTCGTGTCAAGTTCAAAATCACAAATTATACCCCTGGTTTTGCGATATGAAAGTAGATTGGTGCAAGCATTGGCTTTCCATTAAAATTTTTATTTATCTTTTTATTTAACTATATTGAAAGGGAAATATTTATATTTTTTATTTTGTTTATTTCTCATTTGAATAAATAAGCTTCAAAATACATAATATATGCATAATTTTAATTTGTTATTTTTTTTGTTTTATAAATACAGTCAAACCTCTATATAACGAAGTCGCTAAATCCCGAAAAAAATTCGTTAAATGGAAAATTCGTTCTATAGTGATTCATCTTTTAGTTTTCTTTATAAATCACATAAAACAAATTTTAAATTCATAAACACTATATATTAAGCAGAGTAATTATTCACACCTTTTTATAAATTATTATACATTTATTTTATATATCTTACCTTTAAAAAAAGTAAAGAAGAACTGCAAGAAAAGTTTTTTGGCACCGTTATCTACTTACTGAAGAATTAAATTTTTTTCTTTGCTGCTCCAGCACTTACGTTTTGATATTTTTGAGCCCCAAGAAGCGAAGTTACCAGTACGACTGATCGATACTACAAATGAACGGAGACTAGTTCAAGGACACGGGACTCCACCGAGAGTGAAAGATGATATCGAAGATATTTCCAGTAAATTGGACAATGGGGGTTTAAGGTTGCAGTTTTGATGCCCAGGTTGTTATTGCTCTCGGCGAGTTAGACACCTGATAAAATCAGTTCAAGATTAATGCCCGCCATAAAATGTGCTAATTGAGGGAATAACTCGAAATGTCCAGAAATACTTCAAAAATAGGGAGAAAAAAAACTGAATCACAAGAGAAAAGGTTCATTAAATAGAAAATGCACTTCTCTATTGGCAGGTTATTTTACTAAGGAAATCGTGAAATGTCCTTGGTTCCAGGAAAAAGTTCGCCATATAGAAAAATCGCAATATAGAGGTTCATTATATGGAGGTTCGACTGTAGTTATATTTTATGCTGTTTATTTTAATGTTAAGAAATACCTTTAAATCATGTAAAATTAATGTATAACGAAACTGTAAGAGTATATTATTGGACTATTCTCTAACTGCGCATGCATTATTGTGGAAATGGAATGATTTAAACAATGCCCTACTGTGCTACACGTTGAATCCTATTGGTAGATTATTTTGGCACACCACATCTAAAAGGTTGTCGATCCCTGCTGTAGAGTGTAACCTGTCAATTTTGTCATTTGAATCTCCCATAGTTAGTTTATGGTTCCATTTTTTAAAATTTAATTTATTGGAATTTAAGGCATGTTTTTAGTGTTTATGATCCCTCCTTTTACTGGATTTCTATCTATATTAATAGTTCTACTTATTTAATATACAGTCGGACCTCTATATAACGAAGTCGCTAAATCCCGGGAAAAGGTTCGTTAGATGAAAAATTCGTTACATAGAGGTTCATTTTTAATATACTTTATAAACCACATAAAACAAATATTTTAAATTCATAAACACTATATTTTGAAAAAAAGTCATTATTCCCACTTTTTTTAAAAAATTAATATATGTTTATTTTATTTATCTTACCCATCAAAAAAGAAAGAAAGAAAGAAAAACTGCGAGGAAAACAAGAAAAAAGAATGTCGAAGAATTCACTGTATTTTCAATATTAATTTTGTACTAAAATTAATGAATTTTAAGGACATTTTCTAATTTAAAGCATACAAGTAATATTAAACATACATTATTTTATAATTAGAACACGGGGGCACGGAACAACTCCACCGAGGGTGAAAGAGGATATCGAAGATGTTTCCAGTGAACTGGGCAATAGGGGTTAAAGGTTGCATTTCTTGGATAAAACGTTCAGTACTCTATTGCTCTCGGCGGTTTAGGATCTATGAAAACCAGTTCAAGATTTGTGACCCTCATAAAATGTGTTAGAGAGAATAACTTGACATTTTTACAGAAATACTTTGAAAAAAGGAAGAACAAAAATTAAATCACAAAAGAAAAAGTTCATTATATAGAAAATGCACTTCGCTACAGAGAGGTTATTTTACGAAGAAAATCGTGAAAGGTTCAAGGTTCCAGGAAAAAGTTCGCTACATAGAAAAATGCGCAATATAGAGTTTATTTATGTAGAGGTTCGACTGAACTTTCAAATTAGTCGTATCTATCTATCAGCATGATGATCAGATGTTGGAGTAAATTTTAGGCTTCGATCGCCGCGGTCCTCCAAGATTTTGAACTGCCACCCTTCTCCCTCCCCCCTCCGATTCCCAACACATGGCTGAGTGATTTAAAACTCCTCAATTTATCTTGGCTTTCTACTTATACAGAACTTTTTTTCCACTTTATTTTTTTCGTTTAAGAAAACATTATACATCTATTAAAAATATTACAAAATACTAGTTTAAAATAAATAAATGTACTTAACAATGTGAATTAAAATTTTTAATGAGAGGATGGCGATGCATTTCTGTTTGAAGTGCTGTTATATCAGGTGTAATCTGCAGTCTCAATTCCAATTCTTCGCTTTCCAGGCGGTTTCTATTATTTTTTGAAAATATTACGTTGTAGTAATGGCTATGCAGATGGAAACGATAAAGAAACTGAATATAATATTCTTGATCGAAATACTTGTTCTAGAAAAGTTTTTTAATTGTGGCAATTTATAGTGATTTAGTCTACGATGGCACATCTTTTAGTTTTGCACGAGGCTTTTCAGAGTCTGTAAAAGAGAGGCATTTTGTCATTAAATGAAAGGAGCTGTAGACCCCTAGAAAGGAGCTGTAGACCCCCAGGGGTCCGTGGAACACAGTTTAAGAACCGCTGCCCTAAAAACCGATGCAATGGCATGGATCATGTTGAATTATTTATTTTTTATAATATTTTTGAACACTACACAACGTGTAATAAATATACAACATATAAATAATGTATAGTGAATATTTTTTGTGATTTTTTCGTGAGATTTATTCACAAAAAGTGGCCTTGAGGGTAAAGACGTTTACTTTCTTTAATCATGTGCTTCAGAATTTTATTCTGATATATATATATATATATATATATATATATATATATATATATATATATATATATATATATATATATATATATATATATATATATATATATAGCTTTTAGCATTAATTTTAGCCTTTGGTTCCACAAAGAATGGTTTTGTTAAGCTTTGAGAGGATATTCACATCCATACCATAACACCTAACGGCCAACTTGCCTTTTGCAAAACAGTTGCGTCTTTGCGACGCTTTTCGCGTGAAACATATTGTATCTTCATTTTACCAGTTGTAAATGACAGATGAAACAGTTCTTCATCAGAAGTTATCAATGTTTTGTCTATAACTTTGCATAACATTAAATTCGGAAGACAAGAATGTTTTCTTCGTCTTTCTGAGGTTTTTCCAGACATTTGGTGAAAGACTGGTTTATTCTCTTTTTTATATTGCCAATTTTCTTTATATATCTGAGGACAAATAGTCTATTGCAATCAATACTTGTAGTTTCTTTAACGCAGAGGATTTCCTACAGGAGTTAGTCTTTTTAGCTCCTTTTTTTATTTTTCACCACCTTTTATCAACCCTTTTTTCCTGGAGCTTTTGATTGCCAGCCAAATTATATTTGAGATAATTTAAGTTCAGACAGTAATCCATTAAAGAAATATCTTTCCTGATTTTTAAATGTTTTATTTACAACAAAATTTGTGCAAGCATTCTTCAAAAGCTGTATAATTTCGTTTCGGGTTTGAGGACCTAATTTTAGAGCCATAATTTACTCCCAGAAATAAAAATACTTAGATTGGTAATTTATACGATTCATTTTTTAAATAAAACTTGTAATAAAGCGATTAAAATTTACCATAAAAAGTTATATACTTTTAAGTTTGGTCACACTAATTATGAATCAACCTGTATTTGTAACCCATTTCCATTATTATTATGTGAAAGTTGAAATAAATTAATTAGTCATGATTTTTATGTGTGAAAAAATTTTTTAGATCAAAAT
Organism: Trichonephila clavipes; assembly: GCA_019973935.1. Lineage (NCBI taxonomy): Eukaryota > Metazoa > Arthropoda > Arachnida > Araneae > Nephilidae > Trichonephila > Trichonephila clavipes. Next base: position 810,751 of record BMAU01019286.1, on the reverse strand, counting down.
ATCATAGATAGATATACAAAATAAAAGTAGAGGCAATCATAGTTCAAAGGAAGTCTGTCGCGGGTGCGGCTCTGTTTATGCAAGTTTAAATATAAACGGTATATCTCGTCTAAAATATGGCAGTATAAAAGCATCGAGAGATGTTAAAGGAATGCAAAAAATTTCCCTTAGTTCTAAGCCGAAAACTTTATGATTCTTTTGTATTGTTAAGATAAAGAGCGTTTTGTAAGCATTTTTAAATACAATTGATATCACGAATTTAAATTTATTAACCAAAGTTATACTTTGGTTAAAGTTTTAATTTTCAAAAAAAAAAATCTTATTATATAATATTTAAGAAAATCATATTTGAATTTATATCATTTTGAGGACATCGAAGTTAAATTTGTAATTTTTATACTATGCATTGGAATAGAGTTATTTCACTTGGGGTCTATGGCCATATTTTTAGTAAAAAAGAATCCATGACACACGAATCCATAAAAAGGAATTCATGGCACAGGAAGTTTGAGAACCACTGTTCTAAATGTATCGATAATTCGATTTATTCGTCAATGAATATCTGCGCAATCATTAATCGATCGATACTAAAAACGGAAACAAACCAAACGCTTGAAAAACTTCATCTTTTTTTCATCAATCCCCAGTCTTCCTCCTGCCAAACACACACTTGACTTAATACCATCTTCCATATGGAAGCTGGAACAAAGTGTTTCGAACAATTGTCTAGGGAAGGGGAGGAGGCACATCCTCCGTTACCTCACACCTAATTACCGGAAAGATCGAGGGGTTTTTTTACTCATACGATTACCACTATCATCGAATTGTGAATTCCCGGAAGGGGGAAGGTTCTGGTGGGAAAAGGTTTTCAGACACGAAGAGGAAATTGAAAAGCTCCGAAAAGAAGGGAAAAAATAAAAAAGAAAAAGCAGGAAGAATTCACGCCATCCTTTTCGCAGAGTGGAAGAACACGTTCAAGATGAATATTTAATGATCTTTTTAAAGCTTCTTAAGTAAAAATTCGCGACGAAGTGCACTTCAGTAAATTTAAAAATAACCAAGTGCTTCAACGTCACCAGGAATAGCAGCTGCCCTTCTGTCTTAGTTGGTGAGAAAAGAGGTATTTCACCTTTTTTGCTTTGCCTTTTGCTGGAAAAGGAATTTAAATTGGTTACGTTTTTTAGAGGGAATTGGCAGCAGAGTTAAAAGCAATTTATGGATGAGCTGGAGATGGAAGTGTTTTAATCTATGCTCTCTAAATGAAATTGCCAAATACCTATCTGACTGTCCACTTCGGTGTTATACCTGTAATGACCCCCTGAAGAAGCCTCCTCCTCATCTAATATCAACCTAAATCTGTGGAAGGTAGAGATTGATGACCCAGACTAACCATGATAAATCCAATTTATTATGACCAAACATAATATTCCAAGACAAGCAAATCATAAAGGGAAACTCTAGAGTGATATAACGAGAGCTCAAACCCTATGTGAATAAGCGCACGAGAAGAAATCTGAATATCTTAACTTTACTCAATTGCTATCTTAAAAATCCTAACTTCTTTAATTTATTCTAATAGTTAAAGTCCGACCTTTAGTCACGCGGCGAAATTCTGATCCTTACCGTACAGCCCTGCTTTCAGCGACTCAGCTCCTTTTCCTTTAAATCGACTATTATTAAACTTCAACTATATATATACTAGCTAATCTGCATATAATGGTTTCTTCTTGATAGGGATTGCTATGAAATAATGCGATTTCTGGTCCAAAGATTCCCCCAAGAGGATTAGTAGAAATTCTCGTAAAGCCCCGGTACACACTGATGCCCAAAAGAGTGTAGGAAGGAGGGATTCGATCTGGGTACCTTCCGTTCCGTAAGCAAGTACTTTATTGACTACGCCAAAACGATCGTCATCGTGTGGTGTTTGGTACTAGTTTATAGATATCACACCGCCACATATCCCCATGCCAGTGATTCGGCAAATAAGCGAACGAACGATACCATATTCGTGACGAGTATGCAAGCAGCTGCGTCACTTTGTGGTTGCGTCAATCATGCGTGACGGCTTATTTGCGTCATATGTGAGACGGCTTTGTCAAGTGACGGCTTAGTTGCTTTTGCGGAGGAAAGATGGCGCCACGACTGTGGCGCGTGAAGAGTGCGGTTCTTTTGCACGGCGAGGGTCACCAATGTAGGAAGGAGGGATTCGATCTGGGTACCTACCGTTCCGTAAACAAGTACTTTATCGACCACGCCAAAACGATCGTCATCGTGTGGTGTTTAGTACTAGTTTATATAGATATCACACCGCAACAAGAGTATCCTCTAATTTCGCATTTGATATCATTTATTCTTAAATAATAAAACCGTTTTCCTCTAAATGCCCGTTATGAATTGAAACATTTGTTTTCCTTTCTAGCATTTAAAATATTGCGAATATTTTAATGCAGATTTACGGTATGGCCATGGTGAAAAGGATTACTCTACTTGAAATAAGTTGACATGGAAAATATTTTCCTGTACAATATTTTTTTCCATTTTTTTAAATGGTAAGTTTGGAATGCCCAGATAGAAGAAATAAAAAAAAAAGTCCACCACGCGTCCCATATTTTATGCTAGAACTAGAATATTAATCAAAATTTCAATTCGTTTGTATGTTTTATGGAAGCATATATAATAATTTAAAATGATCGAAATTGAAAAATTCCTTCGAAATATGTAATCGCTTTATGTATATGTAACTAATGATGTATTGTTATCGTAAATTGAAGGCTATATATTCTCAGATTAAAGTGGTGAATTAACATTTGAAAATCATTAATATTATCAATATCATGGATTATTGTCGGGAATAGTAATGCGTAAGTATTGTAATGCTGCAAAATGTCTTAAATGAATTTGCATCAAATTATTAACAAATTATTTAATTTGAACTACATAGCTCGAATTACTAAAATTTATTGAACTAAAGTTTTGAAAAATAATTAAAAAATACTATCATTTTTTGAAAAAAGATGCTTTCTTACAACTGCAAATGATTTTACCATTGACTTTTATAAAACATATTGCATACAAGCATCCAAAATTTCAAATAAGAATTTCGAATTAGAAAAATAGTTTTTTTTTTATAATAATGTTTTTTTAACTACCTATCGCTCTTTGCTTCCGTTCGTACTTAGAGATCAGATATAATGAATAACAAACAGCTATATGAAAGAAATTTTAAAAAACTATAGTGCTAGTTTAAAGCATAATAAAAAAATATTAACAGAACGAATATTTTCTGAACTGCATTGCCCAAGTAATTTATCACGGTATTCTAAATTTCATTTTTTGTAAAAGAACATTTTCAGCTCTTCATCTTAAAAACAACAAAAACCTTCTCGAAAAAAAGCGTAGAAACGGAATTGAGACTGCAAATTTCAAATGTATTCCCTAATATATCAGCACTTGTAAAAGAAATGCAGAAATGCATTGAAATGTAGAGTTCATTTGAAATTAGTATTTTGTAGTACAGTCGAACCTCTATATTACAGACCTCTGTATTGCGAATTTTTCTATATAGCAAACTTTATCTTGGAACCAAGAACATTTCACGATTTTCTTCGTAAAATAACCTCCCTGTAGCGAAATGCATTTTCTATATAACGAACTTTTTTTTTCTTGATTCAATTTTTTTCGCCTTATTTTTAAAGTATTTTTGGACATTTCAAGGTTGTTCTTCCTTTTAACACGTTTAACGGAGGTCATAAATCTTGAACTGGTTTTATCAGATGCCTAACTCGCCGAGAGCAATAGAATTCTGGGCGTTTCATCCAAGAAGTGCAACCTTTAACCCATAATGTCCAGTTCAGTGGAAACATCTTCAATATCCCCTTTCATCCTCAGAGGTTTGCCTCGTGTCCCCGTGTTCTTGAACTAGTCTCTCCGTTCATTTATAGTATTAGTCAGTTGTACTGATAACTTCGTTTCTTGTAGCTCGAAAATGGGAAAACGTAAGTGCTTGAGCATCAAAGAAAAAAATTTATTCTTCAGGAAGTAGATAAAGGCGTCAAAAAACTTTCCTTGTAATTTTCCTTTATTTATTTATTTTTTAATGGGTAAGATATATAAAATAAATATGCATTAATTTACAAAAAAGTGTGAATAATTACTTTTTTAATTCATAGTGTTTATAAATTTAAAATTTGTCTTATGTGGTTTAAAAAGAAAATTGAAAAATGAACCTCTATATAATGAATTTTCCATATAACGAACTTTTTTCCGGGATTGAGCGACTTCGTTATATGGAGGTCCGACTATATTTTTAAATTAGATGTTGACTGTTTTCTTAAAGAAAAAAAGAAGTGTTAAAAAAGTCTGTATATATAAGTAGCAGAAACAATCTTAGACATATTGAAGAATCTTTAAATCAATCAGCCGTGTTTTGAGTGAGGGAAGGATGCTCAATATCAGGCTGATACGTAAAGGGGGAGAGAGGGGAAAGGGTCACGGCGATCAAAAGTTTAAGAACCGCTGCTTTAGCATATTAATCCCAGACGAAAATCACACTGAGTAATAACATGCATATTTGAAACACACACACACAAGTAATATAAAAAAAAATTTAAGTCAATTCCTACTTAGATCAACAAAGAAATTTTTTATTTTAGCTACTTTTTATTAAATAGTTACAATTAATATAAATATGTATATACATATGACAGAATCACAACATTAAGTGTGGTAATTAATTTTTATTAATTATCATTAAAGTGTCGTATTCTCATCCAAAACAATCATGTATATAAAATTTCAGTTCAATTGAATGTTTTACAACGTGAGAAAAAAAATCTTTTAAAGTTTTGTCCCAAGTTGCTAAAAATGAAACGAACGGGGCTGTATCTGTAATTCTTTAAATAATTAGTTTCAGTCAGTTAATTTTAATTAAATTATCGTATTTTTACCCAAAACAATATAGTGTATAGAAAATTGCAGTTCAGACGAGCGCTTTAAAATGTGAGGAAAAAAAAAACCTTTCCATATTTTGACACAAGTCGCCAAAAATGATGCCAATGTGGCTGTATTGTTAATTCTTTGAATAATTAGTTTTGATCTATTAATTTTTATTAATTATAATTAAATCACTGTATTGTCATCCAAAATAATCAAGTATATAAAATTTCAGCTCAATTGAGCGCTTTAAAATGTATTTTATTAACGATTGAAAATTCCACGGGGATAAATAAATAAATATATAGAGAGTGTGAGCTAATAGTAGGATCTGAAAAATAGGAAATTTAACTGTAGACGTTTATTAAAAAATATATTTGCTGCATATCATTATGTTTGCAGGATTATAAAAATATTCATTACGTACCTAATCATTGAAAAAGTAGTTTTAATAAGCATTTTATGTTGAGCATAATTCTGGCATACTTACGTTTATGTTTGTTTTAGTAACTGAGCAGCTTAGAATGCAATTTGGATAAACACAACCATTTTTTACGACGAATATTTCTCACAGAAACAACATGTTGGTAGTATCTAACTCACGGCTTTGTGATTCAATATTATTTTATTATACATGCTGAAAAAACTGTTTTAATGAAAGGAGTTTAATTAGTGTTGTAACACAATAAACGAAAAGTACTCTTTAGGAAGTTAAACGTACGAGAGAGACAGTATAAGAAAAATGACAAAAATTAGAAAATCATTATTGTTTTTCCTAGCTCTCATAATGATCTTAATGACTGCAAAATCATTGACTGAGACAGAGACTTTTTAAAATTTTCTCTTCTATTCTCCTTTCATTTTAAAATATCTAATATGTTCATTATTGATGCTGTAATCATAAAACTGTATTGATATTTCTGAGCAACGCAAGATATCCTACTTCACCAGAGAAATACAAGGTATAATTAAAACATTCCAGAACCGAAATTTTATTTTAGTGTAGATCGATTTATATACAAACTTCTGTTTCTTTTTATTTACAAGGCAAATTTTTTACACCTAAATGCAACGTTGCCATCAAAAAACCAATTTATATGAAGAAAAGTCAATTGACTAAATAGGAAAACTGTTCTCTTTTCTAAAAATGTCTCTGATTTAGTACAGCAAAACAGTGTTGAGCTTGCTTCATAGATTCTAACCTTCCCCTTCGACAGAAAATTTATATTTAAAAGAAGAAGAAAAATTGAAGAATGTAAACCATAACGGGAAAACATTTAGGCCTAAAGTTTGGATGTGTAAACAAGCAGTAAACTATTAAACTAAGAGGAATGAGAAAGTTATACAAATCTAAATAGTACCACAAAGATACACTTTAGAACAAACATAAATTCAAAAACTTATACAAAAATTCGTATACATGAAGTAAAAAAATAGAAGCAGGAAATTATATAAATATATTAGCTATCTCTTGAAAGACAGTAATCAAGAAACAACCTATTTCAATGACGCCCACTGTATTCGGAAGTTAACTGAAATTGAGTAAAGTGAATGTAGGAATTAAAAACAGAATATAAAAATTATGATAATCTATAATTCCCATTATTTTTATAAATATATGCATAATGAAAGATAGGAGCCGGATAATCATGTTCTAAACAGTTTTTAAAAATATTTTTACAGCATATAAAATATAAAATAAAAATATTTAAAAATATTTTTATCTATATATACCTCAAAGTACTTCACACAATAATAATTTCTACTTTTATTTGAAATTTTTGCCCTTTTAAAACCTCTTTTCAATTTTTGGGTGAAGGAAATATCATCTTGGCTCACGTGTTGTGTATGTGGAGAAGTTGCATAACAGTTCTTATCTAATAAGTGCTACTTTGTATAATGCAAAACTATTTGTATTATTTCGTGTACTATTTCTAACTGAAGTAGTAATTATTTCTTTCCTTATTTTCTATTTTACAACCGTAAAATCCGGTGTATAACGCGCACTTTTAACAAAAAAAAAAAAAGATCGAAATTTACGGGTACGCGTTATACGCGGCGTTCAAAATTGATGCCTTAAAAATAAAAAAAAAAAGGGACATGAACAAAAAGAAAAATTAGACTTCTACATAGATCGAAATACTGTTTATTTAAAACAAATGACATTCCTTATGAACCTAAAGGGTTGTAGTTCTAGATGTATACTATTTTTTCAAATGCTTGGGATAAAACTTCGAAAACACACTCAAGAGCATTGCACAAGTTCATTTCAGGTTTCTTTGTAAAAAAAAGTGGGTATGCGTTATGCGGAGACTATACTCATAACTTAAGAAATATACCTTAAAAGTAAAGGTGCGCGTTTGCTATACATTAAATTTACGGTATTTTAATGTGAACCTTGTACCTACACCATTTTATTTCTTATCGCAATATTAGAGGTGCAATTTGTAAATTTTATATTTTGACTAAATTCTAGCCCTTGAGTTATCAAGAGAGTGAATATTAACGTCACACTGTTCAGCTACACGAGGGCAAAACATGTAATATCAAACATATTTTTTTTAACTTTACATGTATCAAATGGTTTCATTTAAAGCAAAGATAAAAAACAATCAACGGAAAGTTTCCAAAGCATTTTTTAAATACACCTATGCAGATTTTTACCTAAAAAAATTGAAAGTACATCAATGAAATTTTTCTAATATCTCGCATTCAAGGAAAGTGCAGTATTTAGTTGCATGTCCTTTGGCTTTTAAAAGGGCTCCTAAACATCGTGGAGCCGATTCGATCCGTTTTTTTGGTAATATCTGAAGATGTGTCTACACCATTCTTCTAGCAATGTTTATTTTAAATGGGGCTAATTTTGGACAGTTGTTTCGCGAGTGTGACCTACAGAATTTCAATAACACTGATGTCGGGGGACTGAGGTGGTGTGTGTGCAATTGCTGCTTCCACATTTTGACGTTACGTGTGTTTGGGGTCCTGCTGGTTAATGAAAATTCCATCTAAACCCAAATTTCTATCACTTTCCCTTCTATTGATGCAAAGTATATCCAAGTAAACAGATGCTTACCTACCGCCGCATCCATGATACCGGGCCCCCAAACTTTAGGGGTCCCGATGGATTGATTGAATATTAACGTCGCACTGTTCAGCTACACGAGGGCTTTTGGCGACGGACCACGTTATTTTGAACCATGGTCAATTGACTTGGAAGACACCTGAGCTGGCTCCCATCTCCTAACTACCACACCAATGGGAGGATTTTTCAGCTCTCAACAGATTTAGCGTACATCGCTGCCCTACACGGAGGGTCTTTAGTGATACTGGGCTCGAACTCGTGACAAAGCCAGCCACGAACCGATACCCATACCGCTCGGCTACCGCGGCCCCTTCATTTTTCAAACAACTATATTTTTTTCAACAAAATATTTTTCATACGAAAAAATGATGTTTCTTCAAGCAAATAAATTTCAGCAGCAACATCGTCTAATAATTTAAAAAATAGATTTTAATTATTGGACTTGCAGATTTTTTGCAATACATCCATAAGTTTTGCTTTCCATAATTCTGAAGATGTTGGTTCAATTAGCTCCATTTCAAAATTATCTATTTCCAACTGAAAACTCAAAAATTGAAAAAATTGTAGACTGGGCATTCATTGCCACTGAAAATTGTACCACGTGCCAAATGTGGCACACATGCCATAAGTTGCCGACGGCTATTTTTTAATGTGGTGTAAGGAGTTCTAAATCTTTATTCTAAATCAAAGTAGTTCTTTGTGAACAGTGTAATAAATACGTGTACACAAGGGATCCTCCAAATTTTTCAAATATTGGCCACTTTCATATATAAGAATAACTTCCTTCAGAGTTAATGTTACATTGTTTTCTATAATATAAACCATACAATGCAATCGCAAAAAATACTATAATAATTGCAAACAAGTAATATATATATAAATTCCTACTTAGTCAATTCCTACTTAGATCAACAAAGAAAAACTTTATTTTAGCTACTTTTTATTAAATAGTTACAATGAATATAAATATGTATATACATATGACAGAATTACAACATTAAGTGTGGTAATTAATTTTTATTAATTATCATTAAAGTATCGTAATGTCATCCAAAACAATCGTGTATATAAAATTTCTGTTTAACTGAATGCTTTAAAACGTGAGAAAAAAGTTTTCCAAGTTTTGAATCAAGTGGTCAAAAACGATGTTACCGTGGCTGTATTCGTAATTCTTTAAATAATTAGTTTTAATCAATTAACTTTTACTAAATATAATTAAATTATTTATTGTCATCCAAAATAATCATGGATATAAAATTTCAGCTCAATTGAGCGCTTTTAAATGTATTTTATTAACGATTGAAAATTCCAGCAGAATAAATAAATATAGAGAGAGTGTGAGCTAATATTAGGAATTGAAAAAAAAAAAAACTTTTAGGATAACAATTTAACTAAGAATATGAACAGAAAATTAAGGGGGAAAAGTCGTCAACTCAATCGGCGTTTATTGGTACGCGAAAAAAGCCAACTAAATTGAAGTGACATTCTGTTTTAAATGCTTGGTTCACACCTCCTCATGTAAATCTTTATTATATCTATATACCGTAAAATTCGGTGTATAAAGCGCAACTACACTTTCAAGTTGCATTTTTCAATTTTTGGGTATACTCGACGTATAACGCGCACCTCCCTTTTTAAGAAAAAGCCTGAAATATAAGAGTGTATATTCTATTATGTTTTGAAATCCTTTATTCGAGGTAATATTCCAAGCTTTAAAGATAATAGTGTACTACAACCATTAAGTTCATAAGGAATGTTATTTCTATTAACTAAACAGTATTTTGTTATACATAGAAGTCTAATTTTTTCCATGCGCTCATCTCTTTTTTTCCCAATTCCTACTATTAGCTCACACCCTCTCTATATTTATTTATTTATCTTGATGGAATTTTCAATCGTTAATAAAATACATTTCAACGAACTCAATTAAGCTGAAATTGTATATACATGTTTATTTTAGATGACAATACAATAATTTAATTATAATTAAGAAAAATTAATTGATTCAAACTAATTATTCAAAGAATTACAAATACAGCCACGTTGGCATCATTTTTGGCGACTTGTGTCAAAACTTGAAAAGATTTCTTTTTCTCACGTTTTAAAGCATTCAGTTGAACTGAAGTTTTATACACACGATTGTTTTGGATGACAATACGATACTTTAATGATAATTAACAATGATTCTATCCTATGTATATACATATTTATAATAATTGTAACTATTTAATAAAAAGTAGCTAAAATAAAAATTTTCTTTGTTGATCTAAGTAGGAATTGCCTTAAAAAACTTTTTTATATTACTTGTTTATTTTTAAAGCTATCATGTTTATACTCGGTGTATAACGCGCCCCCATAAATTTCGATATTATTTTTCGTATTGTAGATTTCAGATTTGTTTTGTTCAGATTTTTCAGTATATTAAAATGAATATCATCTAATAATTACAAACTTTAAAAATTAAGTAGCATTTTTAAGCATAAAAATTTATCAGTGGCTTCTAGTAGAATTCTGGAAAACTATAGACTCTTTTTATACGTCCTTGGAATTGTGGCTCATTTGATTGGGAATCCCTGGTCTTAAGAATTTAATCTCGTTAATTTTGCTTTTTTATGACGATCTTACAAAATGAATCTCATATTCATGAATGAAATATATTCATCATTTTTGAAATTTTTTTTTCAAATTCCAGAGGTATGAATTTGTATTGTAGTGTCTCTAAAAGAGAGAGAAATTAGATTTGCTACACACAAATCTTAAGAAAAATATTTTTTTTTATATAAAAAACTAATAACGAGAAGATGAAATTGGAAAATTTGTGCTTGAATTTTAAACATAGTGCGCTATGGGATTACTTATGTGGTTTTGAAGATAAATCATAATCGAATGTCTAAAAATTATCTTTTGATTCGTTTTATAATCTCAATTTAACTCAATCAATTTACATTTGCAGTTTGATGGGATTTATACAATATTTGGGGGAGACAACAAGGGGTCCAAGACGTTAGTCTATCTTCTTTTTATTTTTTAACATTAAACAAAAATTAATTAAAAAGGTAGTTTTTACAGATAAGTTTGACGATGATATTCAGAAGGTAACGCCTGCTCGCGCACCTCTCGCGTTCTCCTTTCTCTCTCTTTCTCTTTCTGCTCTAATGTCCAAAAGTTTTAGTTTTGGTTTGCTGCGCCTGCGCGCGAAGACTGCTTGGCTTTGGCTGCATGCCACAACGGCTATTCTGACCGTACGCTGTCCGCAGCGGTATTTCCATTCTAAAAACATACAAAAAAAAAAAAACGGAACAGACAAGGACTATACGACAAATATATAGAGATTAAACATATCATAATTTTTCTGAACTAGACAGTTTCTCCATCATGTGAAGGCATCTCTTCGACATCCGGAAGGTTCCACAGGAAAACATTGTGTTTCACCGGCATAAGAACATCTTTTCAACAAGTTGATCTTTGGTTGAACGCATTATTTTCCTCTGTAGAGTTCTGGATCTGTTCAAAACGATTTCTCTTTTTCCTTCGCTTCCACTGCCAGGGCTGGAAGATCCTTTGGAGCAACACAAACCGACGATATTACTATTCATAGGTGAAGGGTTAGGTGAAAGATAAATTCCACGGAACTCGTTTTCATGGCACCATTGGCTTTCTTACACAATACTATATCAGAACATTTTCTCTCTTACAATACTCAATTTTAACTTGGTAAAAATTTTATTACATTTATAATTTTAGAGAACTCGAATCATTTCTAGTATTAAAAGTTCTTAACATATGGCAAATCATAACTACAGTTTTTTTATCACATTTGAAACAGAAACATTTGGAAAAGAAACACTTGAATTAAACTGAACACCCAAATCTGCACTCAAAGAGGATCCATTTCACTCAATAAAACATCGCTCTTTGCGTGGCCTAGTTTCTCTATTTCAGAATATACACTGGGATGTATAATAAATTCTTCGGTCAAGGTCGGTGATATTGCCGTTTTCACACTTAAGCTAGAGAGAGTGTTGATTAAGAGAAATATTTATGGGCTTAACTTCTACCATACGCTGTTCGCCAAACATGAACTTAATGTTATGATTTCTTCGGAAGGTGTTTGTACTCTAATTAGTGAGGAATTTAAAACTGGGATCTGGCAACCTGAATCAATCAATTATATTGAAGATTTGGCATTCATCGCTATTTTGTTTTTCGCTCTCGATTTTCAAAGTATTCACATTTATTCTATTATGGATGTGATCATTAGATTGGTTTAAAACGCTTCTCACAGTCTAATGAGATGAATCACCGCATATATAGCAATTTTTAATGATATTGGGGATAGTTCTCTTTAATCTTTGTTTTGAAGTTTTGTGATTTATTTTTAAAGGGGTCTTGGGTATATCCATTTTCTTTACGTGATCCGCTTCTAGATGAAATATAAAATATCACACTCTTTAGCTAAATCAATAGGCTTAAACCAATCTTCTGCTTCTCGAATGCCAATATGAGTTGCAGTTTCATTATTTAAAGTTTCATATAATTTATCAGAAATTATAAGATCACATAGAGATTCAAAGGAATTAACAACGAACAATAATATTGGAAGTTTTCAATCTTGCAGCAAATTGGATGTATGTCTCGCCTGAATTTTACAGCATTTTTAAATGAGTTTAAACACTCGCGAGGGGTTAATTGGAATTCTCTGAGTACTAGATTTTAGTTTTTCATAGTCATTTAATTCCTCTTCTTTAATATACAGTAAGACGTTAAGCTCTTCGCCCATTTATTTTTTTTATATTCGTCATTTATTTTCTTGGTTAAAAATGCGCGTTCTAATGATTGGAAGAACAGATTAAAATTTTCAGATTGGTGGGAACAGGAAGAGATAAAGTTTTTATACTTTTTATCATATTTTCTATGTTAGTTTCGAACTGTTTTTCTTCGACTTTAGCTGCAGGATTTAAACTTAATGCTTTATTTTTAGCCAATTGTAGTTCGATAATTTTGTTAACTGAAGTTTCATGAGCTCAATTTTTGTTCTGAAGTTACCTCTCTTTCGTTTTGGGGATATAATCTATACAGTTTTGAATTAAAGTTTTAACGAAATCTGGTTTTCAAATGTACTACTGTTCTCAATTTTAGTCTTTAGTTTAACTATAGTGTCAGTACTTTCCATACCGTCTAGTTTCTCAACAACTCTTTGAGATCCTCTTTAAGAGCGTTTTTATACATTTTAGAAATGGAAAGATCCTACCTTTTTTTTTTTTCTGGCTCCCTTGTTGCTCGCACGTACGATGTATCCAATGAAGAAAATTTCGATTCCACTGATTTCACCTTCGCAGGTAATATAGTTGAAATTGTGGTTCCGGCCTCTACACAGGCGGATTATTTAGTTAGTTCCAACCTCTACACAGGCGGGATTTTCGTCGATGGGTTTTCCAACCTCTACACAGGCGGAATATTTGTCGATGGTTCGTTGAAAAATATCTCTACACAGGTTATTTTGTTATTTGTTCCGACCTCTACACAGGCGGAATGAAGTTGAAAAAATCCAACCTCTACACAGGTTGAACGTGAAGCCTCCGGAAAAAATGGCGGAGCGTCTCCCCTTCACGGACGCTGTTGTTCATTGTCCAGACTTTGGTTCAAAATCGAAATTTTGTCGATCTCGGCCGAGCCCCCATAATTTGTGGGAGACAACAAGGGGTCCAAGACGTTGGTCTATCATTTTATTTTAACATTAAACAAAAATTCAGATAAGTTTGACGATGATATTCAGAAGGTAATGCTCGCGCACCTTCGCGTTCTCCTTTCTCTCTTTTTTTCTCTTTCTGCTCTAATGTCCAAAAGTTTTAGTTTTGGTTTTGCGCCTGCGCGCGAAGACTGATTCGTGGTTTTGGCTGCATGCCACACATATTTATTAATTCTTTTACAGATTCATGTTAAACATAAGATAAAAGCAAAATTGTGAAAAATTTCTATTTATAATAATATTTAACGGTTATATTATATTTTTAGTAAGAACTTTTAAGAAATTACTGAAATTTCATATGGAAATGATATTTTTGTTTAATTCTGAAAAAAAAAAGCTTAATTCGCTTTATAATATATTTAATATTTATTTGCTAGAAAATGTAATAAAATTGGTTTTCAATACCGGGTGTTTTTAAAAGAATATCGGAGAGTTTTAACGCTTTATATATTATTCATTACATATAACATATTAGTATGACTCATACATCGAATGAAAGAGCAATTAAAACAGTTTTGTTTGTTGGCATGTGTGCGCAAAACGTATGTTAATTTTTTCCCTTTCTTGCCGATCAACGCTCTAGTAGATAAATGACGACTAGTAAACAGAGTGTTTTGTGTTCTCCGGTTAACAAAGACAGAATCTTCTATTACTATGCAACGAGAGTTCCGTATTAAGTTCGGTTGTCAACCTCTAAATGATAATAACGTTCTTAGGTAGTACCATCAGTTTGAAACAACTGTCTGTCTTTGTAAAAGCTAAAGTCGGGACGACCAAGGCTGTAACTGGTTCTGCCTATCTTGATGCTCTGCAACTATGGCTATTTCCTCAATCTTTCTCCCGATCTGACGTCATGTGACTTTTATCTGTGGGGGAACATACAGGATTGTGTGTACGTTTCTCGGCTACCAGCTGACTTTTCAGAATTAAGATACAGGATGGAAGCAGATGTTGCAAGAATTTCCTCAGACACACTGAAAAATGTTTGGAATGAACTCGTCTATCGACTTTATTTATGCCGTGTGACGAATAGGGTTTACATTGAACATTTGTAAACTTTCATTCAATGTATGAATTGCACTTGTAACTTATATGTGATAACTACTATAAAGCATTAAAACTCCGATATTCTTTGAGAAACACCTGGTATTATTTAACAGATTTGAATTGATGCCTTTCTTCCTAAAAAAACTTCTTCCGCACGCGCCAGATAAAGATTTTAAGACCTAAGCATTTTTGTTGAAATCGATATTTCGAACTATTGTGTGACCTATGATTTTACCAATTCAAACCTTCTAGTGGAAGGAAAGCGAAGAGTTGAAATGAGGCATTTGAATAAGCGAGCAAGCATTGTGGAATATTTGACATTAAAGCACCATATAGATTAGAGCACACAATTCATTTAGCCTAAGCAACACATAGAATAATTCCTATTTTTTATTTCTCAGAAATCCTTAAAATATTGCTTACAGAAATTCTGGACTTTGCTTCATCAAAAAACTGGCAGTGAATTATAATTAATTTCTAAAAATTTCTGCTATAAATATGGCGATTTTACTGGCTAAAAAATACAAAATACATTTATTCATATACATCATCACATTTTTTATATAAAAAATTAATGTGAAGTAGAAATAAAAAGTTGTCCATTACAATCTTTTAACATAACTAACCAAAACAGATATCGCGAAATAATTCAATGGATTAGAAGAGATTCCGAAAATTATTTAAATTTAAAGGACATACAACCTTACGTTATACAATTAACTTTTATGACGCTAAGTTTATTAAAAAAATATGCTAAAATATTAAAAAAAAATATTAAGATTTTGTGACTCTAACTTATTAATAATATTTTGTTTTTTTACAGCAAGATTATTAAAATAATATTTTTGTTGCTATTTGCTTGAACTAAACATACGTCAAGATTCTTTATATAAACTAGCCTTTCACTATAGTATTCTTATTTTTAAAAAATCAACTATCTTAAAAGTATTACTTTGAATTATTTAATTATACAGTTTATAGCAAGCAATACCAGAAGTAGTCAGTTATATTGAAATTTTATTTAAACAGATTAAAAGATTGTGTGTGTGTTTTTCGTCTAACAGGCATTTTTCGTGGTTTTATTTATACAAATTTTTCGTAGAAATTTCTTTTAAAAAAACTACCTTTATTTGTTACCGATGGGTAAAATTTGGAAAACCAAATCCATTTGAAATGTCACCAAGATTACTCTCATTCACTCCCCTCCCTTTTCGGTTTTAAAATAGAAAGAAGAGGAAAGAAACACTTTTGATGGGAGAGAAAAAAGGAGAAAATTTTGAAAAAGGGAATTTTAGTAACAAAAATATTGTTACGAATTTTGTGTAAATAGTGCAAATAATTTGTATTTGAGTGTTTAATGCATTTATATTACTCTATGTAATATTTATTCCATTTAAAATTGTACTATTCACAAGCAATGCCGCCCCTTATGTTATAATGGCGATTCATTGAGAACTTGGCGACATCTTGGCGGTAGAGCCAAGTTGGCATCATTTTTGGCGACCAAGTTGGCGGCAAATTTGGCGATGTTGGCGACCATTTTGGCGTCATTGGTGACCATGTTGGCGAGTTCGGAACCCTCTGGAAACTTCTAGAAAGTAGTAGATCTCTCCACTAGTGTCACGTTCAATGACACGAGCGGTTATATTGCTAGAAGTTTCTGTCGCGCATATAAAAAGGAGGCTGGCTGGTACGGCGAGGGGAGTCTTGATTAAGCCAGAGTAGTGAACATCGTTTTGACTAGCGATTAGCTCGGCTGTGCTTGTGAATAATCTTTACTTACGTGTATTTTTAAACACTGTTTATTGTGTTTGATTGCTGTTGAAGGTGTGAAGACCTTCGGATATTTACGCTGTAAATATTGCCGATGAATCCTGTATTGAAAGGATTGGATTTTCGATAATAAATTCGCATCGCTCTTAAAGAACTGATTTTTTTCTTTGTGATTGCTTTTGCATAAAATCCTCAAACCCTCGGATCTACGTAACAATATAAAATTCACCAGGGAATGCTGACTGGGTGAATAAACATTAACGTCGCTACTACTAACTAACGTCGCTGTTCAGCTACTTGAGGGCTTCGTAATTTTGAACCATGGTCAAGTTACGAGGACGACACCAGAACTGGCACCCACTATACGAACTTCCTTACCACATCAACGGGAGGACGTTTGAGCCTCGGCATATTTAACGTGCATCGGCCCTCTCTACACGGCGGGTCTTCAGCGGTACTACGCTCGAAATCATGACAAGTCGGCCACGAGTCTCTTACCTTGACCACTAGGCTACCACGGCCACCAGGGAATGCTGATATCGAGAGGAGAAAGGAGAAAAAAAAATTTGGGGGGCGGGGAAATAAGAGAGAAAATTCATACACTCGAAAATACCCGTGCAACACCAGGCTATGCAGCTAGTTATAGCTTAAAGTCGTTAAGTAATCAATAATATCAAACTGCAATAAATAATTTCCTCACTGTAAACTCCTTTTTTATTATGCATTTGGAGATTAAAATATGAATCCAAATATAAAAGAGGAGGTATAGTAAACACACATGTGTTATGTGTACCCTAATTTTCTCACTGTATTATTAGATGCTTTGTAGACTAGACTATTAGTTGGAGAGAAATATGTGTAATAAAACACTGTTAGCGTAAAGTTATTTTGGAAAAACTACCGCTATAGATATTTCTAATTGTGATATTGTGATATAAACTGCTAATGTTTCTAGTATGTTATTCAATACGATTCCGATAAAGTAAAAGGAGACAATTTTAAAAAAAAATTCTAATCATTGTTATAATTCTAAATTTTTCATAAACATTCTAAAAAAATTCACTCTGATCCTTTTTTTTTTCAATAGAAAAACTGGTTTTTTTTGTTATTTAAACAACGGAAAAAAGTTTATACAATATGTTCTTAAAAAATTTCAAAATATTTTTTAAAATAACGTTTCGTTCATGAAAATATTTAATGCTAACAAATATGGTTCGTTCTTTACATACTTCAATAATTTTTCATTGATTGCAGCAAATTAAAATACATAAATACAATTTAACTTCTTTAAGAAAATATTAGTTTAAAAAAATTATGTATAGGAGCATTTTTAGTTGTTTTTTTTGTATGTACAATATTGTTTTATTTTTGATTTTTTTAAATATATATATATATATATATATATATATATATATATATTGATTAAACATAACAATACAAAATGAAAAACTGCCTTACTGTAATGCCTAAAAAACTTCGAGTACATTATACTATGCGGTGAACAACACAGTGTACACATAAAAATGCTTCATATAAAAACACACATTTCCGCAGACTTAAAAACACAAAATAGTTTTCGACAATTCAAAAAAAATGTCGTCAAGAAAAATTTACTTTAAAAGTGTGTCACGGATTAAAATATAATTAAGGATATCGGTATGTCTGTTAATTCAGTTGAATCAACATTACACACAATCTCTTGTTCGTACATCTTGTACTTTTAAACAATACAAATAGGAAAGACGGCAACATATTTTGAACTTAAAATTTTCGAAAATGTTCAATCCTATCCCACTCTTGAACACAAGGTGAAGATAACCTTTAGGCCGTTCATCAATTTCTTTCGAATTTTATTTTAATTTTTTAATATATTTTAATTTTTATGCCGCTTAACCCAGTCAACCTGAGCCATAAAATTGAGCCGTAGTTAAATGATGGAGCCGATGTCTAAATAGATACCCTATACATATTATAACGACATCCCACCATTTTTATCAGCTTGTGTCATACAATGGTCTTTGATTGGATGTAAGAATCCCTATCCTACAACCTGGGTAATCGGCTCCTTGCGTTTTAAAATTCATAAGATTAAAACTGTTGTTTAAAAAAAGAAAGGTGTTTTAAATAAAGTATTAAATGGGCTAGATTCAGGTTGAGTCATAGTCACATGATAACTGCAATTACGTGTTTCCAACCAATCAGTTCATGCACTTTGCCATCTTTTTCTTTTTGCAGAAACTTTTTTTTAATTAAAAAGTACCTATTTGTCGCCAATAATGATGTGCATAAGTAAACGAAATGTTTTTCATTTAGAAATACTCATATAATATGAGAAATTTTGCTTTTAATTTTGAAAAACCTTTTGAAGAATCTTAATTATCAAATTTGAAATTTATTTACAAGTTCAAGTCTAATGTTAGTTTTGAATTCATTGGAGAATACGCGATTATATGTATCATGTGACCGTCATGATTGTAGTTTATTTCTGTAACCCCTGCAATATATCCTAAAAGCTGAATATATCGTTGGGTGAATGACTTGAGTACCCAGCTCTTTTGAGCTACAACCTCATACCAGTAGGGATTTAAGTGACTTTAATTGATAGACTTTTGCCCTTTGTTAAATAAAAGCTGAATATTGTCAGGAAGTATATTTTCCCCCCTTCAAATATCATCATTCATTTTTTTTTTTTGTACTTTTCTGTTTCGCCGGCTAAAACGATAAAGTCTAAAAATGTCACAACTGACTCCAAACGGAATATTCCCCCTGGAAACCTTTTGATACAACATTTTCAAAACAAATCACTGTCTTTTCTTATCTGTAACGTTTTTTTTTTCATAATACAACAAAGATGATGAAACTCCAATGAGAGCGAACATTAATTAACATTTTTTTAGCGTGTATATTGTGCATTTTCGCCAATAAAGCTTGCATGGCGAGATTTGTGCCGGCGAGACGGAAAAGTACCTTTTTTTAAATAGGAATTTTCTTAAATTTTTATTATTCTTGTAAAAGTAAGAATTTCAAAAATTAAGCCGACGTTTCTCAAACTGAGGGGCACTCCCTCTAGGGGGCGTGATAACCCTACGTGGGGGGCACGATCATATTAAAAAACCGAAAAGAAAAGATTTTTTTAAAAATTATTAATTTACTAAAAGGAAACAAAACAAAATATATTCTGACATAATAAAAAATAAATACACATTTACTCTGATATACTATATTTATAAAAGTATCAGTAAGGTACAATGTATATGATAATTAATTCATCAATACTAAGTCAAGAACAAGATCATAATTCTAGTGATTTCCATGGGCTCAAACATATGCAAAATTTAATACTTATCTTGATTATTTGTATGGTTTATAATTAAGGTCGTATTGTAAGCTTTAGCGTGAAAGTATTATTCATCATTCTTGCACTAATACATTGTTATTGTATAGGGGGAAGCGATGAAAATAATGAAGGAAAATTGGGGCGCAAATATTGAAAGTTTGAGAGGCACTGAGTTAAGCTATACGTTTTTGATATCTTCGAAAAGTAATCTTTTTATTTAAGTATATAACTAAATATCTTCTAATCAAGCATTTTATGTATTATTAACCATTTCTCGTTAATTGTTAAATTTTTCTTTTTTTATCATTAAAATATAGGTCACAAAGGTAAATGGCGCTTATATCTTTTATAAATCCGTGGAGTATAAACAACGAGGAAGACACAGAAGTATTGAAAAAAACAAAAACAGAATAAAATCAGAAAGAGGTCCCCCCCCCCTTCTCCATTAATACAGTTAGAATACATTAAAAAAACGTCCCATGAAGTTCCAAATGCGTGAATGGAAGTAATTAAAATAATAAAACATTTTTTGTTTCTCGAAAGACAACTTTAATCCTTAACAGATGTACTTGATCCACAGACTTAACAACTTTCACGGGCACGGTGCCAAAGTAATACTTTGTATTAAATTAAATAGAGAAATGAGGTTGAAAAGAGAGAGAGAAAGAAAGAAAAGAATTTAATATCTGGCTCTACGCGCGATCGTTATCGTTTATTTTTCCCTAGTTAATCAATTATTTTTCTTTCTTTCCTTTATTTGTAAAATTATCGAGGAAAGTAATATTATAGAATAAAATAAAAATGCCTAATTATTAATTATTAATACATTTGTTTGAAATTTAATTTCGAATAATGCTAAAGAAATTTAGTACATTTAAAAACATCATAATGCGAACACAGCTTGAACCCATTTATTTCAGAATCAACGCCTCTCTCCTCTCTTGAAAAAAAGGCAATGTTTCGTTTTTTAAAGCTGTGGACTATTCGAAACTAACTTTCATGAAAGTAATTTTCTTTTATAAAATTGACGTTTAATGTTTGTTAAACAATATTTAAATGTAATAAAGCACCTTTACAAGCAAAATGAATGCATTGAAATTTATATTTTAAGACAGCTTTATTTGAATATTTCGTTCTTACGTATTATCGCAACCTATTGGCGACATTATATGAAACGAAACACATAATTGTCATTTCAGCGCATATGACACATGCGAAATAGGGGTTGCCAACTTGTCAAGTTATCTTGAACGTTGGTGATTGTTGTGATAATACGTAAGTACCGAGTATTTTATCATGAAATTTCGATCAATTTAAATAATAATTGGCAAATTCATATGACGTCATTGTCACATAACTGCAGTCACGTGTTTGGCAGTACAAAAATTTATTTGTCGTCATAGCAACATGACAGCATGATAAATGCAATAATATGTTTCTAGCCAGTCAGTTCATACACTTAGCTATTGCCAACTTTTTCTTTGGGGGGTTGCAGAAATTTTGTTTTTAAAGAAGAGCATATTAAAAATAAAAATAACTCGCCTAAGCAAACAAAATGGAATTGATTTAAAAGTATATAGGAATTGTAAGTTGTTTTTTTTAATTTAAAAAGCTTTTTAAGAATCTTTAATACTTGAACATCTTTATTAAATTGTTAAAAGTTCGAAATTGTATCTTTAGTCAAAAATTTGCGCAAATCTTATGTCAGTTTTGAATTTAATGAAGTACACGTTATTGGATTTATCATGTAACTGTCATGAATTTTTAGCTCATTGCTTAGTTTGTTATACTTGTTGTTTTTCGAGTAATTGATAAAGAAAAATAAAACCATATATGTGATTATTTCTGAAATTATAATTTAATATTTTTATCAATAAATACATCTTGATGCATTTTAAATCAAATTCTTAACATGTTGTAGCGCTGTTGTCTTAACTTGACCCTTCAACCCTTTCCTCTCTGTCTCTAATCTGTTCCCTTACCAAAACCCCGCATACGCTAGGGGGACGTACATATGTTGGCCTGTATCGCCATCTATTGGAGAGGATGTAACCCATTTTTAAGTAACCTATACGAAATCACATACAGTGGGTGATCGGTTAACGAACATAATTCGTTCCAAGTCTATGTTCGTTAACAGATCATCGATTCATCATAGACTTCTATGTGAAATCGATTCATTCGTTCTGGAGACCCTAAAAATTAAATTTTAAAAAATGTATAATTTCTTAGTAAGTTTTTAAAAAAATAATATATACTTATAGTCTTGCATATTAATCAGTCCTTTTCATTTTTTGCTTATGGGGTGTTGAAGAACATGTCCAATGTCGATTGCTTTTCTCTCTTTTTCAGGATTTTCTGGAAGTAATTAATAGCATTGTCGCTATAAAGATCCCCAACCCTACTAACATCAGCTTGGTTTGGGTGCCATTCTAAGACCATTGCTCTGACAGCATCCCACTTTTTCAAAAGATCTTTAATGGCAGATGTCGGCATTGGTCCTCTTTCGTCTTCCTCTTGTTCAGAAGGAGACACATTTTGTTGTGTTTCTTGGTGTTCTTCATTCAAAATTTCTTGGAATTCTTCTAGCGTCAGTTCATCTTCATGTCCCATTATGAGCTCTTCTATGTTATTCTCGTTCACCTCTAATTTCAGATCTCTAGCAGTTGTCAAAATTTCATTTATAACTTAAGGGGTGTCTCCCTGATCACCTCCGAATATGTGTTCGTTGTCCAAACACACAAAAATCTTTCTAGAAATTGTTCGTTATCCGAACACAAAATTCTTTCGTGAAAGTGTTCGTTAATCGATTTGTTCGTTAACCGATCTGTTCGTTAACCGATCACCCACTGTAATCTTTTCATTGAAGAAGTCTGACATTTTTTTCAGTGAAAATACATTAAATCTACTAATTCTTCAGGGATTTATGTATTATATATTATTACTTTTAAAAAACGAATATATTTCAAGTCATTTATTTTATCTTTAATCTTTTGGAAAAATAATTATGAAGTTTTCATATCTCTTTTGGCAACGGGCCTACACAAGTGCATTACAAGACGCTGATCTGTTTTTTCAGCAAACTATATCGATTAGAAGTTAGATATCAGAATAACAGAAGCGCTGACAAAGCGGAAACTATTATTTTTTTTAATGAGATAGAAGATTTTTAGAGATATTTCGGAAGAAAGACGATTTTTTTTAACTCGTCATCGAAATTTGTAATCGATTAACCGTTTTTAAAATATGGCACGAGACCAACTGTGTGTGCATTTTTTTGCATCAAATATTAGCAAAATCTGAAACTGATTAAATACATTAGTAGAGTACAGAAAAAAAAACTATATGACTTAAAGGAAAATTGTAAATGTATGGATAATAAACCAACATTGGTTTTATTACTATAACCTCATTAAAAATCATTCAACTTAACATTTGATCCAATAATTTGTTAAAAGAAAAATACAATAAACCTGAATTTTTAATTGCTTTTTTTAGTTCATTTACATATTTACACTTTCCAATATATATGTTACCGTTAAAGTGTATTAATTCAGTTATTTCATAGAATAACCAGGTATCTCATGAAATAACTGCACAAGTCTGTTATATATAATAAATGAAAAATTTCATACTTAACCCCTAGGTATTCTATGAAATAACTAAGGATAGACCGTTAAAGAGAAAAATAAACAATTTCAAACATGTTTTATAAATTAATTCAGTGATCCGCAACCCCCGGTCCGCCGATCAAATGGTGCCGGGCCGCCTAAAGAACAGTAAACTATTGTCATTTTATTTAAAGTGGAGCTTATCTCTCGGATTTGCGCAACTTTCCACGGAAATCACATTTATTCATTTTTGGTGTAACTATATTTTATTTCTGAATGCATATATTTAAATGTAACTAAATTAAAATTTTTAAATCAAAACAATCTAAAATATAAACAATCAACGTGTCCCACCCTCAGGGGGCCGCAATAAAATTATCAAACGTTGACCGATCAGCAGCGATAAAAAGGTTGGGGAGCACTGCTTCAACTGACTGATCTAGTTATTTCATGAAATACCTAGTTATTCCATGAAATAACGGATTTCACGCTTTAACGGTAGGTAACATATGTACTCAGTTTTTAGTTGTTGATGAGTTTTGTAATTCTGAGACGTAGTTCATATGATGAAAAGGTATATGAGCTGTGTCCACACTACACCACAGAAACACTCGGAGACTTACATTTCTATTTAATGAGCGTTACTATCTATTATTACTCAGAAGGATTGTTAGCGAAACCGAGGTTCTACTCTAATTTTTCGTGATTTCTTTTGGGCTTGATATCTAATCCTTATAAATAACGAGATCGGAGATTAAGGTAATTTTTCACTGAAAAACAGTCTTAAGCTTGAGTACTAACGATCCTAATTGTATTGTTTAAAAATACTGCGGCATATACAGTTTTATATATTCTCATAACAAATCATTAAAATAATTCTTAGGGAGTGGGAAAGAAAACTTTTATATGTAACACATTTTACACACACTTTCCTATGATCTGATTCTTTTCTTAACTTTATTGCATTTGGCATTTTCTTTCTAACCTGCATCAGAAGTTAAATATAATAAGCTGAAACGAAAGATGGTTTCAATTTTGATTATCTTACGAGGACTCGGTCCCCCCAAAATGACCAAAGAACCTTTTTTTTAAATTTTTATTTAGTCATATTTTTTGCGTTATTATCTTTCGATTGATATATCATTTGTGTATAATTTGGAAAATGAAAAGTTTGAAAAAACTTCAATTGGAAAATGTAAACAAGCAAATAAGGCTTTTCGATCTTTAGATTACTTTTTAGATAAAAAAAAGCTTTTTGATTATATATATATATATATATATATATATATATATATATATATAAAATATATATATATATATATATATTAAAAACTGAGTAATCATAACTATAAAAAAAAAAGGTGTTATATATAAAGCAGGATATCTCTGATGAATTACGAAAAAATATATTTTTTTTCTTTGTGAAATGTGTGAATGTAAAAATTTTGAATTAAGGCATTTTATATAATTAATTGCATAATTTCAATTATTACTCCTCATATTTTTTTTCATAGAAGCATAATATTTCAATAGTATGTGAAGAAATAACCTAAAATTTCTGTCATGACAGAAAAAAAAATTTTGTAACGTTTTCTTTGAATTTTCTTGTACAATTAATACTTATGAAAAATTGATCATTTATAAAAAAATGTAGGTTCAAAGAGCATGAAAATGCAATTATTTTTACAAAAAATATATAGCTAATATCCTTAAATGCTATTTTAGGTTTATTTAAGTTAATTATAATTATTTTTTCAGAATTATAATCTTTAAAGTGATTTTTGTAGTTTGTGTTTTTTCTATACAGTAGTGCATTCTAAATGATACTCCTTCCACAATTATTTACCAATTACTTCTATTTTTTCCTGTGTGTTACATATAGTGAATGTAACAAAATTAAGGATCCATTTTGCTGTAAACTGTGCATAGTTTTTTTTTAAAAAAATTAAAATGTGGGAGATGGTGACTTTTTGATTGCATTTTTGCAGGCATATCAACATTTTATTTTTTTCTCCAAAACTAATTAAGTTATTGTACATAAACTCGATCCCTAAAGTTCCTTAGAAGAAGAATATAACAAAAGAAAAATTCTGTCTCTCAGAAGGATTATAATTACAGAAAAAGTAGAATTTTTAAACTTTCCAAATTTTCTTTAAAAAATTTTAATTTTTAAAATTGTGTGAATATGTGCAAAATTTCATTTCATATCATTTTCTTGAATAGAAACATTATAGAAATGATAAAATATAAATTTTTAAATACATAAAAATAAAAATAAAATGTTCAAAAGGTACCGAATCCCTTAAAAAAATATCTCTCAATTAAATTATCTTAGCTCTCTGGGTAATGAGACACACTACTGCTTAAATTAAACTTAACCTTTAACGACTTGCGAAGTCTACTTATTTGGGTTTTGCAATTTAATAATGTCTTTCTTTTTTTAAAGTTCTTTCTCTGTGTTTTGTTAATACTTCATGTTTCGTCAAATCTAACTTTTTTAATATAAATTTATTTTTCAATTCTACCGTTCTGTTCAGACGAGTCAACTTGTGCCTCACATAGAAAGAGCAGACAGCCGGGAACTAATTTTGAATAGGAATCTCTTAGATCCATTCACACGTGGCCAACAAGCACTCCTCTCTCCGAGAAGCTCTACAAAACCACATTCTCTCTCTCTCTCTCTCTCTCTCTATATATATATATATATAGTAGCTGGTATACCCGTTCTTCGCACGGGTGAATTTAAAAATTAAAAAATACAGACTGAAGGATAAAGAAGTTTTTAATGAGTTAATTTTACGTGAATTGTATAAATTAAACAAAAAAAATCTTTTTACATAACTCAGCTGAACGAAAAAACTATGTTTGCTAAATTTTAAGTCTTTAGATATAATTGCTGATTTTTTTTTATTATTGTTATTATTATTTATGACGCCCCGTAACTTTCTGTGGGTCGATTTTTGAAAACACCTACCTGCTCAGCAAAAGTAACACATTGTTACAAATTTTGTGTAATAAACGCTAAAAATAGTATAAATAATTTTTATCTGGATGTGTAATACGTTAATATTACTTTCTGATGCATTTATTTTATGTTAAATATCTGTTACTCGCGATTTCGTCCACGTGGAATTTAACAAAAAAGCGTTTATTCACTTTGCAGAGTATACGAAAACTTTTCTTCTACTTTATGAATCTATGTTTCTTTTTTGTTTTATTTTTTTTTGTCTTTGCTTTTTGTTGAGCAAGGGGTGAAAGGGACGCATGACCTTTGACACTGTTGATGGGGTGAGGACTAAAATCTTTAGGATCAAAATTGGTCTAAGTAGCAAGTAGGGTGAAACGCGAACACAAACGAAGCCGCAAGAAAGGAAGTGAAAGGGACGCATGACCTTTGACAATGCAGTTAAAGACTGTAAAATCATTAGGATCAAGACATGAACGGGAAATCTCGCGAATGGCAGCAACCTAATCAAAGAAAAAAGTTTGATATAACTGCTAGCAATCGTTGAGACAGAAGGTTCGCGAAATAAAATAATTCCTATTAAATAAAAATAATCCCTATTGAATAAAAATAGTTTATATTGAGTAAAAATTGTCCCTATTGAATAAAAATAGCCCCTATTGAATTAAATAATCCCTATTTGAATCGGATATTGCTCACTATTTCATTGGTTTTAATCTTATTTTCTCGGAATTCTAATTTTTTTTAAAATAAAAGTAACCTAAGTTATTCCTTGTAACATTAGCTATCTGCCAGTGAAAGTTTCGTCAAAATTGGTCTAACCGTTTCAGAGATTAGCCGGAACAAACAGACAGACAGACAGACAGACAAAAAATTTAAAAATTGATTTTTTCATGTAAGTACCGTATATACTTTTAAATGCAGTTAGTAAAAAGCTGTTAATTTCAAATTACAAACAGGCACTTCATTTTTATTTATATGTATAGATAGTCCCCACTAGTTGACTCAATATATTAATGAAACTGCACTCTTCACACGAAGCTGCTTGTGTATTGAAAATGGAAAAGTTTTTTAATGCTTCTTCCGATTCAATTTTTTACTTATGAGTCCGGCACTCTATTTTCAGTCAACTTTGTCTCCATGCATGAAAATAATTCTCTCCCCTCTACGTACCAAAACGATGGTGATAGGAAACGAGTTGAATGGCACAACGTTGCCTTGTCTGAATAAGTGAGTGAATATTCACGTCACACTATTCAGCTACACGACAGCTTTTGCCGTCGGATCTCGTAATTTTCAACCATGGTCAAGTGACGAAGACGACACCTGAGCCCTTCCCTACCCGAACTTACAAACCCCACCATATTTAATGCGCATCAACCTCTTTTGAACGGCGGGTCTTTAGCGGTACCAAACTCGAACCCATGACACACTAGCCACGAGTCCTTTACATTGACCACTAGGCTTCCGCGGCCACTGCCTTGTGTGAAACCGACCTAAAGGGGATTGAACTGTAAACGCAATTTACATTCAGTGAATAAGTACAGTTTAGAAAATAATCACCCAGAGAACTATACTGGTTTTTACTAAAGCATATATTGTTTAAAAAGGGATTTGATAAATTATGAGGTTTGACTGTACCCATCAAGACAAACAATATTTATTACGGAACCTTGGATCATATTTACTCTGAGTAGCACAAAGGCCGTGTTGACCGATAGGCTAAGGCTCTAGACTTCAAAGCAGCAGATTTTTGGTTCGCCATAAAAAAATCCACAGTGCTTAGAAGAGAAAAACATTATGTATAGTTGTGGAGAATATCGTAAGGCTTTATTTTCCGATGATCATATTTCAGAAGGGTGGTGTAATATGGGTGGTATTGATGAGGCAATCTATCGTTAGATCAGTGATTTCCAAAGTAATCTACATCGAACACCAGGGGTCTATAAAGACTTGTAAAGGGTCCACGTCAGCGAAATAGTGATTTGGGTGTCATGAGATGTAAATGGGTTCTAAGAGTTAATGTCTCTCATTAAACCGGATCATGACATCAATTTTAAAAGAAAACTTACATATTTAACAGATATACCTATACAGATTTTACCTATGCAACAGATATATTTAATAAGTTTAATGATTAATTTGTAGTTAAAAGGGTCATCATTTCAGTGTGTTTCTTGTCAGATTTAAGCTAAGAAGTATAAAATTGGACTTACCGAATTTTCCCAGTTTCTCAATGGTCACAGATAATCTGCCAGGAAAATGACGTTTTAACTTAACGTTCAGCATTTTAATGCCCTTTATTCAGATTTCGAAACTAGGTTTGAGAGTACTTTGATTATGGTAATACCACAGTAGGCAATAAATTAATATGGTCACATTGAAAAAAAATGTCAGATTACAAGTGGAACTGATCGGAATAGGCCCTTACGAATATCTTAAAGTAAAGTTTAAAAAAGGATATTTACAAATTTGGAAGCATCAGAATGGATGTTGCACCAGATTCATCCATCCTATTAAAAGCATTTGTTTGTTGCTCAGTTACTTTATGTAACATTTGTTATGCATTAATTAAACTTTAGTTTAATTAATCAACATGTGTAGCTTAAGTTTTAAACACTATACTTCACTACAGATAGTAATTTTAATCTTTTAAGGGGTGACTGACTACGTTAGGAATCGTGATTTTGCAAAAGCGTATAAATGGATAATATTTATGATATTTAGTGTCACTTAGATTAGAAAACGTATATAAAATTGTTTTAAAAATATTATTACAATAAAAAAATATTTAAGTACAATATTTTACGAAAAAATGAACATAGAATGATCAATTTTCAAAACATTCCCCTTTTATGAAAAATGCTTCTATTACAATAATATTTTGCCTGTATATAGCTCAGACCTCTGTACAGAGGCTGAACTAGAATTTTTGAAATATATAACTTAGAAGTGGATTTATCTATATTTTACTACAAAAAGGGGAGAAATTTTAAGAAAAAAACACCGATAATTGTTTCAATTGGTAGTAACTCTGAAAATAATGTGAATTTTTCAAAAACTCTAGTTCAGACTGTCTGGAAACATCTTTACATAATATAAGCAAAATATTATTATTACAGAAGCATTTTTTATAAAAGGTGAACGTTTTGAAAAAAGGTTATTCTAAGTTAATTTTGTGCCAAAATATTGTATTTAAATAATGGTTTTTTTTTGTCATAATGTCCTTAAAAAATTTTATACATGTATTCCAACCAGTAGCGCACACAAGAATTTTTCAAAATGGGGGGTCCGGGGTAAAAAGTTCACCATTCTTGTATCATGCTCCTTTTGATTTTGTCGATTTTCGTGAACAAAACACAGTAAAAAAATAATTATTGAATAAATAATTAGCATTAATTAATAAAATTAATCATTAATAACATAATTAAATTTTACGTACTATATGATTAGAATTATAATCAATCGGAAAAAATCAAGGGCTTTGGGGGAGGGTCCGGATCCCCAGGACCCCCCTTGTGTGAGCCACTGATTCTAACCTAAGTGACACTAAGTATCATGAATATTATAAATTTATACCCTTTTTTAAAATCATGGTTTTGAACGTAGTCGGATACCTTAAAGAATGAATGAGAGATTTTATGGCGCAAGAGCCAAATCTGGCTATACTGCGCCAAACATTTGTGAAAATCTGTGATCTAGACGGGAAAAGAAAGAAAGGATAAATTGAATGACAAGAAGGAGGGTCGAAAATAGAGAAGGATCACTAGGGTCCCCCAGGTTCGTGAGACCCGTGTTTACCAAAGATAGTAAACACCTTGGGAAAAGGAAAAGATCACTAGGGTACCTCGGGATTGTGACACCCGTACTCATCTAAAGAAAGTGAGCCCCTGAGGGGCGGATACCTTAAAGTAAGTAGTCAATACCTAAAGCTATCAAAAAGATATCTTCGATAAATTTACAAAAATTCAATATTTGGTAGTTAGGGGCCTACCCCAAACCGAAATGCATGGCAAGAGGAATATGAGACAAAAAAGTTTGGGAATCTCTGAGTTAGATGGTAATGCGTTTTATTGTACATTAAACACAATCACACAAATAAACAACTAGATGACACTTACGGCACACACACACGAACATAGAATACATAATACAAATACTACATAACGAGGGCAAGAAGTGGGCTGAATTTAATTAATCCATCAATGTTTGGACAGGAATCATCAGCACCCACTTAATATCTCCTTCTAAAACGCTTTTACGAAGACAAATACTGAATATTTCTCAAAGAGATACTGCCAAATTTGCTGGAGGATACTCCAACTGACCTCCAGCAACGATGTGCTTCCAACATGGCGAAGCTCCTAGTAATTTGGGGCAAGAGAAACTGCAATATCTGGACGTCACTTTTCCAAACCGATGGATCCAGAGAAGTAGCTTTGTAGCTTGAACATCGCAATTGCCTTATCTATCATGTCTTCATTTGTTTTTATGAGAACAGCTGAAGAATCTGATGTATGACTCCTCTTAACTGTGAACAAGGATCTAATCGTAAGATTTTCGGCTGCTGCTGGGAAAGTTCCGAGACAAGCTCGGAATGTTTCAGAACATGTACTTATCTCTCGTTCACCGCTGTTCTTACATTACTGATGGCAGTCACTTTTCTGAGCAATTATTGAAAATATTCTTTGAAAGTGTTTTTAAAGTTTTCATTATTATTTCGTTTTCCCCCCACGTAACCTCAATTTTACTATGTTGCGCCTTGTAGTGCGTTTGCATTTTTTTAGATCATTCATTTTTTCATAAAAATATATTTTTTGTGTACAATACCCTCCCTTTAAGTATTTCCTATCTTTTCTGAATCCCCCTGTAGGTTGGTTTAAAACAGCAGGGATTGTTAAGTCAAATTTGACAAAAAAAATCGCGTATAATTTCAAAAAATAATTTAATTTTGAATTAATAAGGTATGTTTGTATGGGTTTTCCTTAATTAGGGAAGTTATTGGAAATATCGTTCTCTTATTACCAGGATAAGTAAGGTTGTGGTCAAATCACATAAAAAAATTGTAGATAATTTCTGAAAATATTTGCTAGGGATAAGCAAAACAAAATTATTACATGTATTTTCTCCATTTTCTAAAATTTTTGAAAGCATATTTCCATTTTAACAATTTTTAGAATTTTGGAAATGTATTTAATAAGTAATTTATGCTAGAAGTAAATATAATTTAGTTTACTATTCACACAGTTGACCACATTCGACAATTTTGAAGAGAACGATTTGATATATTATAATGTTAAGAAGAATATGCCATTTTAATACGGAAAAAAAAACTATTATTTATTAATTTATAGCGTTTTTTTTACATTTAAACATTATCATTTATCATTTTAAAGCAATTTTTTGTCAAATTATTTTATGAATTTTCTGGAATGTTTTGGAATATAAAGCTTGCTACTATTCGGATACTACAAGTAAGGGTAGAATTTACGTTTGAAATAATTCTACATTGTTACTAGGAGCTAAAACTTTATGTACAATGTATGAGAAATTCTGAATAATTTAACAAAAAAAATTTATTCCAAATAAGTAAAATCTTTTCTGATAAAAATCCACATACATATAAAATACATTTTTTAAAAAATTTATTAGCTAGCTAACAGGGAATTATTGTCTTACTTATAATTTATACTTACAAATTGATCAAAACTTAACACTGCTTTTCTATTTTGTTTACGTTAAAAGTCACTCTTCTTCCATCAGTATTTATTTTAAAATTTTAAATAATATATTTTATACTAATGAAGATTTTCTTTTTTCTTATTCTATTGAGTATTTTTATTAAATTTGCGTCTTGATAGCAAAAACAGTCGTTTGACAATTTTGCAATGAACAATTTAATAGATGTTTGTTAAGAGTCTAAAAGTGAGATATGAACTTAGTAGTAAAATCTCTTTATTAGATCGTGTATTTTATACTTTTTTAAGAGAACTCAGTTTTCCGATAAAACTATTATTTTTCCTAATACTTTTGAGAGTGCTACTTTACAATATAGAAATCAATAGGCTCAATTCATGAGACGTCATAGATACATGATAATGATAACCACGTGTTTCTAGCCAATCAGTTCAAAATCTCATGTAATGGCATAGTCACGCGATAAAAGCTATCATATGTTTCCACCTAATCAGTTCCTGCGCTTCGTTGTCTCCAACTTTTGATCCTATCAGAAACTTTCTCTTAAAAATATAAAATTGTCAACAACAATAATGCACATAAATAGACAAAATGCCTTTTATACAAAAGTACATACATAAAATAAGATTTTTTCTTAATTTTAAAATCTTTTGAAGGAATTTATTTTAAAACATTTGTGAACACATTAACCCTGATTGTTAAATTTGAAATTTTAATCAAGTTTTACAAATAGAACAGGTACAATTAGTTTGATGTCTGTTTTGAATTCAATAGAGAACGTGCGTTTGTCTTTATCATGTGACCATCATGAATTGAGCCCATTGGATGCCATTCTATTTGGGCTTATTTTTTTCACTGCAGAAGCTTTGATTGATCGAATGTTTTTTAACGTCGCGTACTAAAGTTTACGAACGATAATGACGATGGACCTCGCAATTTTTGAACCATGATCAAATGAAGAAGACGACACCAGAGCTGGAACCCCACTCTTCATACTAAGTAGCGTGAGACTTAAGGAATTATACATAAATTATTGATTTATTATACTCCTAAATCTTAAGGTATCCGACTACGTTCGGAACCGAGATTTTGCAAAAGCGTATAAATGGATAATATTTATGATATTTGGTGTCAGATTAAAAAACGTATATAAAATTGTTTGAAGAATATTATTACAATAAAAATTCTTTAAGTAAAATATTTTGACAAAAAATTAGCATAGACAAACCCCTTTTCAAAACATTCTCCTTTTATGAAAAATGCTTCTATTATAAAAATATTTTGCCTGTATATAGCTCAGATCTCTGTACAGAGGCTCAACTAGAATTTTTGAAACAAATAACTTAGAAGTGGATTTATCCATATTTTCCTACACAACAAAGGGGAGAAATTTTAAGAAAAAAACACCGATAATTATTTCAATTGGTGGTAACTCTGAAAGTAATGTGAATTTTTCAAAACTCCTATTTGAGACTCTCTGGAAAAGTCTTTACCTTAGCTAAGAAAAATATTATTATAGAAGCATTTTTTATAAAAGGAGAACGTTTTGAAAAAAGGTTATTCTAAGTTAATTTTTTGCCAAATTATTGTACTTAAATAACCATTTTTGCCAAAATGTCCTTAAAACAATTTTATAAATGTATTCTAATCTAAGTGACTCTAAATATCATGAAAATTATCCATTTATGCGCTTTTTAAAAATCACTGTTCCGAACGTAGTCGGATACCTTAAGAATTACAATATATTTATTGTTAAATGCTAGTAATTCAAAATATTGAGTGCTTTACTACTACAGAATACTTAATTGGAGATGGAGGTGGGCAAAACACGTTTCTTTTCGAGTGTCCCAAGTGGTCTGCTCACTCTTGGGGTGGGGCGGTTCCTTCTTACATCTCGAATTCCACTCGAGGTCCAGCTTATAGGTAGGATTCAGATGTTGTATGTTATGTCTCTGGCTGTCGGCGTGATGTCAGATAAATGGACCCTGCAATATTTTAATATGTGGCATGTGGAATATGAACAGCGTAATGTTATCTGCACAGAAAAACCGATCTAGAAAGTGTGATGTGGGAAAACGTTACAATGCCAAGCCAACGTGAGAATTTTGAGCCTTCCGACAGATTTAACAAGCATCCTCTTTTCTGCACGGTATATCACGGTCAGTAAAATTACCTCACAGATTTTATGTAATTCAAATATTTATCATTTACAAGTTGAATTTAATGTTATATAACTCTAAAATGCACGTTAAATAATACCATTATCTTTCAGAACATGATATCAAAAACAAAGAAATGGTTGTTCTTTTTATTAAAGTCAGTACGTAGAATCTGACGTAAGACAAATGTCTTTTTACAGATACATCTAAGGCAGGGGTGGACAGACTTTTCCAGGGTACGGGCTACTTCTAATTTTTTCAAGGTGTTGCCGTCCACCCAATATCACTGACACACACAAAGGGGGGTCCACAAGTCCGAACCCTCCTCGATAATCCATCATTTTTTTCAATCGATTATAATCTCATGTATATAGTACATAAAACTTAATTATTTTTATTAATGATTGATTTTATTAATTAATGCTATTTATTTATTCAATAATTTATTTCTTACTGTTCTTTGCTCTCAACAATTAACAAAATGAAAAAAAAAGAAATACATATAGTTATGCTGCGTATTGGGATAGGATATAAGAATGGTCGACATTCGACCCTGAACCACTGCGCCGCGTCTCCTTTGAAAAATTCCCGAGTGCGTCCAGTGTCGAAGGTGTGGTGAGCAGTAGCACACACAGGAATTTTTCAAGTGGTGGATCGGGGATCGAAATTTTACCGTTCTTGTATCATACTCCTTTTGATTTCCTCGGAACAAAACACAGTAAAAAAACTAATTATTGAATAAATAATTACCATTAATTAATAAAATTAATCATTAATAACAAATGCTTAATTAAATTTTGCGTACTATAT
This sequence comes from Trichonephila clavipes, assembly GCA_019973935.1. Lineage (NCBI taxonomy): Eukaryota > Metazoa > Arthropoda > Arachnida > Araneae > Nephilidae > Trichonephila > Trichonephila clavipes. Next base: position 775,589 of record BMAU01019286.1, on the reverse strand, counting down.
ACTTAGAATTATAATCAATCGAAGAAAAATCAAGGGCTTTGGGGGGTGGGGTCCGGACCCCCAGGAACCCCTTATGTACGCCACTGGTGGTGAGAGGTAATGTAAATATCAACAATATTTATTATAACTTAATAATAAATACTGAATATGTAATTACCTACATAAAAAAATAAGAAACTCCCTTTTTTTGAAACCGAGTTCAAAGCAAAAAAAAAAAATATACTCACAAACATAATAATAATCGTCACTAATATATAATGGTGCATTTATTATCAAACAATTCAAAATACATTAAACAATAAAACATTTTCATCTAAAGTTAGTTTCGTAATTACAGACACACACAGTAGAAGACATAGTCTGCGTACTGTCAGTCAATCTTGAATATTTCCGTATATAATTGCTAACTTCAAGTGGTCACTCCAAATTGAATTGGCGGTCCACCGGTCGGTCGCGATCGACGTAATGCTTACCCTGGAATCGAACACGATGAAATAACCAAAATCGTTCAAAACACATATTTTTCGTTTTTATTTTATTCAATAGAGCTATATCTTTTCGCTTTACAAAACATATTTTGTTTCTCAATACTTAGAGGCCAAGTTACAATTATTTTTTTTAAAATTAGAAAAACTGGAATTAGGTTTTGAATCTTGACTAAGTGAATGTTAACATCGCACTCACTGTTCAGCTACGCGAGTGGTTTTGGCGACGGATCACGTAATTGTGAACCATGGTCTAGTAACGTGGACTTCACCTGAGCTGAGCCAGGCGTTATATGAATGCTTTATCCACTTACGAACAACTTCTTACAGAGCGCAAAAGGAAAACGCAAATTACATTAGATGCCTTCTTGATAAAAAGGCATAAAATTGGAAATACAGAAGATACTGTATGATCTGAAATGTAAACATACTGACTTGGAATTTTATTTATTTTTATATGTATATTCATTTATTTTGTTTCTATATCTGTAAGAAATACATTTTTGTTTTATTGTTATAAAACGCATAATTAATAAATTTAATGATAAAATACCTGGCCAATTTTCTACCCATCTTCCCCTAACCCCATTATTTACATGATGAGATAACCTCGTTTAATGCTGTTTCATGTAACGCTCTACATTGATGGAACGTATAACCCGCGTTAAGCGGGGTCTTATTGTATATTTATTTTATTTTTCATATATTTATTCTTTGTGGTAGGATTACTATTGTGTTTTTATTTGGTGTAGGGTACTAATTTAATTAACTTCAACGAAATTTTGTGAGTCAAATATTTATAAACTTTTCCAAGTTGGGGCGATAGTATTCTAGTATGGTTTTCCTGATTTGTGTTCCCATTAGTATTATTCCATCATATTATTTTTTCAAAAATATTATCATTTTATAGTGTTAGTCTAAAATAAATAAGCTCCTTCCACAAAAGTTTTAGAATTTTGCATTAGGTTTGGTATCAGCGTGTGAATACAGTATATAATGTGTTTAAAAATATTCACACAGAAAATACATAAGCAAAACGGATTGCTGTTAATTGAAATAAAGCTAATAAAACAGCTGTCAAACCATTCGTTCTCGTTGCCTTAGACACATCAAATCTTCACAGACAATGCATTTTCAATCCTCCGTTTTAAATAATGTTCTGAAATTGCTGAACTAAGTCAACTTTGTTTATCTGCGATTGACGTGTTTAGAATAAACGAACTTCAATTTCGTTCGAGCGACTTCGAGGATCAGTTAATTTTGACTCGGAGCCAAGTTATCTTTCACGAAACTATTTTAACATAGTATTTGTTCATATATAAATGTTCTAACCAACAATATATTAAAAAGAAAGAAATATAAACTTTAAATTCTTCTTCAGCCTAAAAGTGGACTATTACTATGGTGACCATTTTTTTACAATGAAAAGGAGGACGAAAAATTCAAGAAAAAATTACAATTTAAATATATGAAGCGATCTATTAATTCAAACAAAAATACGCTAATTACGCTTACATTCTTTTTTAATTATTATCATAAAAGAGTATTTTTCCATTGAATGATTTATTTTTCAACATTTCATTTTCTAATATATTGGAAAATTCGGGCAAAAAATATCCTTCATACTTAATTTTACGGTAAGCACTGTAGCTAACATTCAATTTTTAATTCTCACTAGTCACTTCACAAAAATCATTACCAATTGAAAAAACTCTTTCAACTGGTGCATTAGTTCCACACACACAGGGCAGCACAACTTAAATTCAACAAGAACAATTAAACTTTTATATGGAATGTGCTCATTTTTGAAATGGTTTAAGTAACTTCACCTATATTATACCAATTTCTCAGCATGTTGATTTTCCAATTGTTCTAATTTATTAGAATTTAAACGTACATTCAGTCTTCTTTCTACTTCAAAAAGACAATTGTCATCATTTTAATATCAGGCATTTCTTTCGATAAAAACTCAACATTTTCTATATCTGCCAACTTTTCTTAAACTAAGTCAAAAAATACCATTGAAAACTGTTATTTCCCGTGATATTTGTTTCAGACCATTCTTCGACATTTTGGAAACATGTTTGGTTCATCTCTAAATACAGAGATTAACACATCAGTTTTAAAATATTGAAAAGGAGGACACTTTTCGAGGAAGGACAGAACCTATAAAAGGAGGACTGTCCTCCCTAAAGGAGGACGATTGGTCACCTTACTATTACTACAGCTACCGTTAAACTGGTTAGCTAATTATTATTCAATGGACTTAATTCATGTGACGTCATAGTCATATAACGACAATCATGTGTTTCCAACCAATCAGTTCATAAAATCACGTGGCGTCATAGTCACACGATAAATGCAATCACGTGTTTTCAACCAATCAGTTCATGCGCTTCGCGGTTGCAAACGTTTGCTTTTGGGGGAAACTTTGTTTTAAAATTAAATATTTATCAACAATAACGCACATAGGTAAACAAACTACACTCAATTTAAAAATACACGCATGGTATAAAGATTTCTTTAATTTTGAAAGAACTTTAACATTAGAAATCTTTACCAAATTATCAAATTTGAATCTTAAATTAATTTTACAAGTGGGACAACTAGTATCAGTCTGAATGTCAGTTTGCTTCGAATTTAATGAAGAACTTGTCTTTATCATGTGACCGTCATGCATTTAGCTTATTATACATTCACACCTGCTTTCACCAGTAATGTTTTGAAATTACAAAATACGAATTAAAAGTTTATTTTCAATGTTTTATAAACAGTTGAAATATTTTTCTCTCTTTTTAATAACATAACTACTTTGTGGCTACAACTCTGTTTTTTCAATTCCTACTATTAGCTCACAATCTGTATATATATATATATTTATTTGTTTATTTATTTATCTTGGTGGAATTTTCAATCGTTAATAAAATACATTTTAAAGCGCTCAATTGAGCTGAAATTTTATATACATGATTATTTTCGAGATGATAATACAATAATACAAATACAACCACGTTGGCTTCATCTTTGGAGACTTGTGTCAAAACTTGAAAATGTTTTTTCCTCACGTTTTAAAGTATTCAGTCGTACTGAAATTTTATATGCACGCTTGTCTTGGATGACAATACGATACTTTAATGATAATTAATAAAAATTAATTACCACTTAATGTTGTGGTTCTGTCATATGTATATACATATTTATATTAATTGTAACTATTTAATAAAAAGTAGCTAAAATAAAGTTTTTCTTTGTTGATCTAAGTAGGAATTGACTTAAATTTTTTATATATATATTATTTGTTACAAAATTTAGCATAGAAGAATAAAATGTGTTATGTTTTAAGTCAAGAAGTGCGGTACCAACTTAGTTATCGATCACGTCCTCTGTGATCGTGGTTTCTAAGCTTTTTTTTAATTAGTTGAGAACCCCCCCCTCCCAATGTGGTTAGTTGATACTTTTAGGTGTGTATTTCTATGCGGGTACTTTATCAACTTATAAAAAAAATAGGCTACTATTTTATTTATTTATTTGTTAGCTAATTTGATGTATATTTTATTAGATAACTATGAATTCAAATATAAAATCAATCTGTTTGTGCTTGAAATGGGCTGCACGTTTGCCAACATAACAGTATCGATTAAATTGAATATTTTTTTTTCTAAATCTTATAACCTGAATTTTCATGATAATAATTTAAATTAAAGTATTTCTAAAATAAAGATTTTGTATCTCTCTTTCTCTCTGAGTATCTTGTCTTACAAACATACAATAAAAATTTTGAGCTTCAAAAAAGGTTTTAAGTAATATTCGAATAACTTACGACAAAAGTCTAAGAAATGTATATTATATATATATATATATATATATATATATATATATATATATATATATATATATACACTTATCAAAATTAAACCTTTCCAAGCAGTTCGTAAGAGCAGATTATTGTTATAATGAATAAATTTGTTGCAATATAAAGATCTAAGTATATACAAGTAGAAATGTATGTGCATGTAAGACCAGTTGAATTATTATCTTTAGATTATTTAACAATTTAATTATTACTTCAAAAATATTAATTAGTTTTTCAGTTTTAACTATGATTGCTCTCTGTTATAAATAATTTTAAATGAAATCTTTTCGTTGTCTGTGATAAAAAAAAAAGAGTTCCCTTTCTTTTTAAACGCCTCTATGTTGATAAATGCAAATGTGCGCAGAATTTTTTTTATTATTATTATTTCAAATGTTCCGAAAGAGAGAATAAAAAAAGGTTCCAATACACTACTTAGGATTGATATGGCATGGCGTGAATAAATGACCGCTGTAGCCTAGTGGTCAAGGTAACGGACTCGTGGCAGACGCGTCATGAGTTTGAGCCTAGAACCGTTGAAGACCCGCCATATAGGGGGCGATGCATGTTTATCAACGCGAAGTTGTTATTTAAAAGCGGCAGAAATGGATTAATATCACGCTGAGTTTAAAAAATCTGGATTATATATCGTAATAACATCATCCGGAACGACTTGGTGGAAGCGAAGATGGACAAAACAGAAGATCTCGCATCAAAAATCATTGCAGCAGCAAGCAAAATAAACATGACACCAGGTGTTCTTGAATGGATGCGTCACTCTATCAATCGTTGATGTTAATAGTAGAACGCTACGCCTAGCCACAACTCTAAGCATTTGATTCTTTGTGAAAATTTAGATTCAGGTGGCCGCTGCAGCCTAGTGGTCAAGGTATCGGATCATGGCTGGCGTGTTACAAGTTTGAGCCTAGTACCACTAAAGACCCACAGTGTAGAGGAGGGCGCGATGCACGTTAAATCTGTCAATACTCAAACGCCCACCCGTTGGTGTGGAAGTAAGGAGAGGGGAGGTTGTCAGCTTAGATGTCGTTCTCGCCACTTGATCATGGCTGAAAATTACGAGGCTGTCGCCAAAAGACCTCTAGTAGCTGAATAGTGCGACGTTAATATTGACTCCCTCATTTATGTAGTGAATATGGAGTGAGTGAGTGCTTATTAACGTCATACTTTTAAGCAAAGCAACACAAAGGTGGGGCGAACCTTGTACTTTTGAACCATGGTCAAGTGACGAAGACAACATCTGAGTTAGAACCCCAATCTCCTAATTTCCATACCATGCTAACGTGATGACTTTGAGTCACGACCGTGCATCGGCCACTGTACACGGCGAGTCTTCAGTGACACTGAGGTTCGAGCTCATGACTCGCAGGCTACGAGTTCGGGACCATGACTATTAAGCTACTGTGACCACCGACGTGAATATGGGGCGAGGGTGCCAGTACAGATGTAGGCCTTGTCATAGACCGAAGTTCAAATTAAGGAGGCAGATATTGATTGTTGCTAGAGAACACGTTTGCATTATCGGATATAAATAACCATTCATTTTTCTAATTCCTATACTATTAGCTCACACTCTCTATATATTTATTTATTTATTTATCTTGGTGGAATGTTCCATCGTTATTAAAATACATTTCAAAGCGCTCAATTGAGCTGACATTTTATATACATGTGGGGGACAACAAGGGGTCCAAGACGTTTGTCTTTCTTCACATTTATTTTAAAACTAAACAAAAATTAATTAAAAAAGGTAGCTATTCTAACAGATAGGTTTACATGATACGATGACGGTAACGCCTGCTCGCGCACCTCTGTCTTTTCTTCTCTCTCTTTACTAAAAGTTCACAAGTTTCAGTTTTAGTTTCACTTAGCTGCGCCTGCGCGCGAAGATTGCGTGGTTTTCTCGAGAACGATTGGATTTCCTGGATGCCACAACCGGCCAACCTGACTGTACGCTGTCCGCAGCGGTACTTCCATGGAGACCAAAGGAGAATCTGAAACATATAAAAAAAAGACGGAACAGACAAGGACTATAAAACAAATATACAAAGATTTAACATATCATTCTGCTGAAATAGACAGTTTCTCCATCATGTGAAGGCACCTCTTCAACATCCGGAAGGTTCCACAGGAAAACATGGTTTTTCACAGGCATGGCATGATTCTGAGATGACGATAGGACGCTAGGATGAACGGAATCATTTATTTTGCTATCTTGGTCTTTATCAGATCCATCAGGCATAAGAACGCCTTTTTTAATTAGTTGATCTTTGGTTGAACGCATCGATATTTTCCTCTCTAGAGTTCTGGACGTCTGTTCAAAACGATCTCTCTTTTTCCTCCGTTTCCACTGCCAGGGCTGGAAGATTCTTCGGAGCATTGCAAACCGTCTATGTTTACTCTTCATAGATGAACAATAATCAAAAACACTCTCTTTTATAATACCTTGTTGTAACCAATCATCAATTTGATCGTTTACCTGTAATTTCTCAGAACAAGATAAACGTCTGGCTCTCTGACACACAGGAATATCATTTTTCAAGTTAATACACATTTTTAACTTAGTACTCTTAATTTTATTACATTTATAATTCTTAATTAGAGAACTCAAATCATTTCTAGTATTAATGTTTTTAACATGTGACAAATCATAACTAGAGTTTTCTATCACATTTGAAACAGAAACATTTGAAACATAAAAAATAGAATTAGAATGAGCACCCAAAGAGGATCCACTTTCACTCAATAAAACATCGCTCTTTGCGTGGCCTAGTTTCTTTATTTCAGCATATACACTGGGATGTATAATAAATTCTTCGGTCAAGGTCGGTGATATTGCCGTTCGAACACTTAGACCGGGAGAGTGTTGATTAAGAGAAAGATTTATTGGTTTAACTTCTACCATACGCTGTTCGCCAAAACACGAGCTTAATGTTATGATTTCTTCGGAAGGTTTGTGCACTCTAATTAGTGAGGAATTTAGAACTGGGATCTGGCAACCTGAATCAATCAAGGCTGTTACGGGCTGATTTTCCACAAAAATGTTTACATATTGGAGCGGTGCGAACTCATCGCTATTTTGTTTTTCGCTCTCGACTTTCAAAATATTCGCGTTTTTTCTATTATGGATGTGGCCGTTAGATTCTTTAGGCTTAAAACGCTTCTCACAATCTCTTGTGTAATGAGATGAATCACCGCATATATAGCAATTTTTATTTTGTCTTTCAAAATTTTGGGGATAACTATCTTTAATCTTTGGTTTATAGTTTCGTGTTCTATTTTTAAAGGGGTCTTCGGTATATCCACAAGCAATAGGAGTTTCCTTACGTGATCCGCTTCTAGATGAAATATAAATATCGCACTCTTTAGCTAAATCGATAGGCCTAAACCAATCTTCTGCTTCTCGAATGCCAATATGAGTTGCAGTTTCCTTATTTAAAGTTTCAAATAATTTATCAGAAATTAAAAGATCACACAGAGATTCAAAGGAATTAACTTTTCTTAACGAACAATAATATTGGAAGTTTGCCGTCAATCTTGCAGCAAATTGGATGTATGTCTCGCCTGATGATTTTACAGCATTTTTAAATGAGTTTAAACACTCGCGAGGGGTTAATTGGAATTCTCTGAGTACTATAGATTTTAGTTTTTCATAGTCATTTAATTCTCCTTTTAATATACAGTAAGACATTATGAGCTCTTTCGCCCAGAAGATTTATTAAAATTTCAGATTTATATTCGTCGTTTATTTTCTTGGTTAAAAATGCGCGTTCTAATGATTGGAAGAACAGATTAAAATTTTCAGATCTGGTGGGAATAGGAAGAGATAAAGTTTTAATGCTTTTGATCATATTTTCTATGTTTGTTTCGAACTGTTTCTCTTCGACTTTAGCTGCAGGATTTAAACTTAATGCTTTATTTTTAGCCGTTTGAAGTTTGACTTCTTTTTCTAACTGTGCTAACTGAAGTTTCGCGAGCTCAATTTTCTGTTTTTCTAAAGTTGCCTCTCTTTCGTTTCGCGATACCCTCTCATCTATACAGTTTTGAATTAAAGTTTTAACGAAATCTGGATCACTCTCAAATGTACTACTGTTCTCAATTTTAGTCTTTAGTTTAGCTATCGTGTCCGTACTCTCCACAGTACCGTCTAGATCCTCAACAACTCTTATGAGATCTTCTTTAAGAGCGTTTTTATACATTTTAGAAAAAATATGGAAAGATCCTACCTTTTTTTTCTAGCTCCCTTGTTGCTCGCACGTACGATGTATCCAATAATTGAAGAAAAACGTTGATTCCACTGTGTGATTTCACCTCTTCGCAGGTAATATAGTTCTTGTAATTATTGACAGGACACCTCTTCGCAGGTGTTTAGTCAGTGGTTCCAACCTCTACACAGGCGGAACGAAGTTTAAAATTCAACCTCTACACAGGTTGAACAGGTTTCCAAAAATGGCGGCGTGTCTCCTCCACGGATGCTTTTGTTCATGTTCAAACTTTGATCAAAATCGAAATTTTCGATCCCGGCCTCTACACAGGCGGAATATTCATGCTGAGTTCAAACGAAAAATTCAACCTCTACACAGGTTGAACGAAGTTTCCAAAAAATGGCGGCGCGTCTCCTTCACGGACGCTGCTTTGTTCACTGTCCAAACTTTGGTTCAAATCGAAATTTTATCGATCCCGGCCGAGCCCCATAATTTGTGGGGGACAACAAGGGGGTCCAAGACGTTTTGTCTTTCTTCACATTTATTTTTAAAACTAAACAAAAAATTAATTAAAAAAAGGTAGCTATTCTAACAGATAGGTTTACATGATGCGATGACGGTAACGCCTGCTCGCGCACCTCTGTCTTTTCTTCTCTCTCTTTACTAAAAGTTCACAAGTTTCAGTTTTAGTTTCACTTAGCTGCGCCTGCGCGCGAAGATTGCGTGGTTTTCTCGAGAACGATTGGATTTCCTGGATGCCACAACCATGATTATTTTGGATGACAATACAATAATTTAATTATAATTAATAAAAATTAATTGATTAAAACTAATTATTTAAATAATTACAAATACAGCCACGTACGCATCATTTTTGGTGACTTAGCGACCCTTTTGGCGATTTGTGTCAAAACTTGAAAAGGTTTTTTTCTCACGTTTTAAAGCATTCAGTTGAACTGAAATTTTATATACACAACTGATTTGGTTGACAATACAATACTCGAATGATAATCAATAAAAATTAATTACCACTTAAAGTTGTGATTCTTTCCTATGTATGTACATATTTATAATAATTGTAACTATTTAATAAAAAGTAGCTAAAATAAATTTTTTCCTTGTTGATCTAAGTAGGAAATGACTTAAAAATTTTTTTATATCACTTGTGTGTGTGTGTGTGTGTGTTTAATATTAAGTTTATAACAGTGACATAACAAATGTTTGGCTTTCAAATTATACTTAAACATGTGGGAGACAACAAGGGGTCCAAGACATTTGTCCTTCTTCAGATTTATTTAAACATAACAAAAATTAATTAAAAAAAAGGTAGCTATTCTACAATTGGATTTCCATGATGTGACGACGGGAACGCCTGCTCGCGCACCTCAGTCTCTTTCTCCGATTTTTTCTCTCAATTGGTCAAAGTGTTTGTTTCACTTTGGATCAGCTGCGCCTGCGCGCGAAGACTGCGTGCTTTGTTAGAGATTCAATTGGATGACGATTCCACATGCATAGTTGTTAGCACCTACGATATATGTAGAACTCCGCTTTTGTGTAAGCAGTTCCACTATATTTATACTTCCTTTCTATAGAGTAAATTTTATTTAATATCCGAGACAAAAATATCTAACAATAAGTTGAATAATTCTATAAATGGTATATAGATCGTATAGATTATGATAAACAATATATTAATACTCACTCAGCCAAACGAGTGAAATTGAAGAAAAGAACTAAAGGGTGTTTTTTTAGAGGTATAGAACTTTAAATTGCAATAAAACAACGATGTATTATTCGATTGACATGGATTTTTTTTATTCGAAAGATAATCTTGTGGCATTACATTTTAAATATGATTTCTGGCATAGGACTGCCACGGCTGGCTCGGATGTAGTCCAATCTGGACGTCCAAATTTCGATGAATTTTTCAACATTTGTAGCCGTATATCGGCAATAACACGGCGAATGTTGTCTTCCAAATGGTCAAGCGTTTGTGGCTTATCCGCATAGACCAATGACTTTACATAGCCCCACAGAAAATAGTCTAGCGGTGTTAAATCACAAGATCTTGGAGGCCAATTCACAGGTCCAAAACGTGAAATTAGGCGGTCACCAAACGTGTCTTTCAATAAATCGATTGTGGCACGAGCTGTGTGACATGTTGCTCCGTCTTGTCGGAACGACAGCTCCTGGACATCATGATTGTTCAATTCAGGAATGAAAAAGTTAGTAATCTTGGCTCTATACCGATCACCATTGACTGTAACGTTGTGGCCTTCATCGTTTTTGAAGAAGTACGGATCAATGATTCCACCAGCCCATAAAGCGCCCCAAACAGTCAGTTTTTCTGGATGTAACGGTGTTTCGACATACACTTGTGGATTAGCTTCACTCCAAATGCGGCAGTTTTGTTTGTTGACGTAGCCATTCAACCAGAAGTTCGCTTCATCGCTAAACAAAATTCGCTTATGAAAATCGGGAACAACGGCAATCTCGTTTTGGGCCCATTCGACGAATCTACGCCTTGCTTGATGATCGTTTTGATGAATTGCCAGACCAAACTGAGAATAAATCACTTGACAGCTGTTAAATCGGTCGCCATCTTGGAAAGTAATGCCAACTTAAACTTCTATACCTGGAAAAAAAACACTCTTTAGATATGGTTGTTTTTTATAGGTGCAGATGGTTTGGCTATATTTGCTAAACTGCGAGAAACTTGCGTGAATTTAAGAATACGTTTATCTTGTTGTTGTTGTTGTTGTTGTTCTCGTGTCCATGAATAAATGCAGTAGATATCACTAGATTCCGTCGAAAGTCTTGATCACTGCCTCTGCTATTCTGGGAGCATCAGGGCTGTACAGGAGTTCCCACAAAGAGTCCCTCAGAGGGACCATTCCCATTTTTAGTAACTTTGTTGCGACGGTTGGGCATTCCAAGATGTGATTGGGCGTCAGTTGAAGATCTGGGCAGTGTTTGCATTGAACATATGATCTTGTCTTGTCTGGGTGAATCTTCATGCCCTTAAGGTGTTCAGTTCTCAATCTGGCAATTGTGGATGTTATAATTCGGGGACAGTCAAATTCCGTAACTAGGGGTTTTTAAAAGTGTGATTCATAATTCTATGTTTGGCTACTGCATTAGCATCATCAAGTGTGATGGTGGTGCACTTATGTTCGATGTCTCTAGCTTCTTTGGCGAGGCTATCTGCACATTCATTACCCTCAATGTTGACATGTGCGGGTATCCATTGCAGGATACAGGATTTTCTTTTGTTGTGCAGCTGTTCTAGAAGGGTAATAATATCACAGGAGATGTTAGTCTCTCCGTTTCTTATGGCTTCTATAGCGGATTTAGAATCTGAGAAGATTACTAATCCTTCTGTAGAATCAATAACATGGGGGTTTTGTTGATATAATAAAAGGGCCTCTCTAATTGCCACGAGTTCACTTGTGAAGTTTGAGGCGATTATGCCTGTGTTAATTTTGTGTTTGTAGTTATTACCAAACACGTTTATCTTAAATTCACGAAAACAAAATTCTATAAAAAGAAAATAAATAAATAAATAAAGATGAAAGGGGGAGAGAATAAACAAATACAAGAAGGTTCCCAAATAGAGAAAAGTCGCTGGGGCACAATTCGGGGATGCATTATCCGTGTTTACCAAAGACAGGGAGGGGTGATAGGGTAAAGGGGAAACAATCACTAGGGAACCTCGGGGGTCTTTTATCAATTTCTTACATATTTAAAAAAAAAAGTGAAGTCCCTGAAGGAGGGGGTAATGGAGATGGCTATAGCTTTTGAACTATATATATATATTATTAGAGTTCTTTTCCCATATTTTGTAAATGACAGAAACATATTATATTAACCCTTAAGTGGTTTGCCTGTACAACGTACGAGCTACCGAAAGTTAGCCGCAACTAGTTTAGCCCGCACGTTGTACGCGGGTACTGATATTTTCTTTCTTTTTTCAATTCTACTATTAGCTCACACTCTCTCTATATTTATTTATTTATCTTGGCGGAATTATCAGTAGTTAATAAAATACATTTTATATCGCTCAATTGAGCTGAAATTTTATATACATGATTATTTTGGATGACAAACAGCAATTTAATAATAATTAATAAAAATTAATTGATTAAAACCAATTATTCAAAGAATTACAAATACAACCACGCTGGCATCATCTTTGGCGACTTGTGTCAAAACTGGAAAAGGTATTTTTTCTCACATTTTAAAGCTCTCATTTGAGCTGAAATTTTCTATACCCGATTGTTTTGGGTAAAAAAAAAGATAATTTAATTATAATTCATTAAAATTAATTGATTGAAACTAAATACTTAAGGAATTGCAGATACAGCCACGTTGGTTTCATTTTTAGCGACTTTAATCAAAACTTTAAAAGATTTTTTTTCTCACGTTTTAAAGCATTCAGTTGAACTGAAATTTTATATACACGATTGTTTTGGGTGATAATAAGATACTTTAATGATAATTAATGAACATTAATTACCACTTTATGTTGTGATGCTATCATGTGTATATACATATTTATATTAATCGTAACTATTTAATAAAAAGTAGCCAAGATAAAAATTTTCTTCGTTGATCTAAATAGGAATTGACTTAATTTTTTTTTCTATATCACACTCTCTCTCTCTCTCTCTCTTGTTTGATTTGCGCTTATTTTTAATTCTTATGGTGTATTACTTCGTGGTAGTACTTTGAAAAGGTGATACAGTGTTGCTTTTCTATGGTACAAAAAGGATCTTCTTCCCGCAATTTGTGTGTGTGTGTGTGTGGTAAAGAAGGTAATTAATATGCTGTATGGTCAATAAAAAAATGTGCCTTTTTTTAAAGAATTTTGTTAAAAATTTGACCATTTAAGGGGTTAAGTCTAACATCTTGTTTACCACATGGCAGAAAGATTCGTAAATAGGTTAGAGCTATCTGAATACGTCTAACATTTACAGAAAACATACAATAAATATTTGCGAACTTTTTAAAGTCAGATTTGTGTTTCAAATTCATTTTGCATTAGAATACCTTTCTTCTAATGGTACAGTTTAGTCATTTGATTTGAGACTGTTTGTAGATAAGTTTATCTCCACTTGATATTGTAATAAGAATCAGAAATAAAAAATTAATTTTTTACTCTTTATGTAATACACAAATAATAAACATATGAATTTTGTAATATATCGTATGCTTAATGTTACAGTTTTTGTGGGTTAAATGACTTTCTTATACCTAAAACTGTAAATGAAGGTATGTTTTTATCAATGTACTGGTTCCAGTTTCACTCGTACACCTGTGAGATTTCCTCAATCTGTTTCGATCTCTTGGATATCGATCATTTTCATAAGTTTTTCATAATAATCTTTCCTCTTTTTTTGTATCTTGTATCTTGCTTTAACCTTTTCTGTCAATACCGTGTATAGTGGACTTAATTGAAAAAATAAGTTATCTTTCATAAATGTTCACTATACATTAATGTACCTTACAAACCTGGTTGAAAGTCAATGAGAGAGATTACTCCGATGTATTTCATTTTCGTAAATTAGATATTTTTGGAGCATTATAGAAACATCTATGGATATATTATAAATAAATTATACATAGAAATAACATCAAGCATCAAATAATAACAGTCTTAGAGAGCGTGAACCAAGTTCATAGGGACAAACTTAAAGGAGGCTTCCTCCCCTTCATAAGGATTTAGATTTACAATCAACCTATGATCGGAAACGTCTTCGTTTGGCACTAGGTGGCGTTGTTCACAAGAGCATTTAACGAAACAGACCTGTATTACTCCACTCATTTGAGCTGTCATCTCCCACAGGGAAGTATGAAACATTTTAGAAACACCGAGCTGGCAGATATGCACCTAATTCACGGATTGGCAAAATGAAATGCACGATCAACAGAAAGATTGTATCGCGAACGATACGCACAAAGAGATGCGATGGACTGCCGGATGTTTACTAATTTTTGTGACAATTTGGGTGAATAAAAATCATTACAAGGTTACATGCGTAGTAAGGGCGGGCCACGAGTGACTTAAACTTCCGACATGGTACTCAGATTCCTTCGAACTGTATCCAACAAATTTCGCACCCTGCGTGGAACAAAATGTGTTCGATACCGTGGCCCACCCTCACTAGGCCTATTACCTCGTAATAATTCATGTTTACACAAATTGTATTACAAATTAGCAAACTTGCGGCGGTCCGGTGCATCTCTCTGAGGGTACTTTTTGCGATACAATCTGAGTGCTGCTCGTGCATTTCCTTCTGGTAAATCAGGTGCATATCTGCCAACTCAGAGTTTGTAAAACATCCCGTACTCTTTTACGGAAGATGACAGCTCATATAACTGCGGTAATGCAGGTCTGTTTTCTTGAATATTCTTGTGAACAACGCCACATCTACGTCGAACGAAGAAGTTTCCGACCATGGGTTGCTTGCAAATCTGAATCCTTGCGATGTTCCCGAAACTCCCTTTGAAGTTGGTCTCAATGATTCTGAGACACCCTGTATATAGTACTATTACAATAAAACCTACTGGAAGCCTCTTGAAAAAAGTCCTTAAATAATTTTAAAAATAAATATGTATAACATAAGCCAAATTTCTAGCACATTTCGTTTCATTATTTCATATAATTATGCATAATAAGATATTTAAAAAAAAGGATTCTTTTTTTACTAATTTATGAAGCATTAATAAAAACGATTACAGTATATCGGTCGTTTCACTTAAAATAAATGATTTCACTTCATTTAGGATAAAAAGTTATTTCATTCTTTTTAGTTCCAATAATAGAATTATATATTTTCACGGGTTATCTGATCAGAATAGCCATATTATATGTTCTAAAGCGATTTTCTGTATTCGCATATCTAATACATATTCGAAAACATCTTTCTATTTTCTTAAAGTGATGGATTTGCTCTTGATTTTAGCTATTTTAAGAATTTAGCACTAGAATTTTCGAAAAATTATCGATTTTCACTTTTCTATATTTTTTAAAAGTTAAAATATTTCTGTTTAAAATGATATATGATATGAGAAAATACGATTATAGGTATTTTTATTTATTTTTTAAACGAAGCTACTCCTTGAGACGCGCATCGAATGAGCTGTGCTAGTAGCACCTGTGTTTCCCCATGTTTAAGTTTCTGTTGAGCGCGAATCCATATAATGTTCAAGTGCAAAAATTGGAGCGTATTGGGCTTATCCAAAAGTGTATGGGTACACGTCTTTTGGATCTTAAAAGCAAAACAGAGAAAAAAAAAGTGAAGTGACGGATAAAGCCTAAGAGGTCTTAACCGACTCACCGACATTTTAAGATCAAAATTCGAAGGATATTAAAGTATGGCTATTAAAAATAATATCAATGATCAACACAGCAGGAAAACTGCTGTTTGGGCTGTTTATTTTCATCTTCTCTCTTCAAACGAGAGCCCTTAACATGGACTGCGTCCTGCGATTATAAATGCCTGGTGTCAGTTTCGAAAGACAGAGCTGTGTATGTAACGAAAGGCAATATGATCAAAAACACACACCATATAATGAATTAGAGGAAACCAATTTTTAAAGATGTAGGTGATCTTATGCCATTAAGAAAATGCTTACATGGAAAGACCTAGAACCCAAATGAATCAGTTTATAGCACCATAATGTCAGTGGTTCCAAGATCTACGTTTGAGGAAATAAAAATTCTAAAATTAGAGGTAAATATGGCTATTTCACAGTTCAATATGAGTCATGTAGCAAAATTAATTATCTTAAAACATTGTGATATTGAACCAAGCTATAACTGTGTGTCATGCTTCAAAAAACTCGATACACGTAGGATTCATGTAACGAAAGCATCTTAGGATCCGTCAAAAAGGCAAAATTCTGAAAAATAAAGAAAAAAAAAAGGAAAATTAGAAGAATCTTTTGTATGAGCAGAGAGTAAAAAAAAATGCTTCATATATAGGGTGTTTTTTTAGAGATATAGAACTTTAAATTGCAATCAAACAACGATGTATTATTCGATTGACATTTTTTTTATTCGAAAGATAATCTTGTGGCATTACATTTTAAATATGATCAAGCAAGGCGTAGATTCGTCGAATGGGCCCAAAACGAGATTGCCGTTGTTCACGATTTTCATAAGCGAATTTTGTTTAGCGATGAAGCGCACTTCTGGTTGAATGGCTACGTCAACAAACAAAACTGAAGCATTTGGAGTGAAGCTAATCCACAAGTGTATGTCGAAACACTGTTACATCCAGAAAAACTGACTGTTTGGTGCGCTTTATGGGCTGGTGGAATCCTTTGTCAAAAACGATGAAGGCCACAACGTTACAGTCAATGGTGATCGGTATAGAGCCGTGATTGCTAACTTTTTCATTCCTAAATTGAACAATCATGATGTCCAGGAGCTGTGGTTCCAACAAGACGGCGCAACATGTCACACAGCTCGTGCCACAATCGATTTATTGAAAGACACGTTTGGTGACCGCCTAATTTCACGTTTTGGACCTGTGAATTGGCCTCCAAGATCTTGTGATTTAACACCGCTAGACTATTTTCTGTGGGGCTATGTAAAGTCATTGGTCTATGCGGATAAGCCACAAACGCTTGAGCATTTGGAAGACAACATTCGCCGTGTTATTGCCGATATACGGCCACAAATGTTGGAAAAAGTCATCGAAAATTGGACGTCCAGATTGGACTACATCCGAGACAGCCGTGGCAGTCCTATGCTAGAAATCATATTTAAAATGAAATGCCACAAGATTATCTTTCGAATAAAAAAAATTCATGTCAATCGAATAATACATCGTTGTTTTATTGCAATTTAAAGTTCTATACCTCTATAAAAAAAACACCCTTTACTTCTGGAAAGTACTAAAAAACAGTAAATGCTCAAAAAATTACAAATTTTTACTTTAAAGTCTGTTTCCTCAAAATGTAACATTTTTCCCTTTATGTACCTTTTTCTCAAAATCTACTTATTATACAACCCTTAAATTTTCAGTGAACACACTTTTAAGATGTTTACACACTTTAATGGAAGAAATTAGATATACCTAGCAAACTTTTTTAGATATGACCTTTTTAAATTAAATTTTAGGGGGAAAAATTGCACAATTTAAAAAAAATTCATAATTAATTTAATTTTTAACAAAATACAAAACCCTTTGTTAAAGTGTTATTGATAGTATACATAACTTACTGTAAAATTGTATTCATGATGAGAAGTAAGTGGTTTCTGAGGAAAAGGTACATAAACTTACGCAATTTAACATGGGTTGCTATGGTCCCCCTTAATGTTTTAAAAAAAATAACAAAATGATAAGATACAGTACATTTTACAATGCATATCGCAACAATTTTACAAAATTAATTAATGTAGCTGCAATACTCTTTGGGGAGTTTAACGAGTATGAGTATGATTCGTTCATATTCATAAACCGAAACCTTGATTATAATAACTGATAAAAAAAATAGCTATAAATTATTTCCAACCAGTGACGCACACAAGGGGGGTCCTGGGGGTCCGGACCCCCTCCCTCCCCCAAGGCCCTTGATATTTTTTCCGATTGATCCGTAAAATTTAATTATTTGTTATTAATGATTAATTTTATTAATTAATGCTAATTATTTATTCAATAATTAGTTTTTTACTGTGTTTTGTTCCCGAAAATCAACAAAATCAAAAGGAGCTTGATACAAGAATGGTGAACTTTCGACCCAGAACCCTCCCCCCCTTAAAAGTTCCTGTGTGCGCTACTGTCTCCAACATATTTTTTATGAAAGTTAATTTATTTAATTTTTTTTAATGTTAATGTTCTCAGATACCTCCAAATTAGCATTTTATGTATAGACTTCTGTTTATCAAATTATGATAGCGCATTTCCACTGTAGTATATTTATTACGTACTTTTTACTGTTAGTACTCTGAATGTTTGCGAAGAAAATTTCATTTTCAGAAATTAGAAGCAAAATGAAAAATTGGAGTAGAATATCAGTCAATCACTTAAATAGGTAATTATTAAATAGCATTAAAATTGCCACGATAAACAAAAAAGATACCATTTATTCAATTTTTCTGAAGAAAATTTTAATGTTGGTCAGTCCCGGTTTTAACTCATTTCGGGCCCTGGGCACAGATCTACCCCCTTGGCACTGGAGGATTCAAGGAGGGGCTTTTGGATCCGGTTAAGTCCAGCTTATCTGGCTCTTCCGGGCTCTGGGTGCCCCCGTCCTAAGCGACCAATGGATAAGCCCACTGATATTCCTACAAATTATAAATAAAAAGTTATTTCTTGTGGACATAGGAGCCATCAACTTTAGTTTAGTACTGTCTACAACCATATAATAAAGCCGCGTCAGTACCAGTGTAAATATAAAACAACCAACTCCACAGACTATTTATGTTAGTTAATAATTTATATTAATTGTGAGGGGTTTTTTTCAGGTACGAATTACCGGTAAAAATTAACCGGTTAAAAATAAGGACAAATTTACTAAGAACAAATTAGATGATCGATAGTTACTTGATCAAAGGGGCAAGAAAACAGATTTAAATAAGCTGACGGAAAAAATTCCTCTTATGTGTAATATGAAGTAACAACTGCCTTTTTTTAGTAAACAAAATCAAAAATCTAAATTATCATACTTTTACTACTAGCTAACATATCGCTTCATGTGAAATCGACTTCCAATCTCATTCTGTTGATTCATCTTTGAGCAGAGGTCACTTTCGATTCCCCACATGGCGCCATCTACCGGTCTCAGAAGTAACTAGTACTGAGACAGTTTTTAGTGAAAAGTAGACTGATGCGTTATATAGTGTACTTTTTATAAGAATTTCCTAAATAGCTATGAACAATCTATATACATCATTTTATCTTAAAACATTATTTTTAACTTGAAATATGCAATAAATGGAAATAAAATTTTGCGTTTTTTTTTCCTATAAAACTATAGTTCAGGAATCAGGTTCTGTAGCAAAAATAAATAAATAAATAAGTTCTCTTTTTGTACTATCGTTTTGTATTAGTTTTAGTTTTCAACATTTATAGTAAACTAAAATAAATTATCTTCTTTTTATCTAACTGCAATTTACAACAAAACGAGTACATTTGTTGCAAACGTTTTACAGGTTTTGAAATGTCTGATATATTTTTTTTTTTTTACTTTCTTCTCTAAAATTCCTTTTACCTGGAATACATTTTAGAATATTTATTAAAATATGAAATGTGCAGTTTATTATGATCACAAAGAGCGAAAAGAATTTATCATGATGCATAAGGTATAAAAAATACTATTAAATTCTTTATATCTCTTTCAATTAACATCGATTTATTTAATAAGAATTCATACCCCCCTTCCCCTTCACCGATCATTACAAAATATTTTGTTTTATTCCAAAAGACACAAAAAAATGTAATCAAGGGGAAAAGGCTTTATTATTCATTAGGTATTATACCTTTTCTAACATCCAAAGTTTTGTCCCTTTGTTTCTATTTTTCATTTACAATAATCCTATTTCCAGTAAAACTCAGTTTAAATGTTGTTAAATCTAATATAGTATAAATTAATGAATTACTTCAAGTTGAATGTGTTTATTTCTAATAAAAATTAATTTCAAAGAATTTAATTGTATTTTTTTAAGGAGTGTTTTTATGTTTGAGAATAAATTTATTAAAGGGCTATTAAATATTACTCCTAAAATGAAAGACATTTATCGCCCGGAATCCCTTATTGTACAGTATTTAATGCCCAGTGGGTAACTTTCTGAAAATCCTTTTCTCGCAGAGTAATATATATGCTATTTATATTTTAACAATTTATATGATAACCCGAGGAACATAATTTCTTTAAAAGAAATTCATTTTAAATTTTAACTCTCAAATGCTTTCCAACTATGTCAGTTTCTAAAAATAAATTTTTACTAATAGTAAAATTGATAAGCAAATTTAAATGTATAACATTTCATATAGTTTAGATAAGCATTAATTAAGACTGTTTAATGTAGGAACTCAGTGGCGCACAGAGGAATTTTTCAGGGGGGTCCGAGTCGAAAGATCACCATTCTTGTATCATGCTCCTTTTGATTTTGTCGATTTTCGGGAACAAAACACAGTAAAAAACTAATTATTGAATAAATAATTAGCATTAATTAATAAAATTAATCATCAATAACAAATACTTAATTAAATTTTACGTACTATATACTTAGAATTATAATCAATCGGAAAAAAAATCAAGGGCTTTGGGGGAGGGGTCTGGACCCCTAGGACCGGACCCCCTTGTGTGCGCCACTGTATGTACTAGTAAACTATTCATACCAGTGGCGTAACGGAGAATTTTAAGGCTCTCCTGAAAAGTCATGTTTGGGGGCCCCCTAGAATCAGTGGAAGAACGCAGTGGTCTCCAACCCCCCGGTCCGTGGATCAAATACTATATGTCCGCACAAGAAACATTAAATTATTTCCATTTCATTTACTGCAGCATATTTTTCTTGGGTTTGGGCTGCTTTTTATGTGGGAAAATCACTTTATATTCATTTTAGGTGTAGCTATATTTTATTTTGAAGGCACGTTTAAATGCAATTAAAATAAAATTATTAAATCAAAATAATCTAAAATATAAACAACGTCCTCCCCCTCAGTGGGCCGTGGTCAAATTATCCAACGTTGACCGGTCCGCGGCGATGAAAAGGTTGGGAAACACTGGGGTAACGTACAAAAGGCACGCCAAGTGCTTAACCCTTCGTAAGATCCAGGCTGGGACCCAAAACCTGATTTTGCAGGGGGCCCTAATATTCCCCTTTACGCCACTGCCTAGAATCCTGGGCCACTCGCGATACGGAGGTTGTGGAGGTGACGATACGCGAACGAATACGCCAGGATATCATCCAACCCCAGATTCGTTATCTTTGTGGCGATTTCTCAAAAGATAGGACAAAAAATTGGAAAATTGAAAAAGACGGGTTTTGAAGAATTTAAGAATTAGCAGTTTCCCAAATCATAGATTGCATTAAATAAAATGAATATGCTTTAAAAGGTTTTCTGAAGAAAAAAAAACTGGAAACATATTTATTGATTTTTATAATTTATCATTATCTGTTTATTTTGTATTTGCTTTTGAAACAAAAATGTACTGAAGCTGATGAACTATTGTAATAATGGAAAAAGTTAAGAAAAAGGAGCTAGAGGAATGGAAAGCAGAAAATTTTGGGGGTTTTAAATTCAAAAAACGCATATAACTGCTAGAGTTAAATTAATTTCATTACTTATTTTTCCTTATTAATCAAAATTATAATATTAAATGCAAATTAACATGAAACCGTTGGTGTTATGCCACTTTATGTCATCAAGAAAGAGGAAAAATCAGTCGACCACCCCGGAGTTTTAAGTCCCCAGTACCTTACTTAAAAAAAATCCTTAATCTATTTTTAAAAAGGTGTCGGGTCACATTATTGTAATTGTACAATTATATCATATTCATCCAAAAATAATAATAAATAGCAATCCTTAGAATTTTTACTAAAAAATATATTACAAATGAGTTTATCTGATATGTTGAAGTATAATCACGGTTCAAAATTAGCGTAATTAATTTTGATATACTCAAAACAGTTTCCATATATATAAACACATATTTCTCTTTTCATTCATGCATCACTTATTGTAACAAGTGCAATAGTTTCGATATGATTTTTTAAAATCGGGTCCACGTTTTGTGCTCATCCCGTATATACAGTTGAACCTCTATATAGCGAATTTTTCTATATAACGAACTTTTTCCTGGAACCTTGAACATTTTACGATTTTCTTCGTAAAATAACCTCTCTATAGCGAAGGACATTTTCTATCTAACGAACTTTTTCTTTTGTGATTCAATTTTTGTTCTCCCTTTTTATTTTAAAGTATTTCTGAAAAAAATTCAAGTTATTCTCTCTTTAACACACTTTATGGTGGTCATAAATCTTGAACTGGTTTTCTTAGATCCTAACTCGCCCAAAGCAAAAAATTCTGAACGTTTCATCCAAGACATGCAACTTTCAACCCACATTGCCCAGTTCACTGGAAACATCTTCGATATCTTCTTTCACCCTCAGTGGAGTTGTCTCGTGTCCCGGTGCTCTAATTATAAACTAATGTATGTTTAATATTACTTGTTTGCTTTGATTTATAAAATGTTGTGTGGTGGTGTGATATCTATATGAACTAGTACCAACATCACGCGAAGACGATCGTTTTGGCGTAATCGGTAAAGTACTCGCATTCGCTCGGAATGGAAGGTACCCAGAACGAACCTTCTTTCCTTCATTGGTGACCCTGGCCGTGATATGAACCGCTCCCTTCGCGCGCCGCAGTCGTTGCGCCATCTATCCTCCGCAAAAGCAATTAAATCGCCACACGAATGACGCAATTCTCAAGCCGTCTCACGCGAATGATGCAATTCTCAAACCGTCTCACACAAATGATGCAATTCTCAAACCGTCTCACACAAATGATGCAATTCTCAAGCCGTCTCACACAAATGACGCTATCCTCAAACCGTCACACAAACCCCTTTCTTCCTTCAATGTCCTTAAAATTCATTAATTTTAGTATAAAATTATTTTCTTAATATTGAAAATACTGTGAATTCTTCAACATTCTTTTTTCTTGTTTTCCTTGCAGTGTTTCTTTCTTTCTGTCTTTTTCGATGGGTAAGATATATAAAATAAACCTATATTAATTTAAAAAAGGTGTGAAAAATTACTTTTTGTAATATATAGTGTTTATGAATTTAAAATTTGTTTTATGCGGATTATAAAGTATATTAAAAGATTAACCTTTATTTAACGAATTTTCCATACAGCGAACTTTTTTCAGGGATTTAGCGACTTTGTTATACAGAGGTCCGACTGTATTTTGATTCGTTCCGCCTCCGAGAAGGAGAGATATAGCATGTATATTTAAATCATTTACACATTCGTAATTTTCCCTTTCGAAAATCGAACTCAGCCCTCACAAAAACTGTCAATCCGTATTCATCTAGCAACGCTTATGGTATCCGACTACGTTCGGAACCGTGATTTTGCAAAAGCGCATAAATGGATAATTTTCATGATATTTAGTGTCACTTAGATTAGACTATACGCATAAAATTGTTTTAAGGACATTTTGACAAAATTTTTAAATGTAAATACAATATTTCGGCAAAAAATTAACTTAGAATAATAATTTTTCCCCAAATGTTCTCCTTTTGTGAAAATGCTTCTATTAGAATAATATTTTGCCTGTATATAGCTCAGACCTATGTTCAGAGGCTCAACTAGAATTTCTGAAATGTGCAACTTAGAAGTGGATTTATTCATATTTTACGACAACAGAGGGGAGCAATTTTAAGAAAAAAAATGCCAATAATTATTTTAATTGGTGGTAACTGAAAATAATGTTAATTTTAAAAAAATTCTAGTTGAGCCTCAGTAGAGCGGTTAGAGCTATATACAGACAAAATATTTTTCCAGAACCATTTTTCACAAAAGGAGAACATTTGGAAAAAATATTATTCTAAGTTACTTTTTTGCCAAAATATTGTATTTAAATAAATTTTTTTGTCAAAATGTCCTTAAAACAATTTTTTGCATGTATTCTAATCTGAGTGACACTAAATATCACGAAAATTACCCATTTATGCGCTTTTTTAAAATCACAGTTTCGAACGTAGTCGGATACCTTAAACGCAATGATCTTTCGTAGAGTATTTTCCCCCTCTCTAAAAAGGATTGAACTCACCACACTTACCCTAAACCTTCTCCGCAACTGGCCTGAAATTTTCATCAATGAATTGAACGCCGCTCTAATGCGCCACAAATTAAATGAAAGCTATACCCTTCGCCCCTTTTAATCCCCGCTCTTTCCAATTATGCTAATTCCATGTTTGCAGAGGAAAGGGAATGCTCTATGAGTTTGAAAGTAATTTGATTTATTCTTTGTCTGATTTGATTTCATTTACGCCGCTTAGAAGGGGAAGGTTTGAACACAATCGACCAAGAGGAAAAGAAAATGGATTCCGGTGAATTCAACTGACCTATTTTTGAGATGGATTGATCGCCACTTTGTGGAGAAAATATACATTTCTGTGAAATAACATGAAGAATACATAAAACCGTTTTTAAATTTCATGTAAACTATATATATATATAATATATAGTAATATATATAAAAAAATGAAGTCAGTTCCTACTTAGATCAAGAAAGAAAAATTTTATTAAATAGTTACAATTAATAAATATGTATATACATAGGACAGAATCACAGCATTAAGTAGTAATTCATTTTTATTAATTATCATTTAAGTATTGTTTTGTCATCGAAAACAATCGTGTGTATAAAATTTCAGTTCAACTGAATGCTTTAAAACGTGAGGGGAAAAACCATTTCAAGTTTTGACACAAGTCGCCAAAAGGGTCGCTAAGTCGCCAAAAATAATGCCAACGTAGCTGTATCTGTCATTCTTTAAATAATTAATTTTAATCAATTAATTTTTATTAATTATAATTAAATTACTGTATTGTCTTCCAAAATAATCATGTATATAAAACTTCAGCTCAATTGGCGCTTTAAAATGTATTTTATTAACAATTGAACATTCCACCAAGATAAATAAATAAATATATAGAGAGTGTGAGCTAATAGTAGGAACTGAATAATGATAAGTAAGTGTTTATTAACGTCGTATTTTAAAGCAATGCGAGGGCTATTGGCGACGGACCTTGTAATTTTGAACCATGGTCGATGGACGAAGACGACACCTGAGATGGCACCCACTACCAAACTTACAAACCACGCAAATGTCTGAACATTGATCCTTGACACATTTAAGGTGCATCTGCCACCTCTGCATGGCAGTTCTTCAGTGGCACTTCGCTGGCCACGAGTCAATGATCTTGACCACTAGGCTGCCACTGCCGCATAAATTATGATTAATTTCTTCGATCTTATACTTTTTTTTAATCGGAATCATACGGTTTACATTTTTTTCAATTTCTACTATTAGTTTACACTGTCCCTATATATATATATATATATATATATATATATATATTGCTCAAATTTTCAGTCGTTTTAATAAAATACTTTTTATTCCTCCACTCAAGTTCAAATACAATTTTTTTAAACAGATGGGGGATGGCATTTTGTTTTATACAGTTTTTTCAAATATTAATTCATCCATTTTTTAATTCCTTAATAAATAGTAACAAATAAAAATAATATATATTCCAACACCATATATAAAAAGGAAAACCGCTCGTTGTGTCCCTGTAGCCCAATGGATAGCGCGATGGACTTCTAATTCAAAGGTCCAGGGTTTAATTACCACCTGAGATGGCCTAATTTCTTAGAACGTGATTTCTTTTTACTATACTATTTTATTTGAATAATTAAATTTAACTAATTAATAAATAGTTACAAACAAAAATAATAGTCCAATACCATATATAGAAAGGAAAATAGAAAACTCCAAGGAAAATCGCTTTCTATTTTGCCATTTAATATTATGATTCTGTCATATGTATATACATAATTATACTAATTGCAATCATTTAATAAAAATTAACTCAAAGTAAATTATTCTTTGTTGATCTAAGTAGGAATTGAATTAAATTTTTTTTCTATATATATATTACTTGTTTTAATTAAACATAGAATTTGTTGAATCATAGAAGGTTTTAAGTATGTACAGGAGTTCCTCGTATAACACGGGACAAGTAAAACACGGTTTCAATATTTTTTTTTATTTCTAATGGCAGATTATGAACAGTTATTAACACAGTTCATCAATCTACCTAGTACATTCATCTCGAAAGCAGATATCTCCTTTCTGTGCGGTGCCATATAGGCGGATACCAATCGCCGCTGGTAGTTTTGACGCCCAGTTTCCTCCCTAGAGGGAGGCACCTGAGCTCTGACGTTGTGAACCTGTGCTAGGGTTTAATTTTGCCTAAAGCACCCCCTAGGGATCTTTTACATGCCATATAATCATACGGCATGACCGCTGTCAATTTTCTGCACCATGAAAATCCATCGACTTGGACCGGGGTCGAACCCGCAACCTTGGGTACAGAAGTCTAGCGACAAACCAACCACGCCACCCAGCCAATCGGCTTCAATATTACGCGGTCCAAAATTTAGGATTATTATTACATGAATTCGATATTACGCGGCACAAAGCTTGAATTTAACATTAAACGGTTTTCACAAAACAGGATTTTAAAAAATTTATATCATTTTCGTTCAGTAAGGATAATTTCCAGTTTCATTTTTTTTAACTGCATTTATTAACCGGAAATCCCAACTTTATTACTACAGAAAATTTTTATTGCAACGGTAGCAATAAAATTGTTTACTTACTTTAAACTTACTGTTAGGTTATAAAAATTGATTTATTTTTCAATTCCTCTACTATTAGCTCACACTCTCTCTCTATAAATGCTCACACTCTCTTTATTTATTTATCTTCATCGAATTTTCAATCGTTAATAAAATACATATTAAAGCGCTCAATTGAGCTGAAATTTTATATACATGATTATTTTGGAAGACAATACAGTAATTTAATTATAATTAATAAAAATTAATTGATTAAAATTAATTATTTAAAGAATGACAGATACAGCTACGTTGGCATTATTTTTGGCGACTTAGCGACCCTTTTGGCGACTTGTGTCAAAACTTGAAAATGTTTTTTTCTCACGTTTTAAAGCATTCAGTTGAACTGAAATTTTATATACACGATTGTTTTGAATGACAATACGATACTTCAATGATAATTAATAAAAATTAATTACCACTTAATGTTGTGATTCTGTCATATGTATATACATATTTATATTAATAGTAATTATTTAATAAAAAATCGCTAAAATAAAATTTTTCTTTGTTGATTTAAGTAGGAATTGACTTAAAAATAGTTTTTTATTGTACTTGTTTTAACTTCATTTATTAAGGGGAATTCCCAACTACAGAAAATCTTTTTGACAGTATGTGTTGAAAATGCATTATTATTATTATCACCTGTGGAAGGATCATTGCTAATTTATTGGAAGAATCTTGAATATTTGCCGAAGGATGAATGTGGAACGCTAGGTCAGTGAAAGGGTGCCTGCAACCCGGCCGACAGTCAGCAGGATTGGATGTTTGGGGTTTTTGTTACCCCGAGCACGGCTTGAAGAGATGCGCCCGTTGCGCACCGCCCCACTGAGTACGCTCTAAACCCTCTAACGAGGACCTACTGGAGGGCAAGACTAATGTCAGCCGCTGCGGTAATTTTAGCTCCAGGAGCGTATACTAAAATTGTTGCAGTTAAAGGGCTCGAAGTTGTACATCTGCTCTGGACGTAGGGGCCGCTCACGTGGTCGCCCATGCGCACCCGGCATTCTGCCCACTGCCTCGGGGTTGATTTTAACCGGTCGGCGCCGGGTGGATAGCGGTGATCGCTTTGCAAAAATTAGAGTGCTCTAAGTGGGCTAGCAAGCTCGAATAGTAATACACGGAACGATGAAACACGATCCCGGCTCTGAGTTTGTTGGGCTAGATGGCGACCGAGGTAATGATTAATAGGAGCACTGCAACATCTGTTTCGGTATCAGGAAGACCCCGCTTTCATGAAGCGGATCGTCACAGGTGATGAGACCTGGTGCCATCACTACGAGCCAGAGACAAAGCGGGACAGCATGCAGTGGAAGCATGCGTCGTCACCTCCTCCTAAAAAGTTCAGAGCCGTGAAAGGCAGCAAGCAAGGTGTTGCTCACTGTCTTTTTCGACGTTCAAGGTCCACTACTTATGGAATTCCTCGAGCGCAGAAAAAGCATTAACTCCGATGTGTACTGTGAGACACTCCGACGCCTACGCATGTCTATCAAGAACAAAAGACCGGGGCTGCTCACGGAGGGTGGGGTTCTGCTCCATGATAACGCGCGCCCACACGTCTCCAGAGTCACACAAATGGAACTGGACAAGTTCAAATAGGAGACGTTGGACCATCTGCCCTAAAGTCCGGACATGTTGCCCTGCGATTTCCATGTGTTTGGCCCACTGAAGAAACACCTGAAAGGGAAGCGCTTCAACTCGGACGACGTACTCAAGGACACTGTGAAGGACTGGGTCTCGTCACAGCCACAGGAATT
The DNA here is from genome assembly GCA_019973935.1 of Trichonephila clavipes. Lineage (NCBI taxonomy): Eukaryota > Metazoa > Arthropoda > Arachnida > Araneae > Nephilidae > Trichonephila > Trichonephila clavipes. The sequence goes on along the minus strand of BMAU01019286.1, from coordinate 746,840 downwards.
CTGGGAACAAGGAATCCTGGGGCTTGTTCAACAGTGGGATCGTTGTGCTCAGGCATATGGTGTATATTTTGAATGAAGTCTACATTTGTACCCACCATGTCGTTTCGTACCTTTTCATTTGATCACCCCTTATAGAAACCTGGATGGCATGCGATGCAGAAGACTGTGGATTTCAAATGCTAAGTAATGACAAGATTGTGAGAGACTTTAGTGCAAGAAGAATCCGACCCTGTCGACGATGAAACGGATGAAGACGAGGACACAACATCAACAAAAGTAGTAAGGGTCTATCCAATGCTGACGTGTTTTCTGTGTTAGAGACAGGTATGAAGTGGTATGAACAACAATCAGAGAACTCTCCTATACAACTACTGCTGCTCAAGACAATCAGAGTCCTTGCAGCGAAAAAACGAAGGCGTACAATAATACAGCGAAAAATAAGTCATTGTTTTCCATAATAAAGGTAAAATTGCGACATTTTGTACCTATTTTGCTTTATTCTTCAAGCACATTTCCCGCATGTAATGATTTTCAATATTCGTATAATGTTCGGTTTGAAATACTGTATGGATTGCATTTGGTCTTCGGTTATACGAACAATCGCGTATCCGAGCGGAGTCCGGTCCCAATTGATTCGGATAAACGACGTTCTACAATATTTTTAAGTTTCGTATAACATGGTTTCAATACAACACGGTACATATTGAACTGATTTGTATTATGTGCATACATAATTAATTTAATAAAAAAATTAAATAATAATTTAAATAAATAAGTAAAAAGTTTCGTGTATAACACGGTTTCGATATAGCTCGGTACAAATTAACCGTGGTGTACGAGGGGCGCCTGTATTAGTTGATGCATGTTTGGAGATATGTGGAAAAGGATTTCTTATACAGGGTGTAGCCGAATTCAACCAACAAATTAAGAGGGGTAATAGTAGGCAGCATGCGGGCGACAAATCACCATAGAACATGGGAGTCTCAATCAAAGTTTAGCCGAAGTAATTCGCAAAAACAGTTCTGAAAGGTGTGATGTCGAGTGGAATGAAAAGGTGTAATATGATAGTTAAGAAATACATTAATTAGACATAAAGCACGTTTACAATACGAATAATGCATCACAGCTCGACTTCAGAAATGAAACAGCAAGTAAATGTCACAGGGATTGTTCGAAGTTGTGGCCGAGAAAGTTACTGTACAGCTGATATCGACGGATGAAGTATTGCCGGGCGCGTCCAAACAAATCCAGTATCCTGGTGATGTTATTTGATGCGATTAAGATCAGTGCAATGAGATCTTCCTCTTTAGCCATGGGGGCGTATCATACACAAGCGATTTAATCTCTTTGAAAGTTCTCAAAGTGTAATCCTAAGACAAATTCTCGATGCCCACTGGTATATGAGAAACTCTGATATCAGGGCAGCATGCAAAATTCCAACTATAAGACAAACGATTCGCAAGCTAGCTTCTAATTCTTTAATAATATAGACGGGCATGAAAACCCATCTATCCAAGATATTACCTCTTACTTTTCTCATTTTTCTGTTAGAAGACCAAGGGATGCCCTGATCAACCCTGATTTTAATTATATATATAATTTTTACATCTATTTTTAAATTAAATCATTTTTCTTCTCCCTGCAATCCAACCCGGTTGAATCGGAGAATCACTCTGATTGGCTCTCTACTTTCGCAAAAATACTTGTACCCTATTAGCCGAACTTTTGTCTCGGCCAATGGGAACGCTCCCTTTCACTTTTCTGATCTGAGCTCCTGTTTTATGATAATTTTCCCGCGCTTCCTGATCTTCGCTTCCTTACTGCACCCGGATTGGCCAGATTAACTCCGCCCCCTTTCTGATATTTCGATGTTCATTTTTGAGTTCTTAAAAGAGCTTTTTTGTTTCATTTTTCTGTACTTTTAAAGGATTTAAATTTATTTTATTAATGTATTTTTAAATTCTCTTATCTACTTAAAATGGGCAAGGTAAAACTCGATACAGTCATGTTTATTCCTGGACAGAAGATTAGAGTCCGACAGGACTATGTGCTCCGAAAAACATACCAACGATCAAGCGATTTCATGTGGCCCCAGAAGAAATAATCCAAGGGATTAATGTTAAAGGAGCATGAAGGCCAATAACAGGTCCACCACGTCCAATCTATTTCCTTTGATATGTAACATGGAGGTGGCTCTCATCGCAGTCGAAAGAAATGTGCACCATCGTGTATCGTACATAAACGGCAACTATTATCAGGATTTTCACCGACTAAACGGGGTTTGTGATCCCCTGTTCGATGGTGATTTGTCGTCCCCATGCTGCCTACTGTCAACCTTCTTAATGTGTCAGTCAAATTCGTTAAAACCCTGTACATAAATAATATCTCCATTTAATTTTCATTTTATTTTCTTTTACTATATACGAGGGTTGGGGCATTTGTCAAGGCAACTATTTTTTTTTCTTGTAGATATGAGAACGGATCACAAACGTGTATGTATCGTGCGTAAGTTCTGTAGGTACGGAGTGTATGCAGAATATCCGATGGCTCTGTGATAGCTGGTAGTAGCTCAGCGAGGGCTGTGAAATCAGTCAGTTGGTGAGTGTCGTGTGAGATAACAGTAAACCATGTTGAGCAGCGCGCCTACGTCAAAATAACCGTTCTCCGAGAGAGAAATGCGATCGAATGTCACAGTGAATTAGTGGAAGCTCTTGAGAATAATGCCCTACCATACCGTACAGTAGAACGGTGCAAAGGAAAGCTTCAGCAAGAACGTGAATCAAACAGTGATGAGCAGCGTTCGGGAAGATCGGTCAGTGTGCGGACCGACTTGGCACGTGCCGTCCTCGAGCGGCTCATAGATTACATTAAGGGTCATGCACTACATTAAGAATCTATAGTGCCAGATTTGTCATGTCACCTTTATGTGTACTGTGTTGACATTCTTTTGCACCAAATTGCCCTGTATACTACCGTAATAAATTAGTGTGTTACGATATTTCAGCGCTATTCATTGTCCACACATGTAGGTAACACCTTGAACTTTCGTCTGAATGTGTCACATTTTCCAACCGGACTGGTATCTTCTAGAAAAAAAATAGTTTCCATGACTTTTGCCCCAACACTCGTATATTGAGTCATTAACATAAAATTAATGCAATTAGACGGGATAACAAGAATTTTATCTTTTCCTCTTATTAAGTTGTTACTACTTTAGTTTTATAAATAAATTTTCTTTTTCTCAACTCGAGAAGTATGACGTATTCAAAGAAATGGTGAAAAAAAAGTTAAAATGATTCTGGCAGCGAACATGATCTTGACAAAATTATGAATACGTTTAAGAAATTAACAAGAACTTGTCAGTTATCTTCTAATTAAAAAGACAAAATAAAATTGTGAATCATGATGATTTCAATTATTTTTAGTTATGATGTCTTCATTTCTCGTTTTAATGACGTCTTGAGGCCCTGAGCACCTCAACAAAAGTAGGCAACATCTGCAACCCAGTTATCGAATTTGGCGTCCACACATAGTAAGTTCAATAAAAACAGACCATAATAAAGGGAAGCTATGTAAGAAAATTCGTTTTATATATTTTAATTTCGCAAAATCATTAATTAAGGCTTTGAAATTTTATTTGCTAATAATATTTTATTTTCAGTAATAATCATGCTTAAATTATTCAGACGTGATTGAGTTATTCGAGTTTTCAGAGAACCTATGTTTCGAAATAACATTTGACGAGATTAAGATTATTCGGACCGTACTCTTATTAAGGTTGAGTCCAGAACGAGATGGCCGCGATAGCCGAGTTGTCAAGGTATCAAATCATGGCTGGCCTTGTCACGAGTTCGAGCTCAGTACTACTAAAGACCCACCGTGTAGGGGAGTGATGCACGTTAAATGTGCCGAGTTCAAACGTCACCCCGTTGGTGTGGTGTGGTAGTTAGAAGAGGGGGTGCCAGCTCAGGTGTAATCCTCGCCACGTGACCATGGTTCAAACTTACGAAGTTCGTCGCCAAAAACCCTCGTGTAGCTGAATAGTGTGACGTTAATATTCACTCACTCACCCAGAACGAGACCCCCCTTCCCGCCAAGACTGAGTGAGAGATATTAACATCACCCGAAAAGGCAACACGAGGACTATTGGCGGCAGACCTCGTAATTTTAAGCCTCGGTCAAGTGACAAGGACGACACTCAGCTTCATCCCTCCCTTATTCTACTGACTACCGCACCAACGGGAGAATATTGTGAGCGTGCTTGTGTGTATGTGATATTTAAGGCCCGGATCGAATTAGTATAAGTTATTCTAATAATATTATTACAAGACGTTATTGTTTAAAAACAACTTTTTGGCTAAAAATGAAGAAAAATTCGAATATATTTAAATCATTCTTCTTTGATGAAAAATGCTTATATATTTTACCTATTTATACACTACTGGCCACCGTAAATGCATCCCTGAAGGAAGCATGCAAATAACATTAAATTTACAACATGTATTAGCGGAGGTGAGATATGCAAATGATTAGAATTTCAGCGCAAACCCACATCACGCGCGCCTGTGGCGCCACCTCAAAGCGCTATTTAAGGCTTGGAGAATTTCGACGATTTCAAGTTCGGCAATTGTGTTTTTCTTGTGGTTTTTCTCAAAAAACGATCAGTTATGTCTCGTAGAAAACAGCGATCAGCTTTTGATCAAGTATCCGAGTTCGACAGAGGAAGGATAGTGGCCTACCGAGATTGTGGATCATCTTTCAGGGAAATCGGTAGTCGTGTTGGACGAAACCAAACAACTGTAATGCGGATATGTAACGGTTGGATGCAGGCGGGTACGACGGACCAACGTGGTTGATAGCATCCACCTCAGTGCACCACTTCACGTGAGGACAGGCAAATTGAGCGCATGACAGTGACGGATCGCTCAGTCATATCACGAACCACAGCACAGCCAGTTATACTTCCTTACCATTAGGGCTTAGCTACAGCCATATTTCAACAGGATAATACGCGACCACACGTGGCACGCTTTGTCCAAATGTTCTTCGTCAATCACCAGATTGAATTGCTTCCGGATCGCTTTCCGGATCTTTCACTGATAGAAAACATGTGGTCCATGGTTGCTCAACGACTGACTCAGATTACACCCCCAGCTGCCACACTAGATCAACTTTAGCAAGGTGTGGAAGCTGCTTGGTCTGCTGTACCCCAAGAACACATCCGAAGTCTCTTTGAATCAATGCCGAGGCGTGTGGCAGCGGTGACCTCCAACAATGGCGGCTACTCTGGCTACTGATTCTGGCAGGAACCACACTTCACAGAAGTCTATAAATTTAATCATTTGATACTTGGTCAACATGTTATCTACAAAATAAATTTTGTTGTGCTATCTCTTGTCTTTCTTGGTGTTGCATTTATGGTGGTCAGCAGTGTAATTAAGACTTCTGAAATACATAATTTAGGAGAATGGATTTATTCATCTTAATATATCCGAGTAGAGAATGTTTACAAAAAAAATCCGATTATTATTTCTATTGATCGTAACTCTGAAAATAATGTGAATTTTAGTCCTAATTCACGCCCTGTGTAGAAGTTCTAGCAATATCTTGTATAAGCAAAATATTATTATTAAAGAAGCATTTTTCATAAAATGGAGAATGCTTTGAATGATGTCTAAGTAGTTCTTTTTATCGTGCCCATTCATCGGTAGATTTATTTATTTCATTCATTTTCTGTAAAGGCTAATGTTTAAATAATTATGCATTCATTTTTTATGTAGAAGAGCAAAACTATTTAAGTGTCAATTAGTATAATTACTTAAAAATATTTATATGTAAATTACTTATGTAGATTATATTTATGTAATATATATGTTTAAATGGTACTTACGTACTATTGTAACAATGCCAACGCTCAAGAAAACTCGCCAAGTTGGCAGCCCAGATTTCCCTTGTGCCGAACGTGCTGAATTCGCAAAAATGTGCTTCCTCTTATGTAATGTCGCTATTACCCCGTTGCGATAATACTTTTAATCTCACCGTTTATATAACTTATATAAGTTGTGTACAACGTAAAGGAAGGAAAACTTTTGTCCTGTGAAAGCCGTTTACTTTTCTTAAAATTCTCTGAGCAAACAAAAGGAGAGGGTTCGTACTTTTCACAATTAATGCTTTTAATTTCTCTAAATCTCTTAGTTGTCATCACCAGTAGCGCACACAGGAATTTTTCAAGGGAGGGGGTCCGGGGTCGAAATTTCACCATTCTTGTATCATGCTCCTTTTGATTTTGTCGATTTTCGGGAACAAAACACAGTAAAAAACTAATTATTGAATAAATAATTAGCATTAATTAATAAAATTAATCATTAATAACAAATACTTAATTAAATTTTACGTACTATATACTTAGAATTATAATCAATCGGAAAAAAATCGAGGGTTTTGGGGGGAAGTTCGGACCCCCCCTTGTGTGCGTCACTGGTTCTCACTAATATAAACTAAAATATTGGAAACTTTCTCGCCAATTAGCTTCATTAAAAATTCGGATTTTATTTTTGTGCTTAAATGCTTTTTCTACTAGATCAAAAAATAGATTCTCTGTTTCGTTTCTTTTTATCTTCGATCTCCTACTTTAGAAAAATCTTTTTCTCCCAATTATTATCGTTTGCACTCCTTTTTTTCTCCTTCATTCCCTGGAGTTGAGTAGAAGGGGGCTGCGTGACAGTAATAATTAAATAAAGAAAATAAAAGTTGACAGGAAGAAGTGTGTATGAAATTTTTACTTGAAAAAAAAACACGCGCCTAAAAAGTTTTCAATTAAAAAAAAAGCGAGCGTCGCCGACATGAGCACAATTTCCAACTGGAGCTGCGCAAAACCGAGTGAGCGTAACACACCCAAACCTGACGCTTAATTTAGTTCATTCTTCAGCAAAACGCGCCTAAAGAAGTTATCTCACTTCAAAAATTTACTTATACGCTTTTTCAAAATCACGGTTCCAAAAATAGTTAGTCACCTTGAAAAATTAAAATTGCAACAGTTACTAAAACGTTGGTGAGAATAAAATCGTTACAGAGCCACAAACCCCGCCGAATCAGTCATGGGCTCTATATTTCATTGTTATCATAAGATTTAAAGAATCATCACTTTCCAGAAGAAGAAAATATTCTTAATTATATTTATTTTTACTCACTCACCTTTGAGATAGTAATTTGATTACTTAATTTTTTTTCAAAGGCATCCATCAATCTTTTACCAGAGTGTTACAAGATGACAAGTATCAGGATGTGTAACGATCCTTCATAGATTTCAATCAAGCACCGGCATTAACGACCCCGTTTCCCAAGAGAATGATATTGAAACAAATCGTCCGGATTACAAGGGTCCGTGATTAATGGCGCACTTTCAACCCTTGCGACTTGCAAAAGCCCATCGACTCGTGTCATGTCCAACTCTAGAGGTGTATTTGACTCGTCGAATGCACAGGTTGCCATCGGAGAGATTTAGGATGTGGCAAGAACAGGCAAGGGTGTAATAGATTTGAATGACCGAAATTGATAGTAAGAAGGTCTTGGAACTGTCATCTGAAAACTCTCATATCTATGGCTTCACTGTTGCTCCCGTCATTTTAATGTTAATATAAGTACAGTCGAACCTCTATATAACGAATCTCTATATTGCGAATTTTTCTATATAGCGAACTTTTTCTTGGAACCTTGAACATTTCACGATTTTCTTCGTAAAATAACCTCTCAATAGCGAAGTGCATTTTCTATATAATGAACTTTTTCTTTTGTGATTCAATTTTTGTTCTTCCTTTTTTTAAAAATATTCCTGAAAAAATTTCGAGTTATTCTCTCTTTAATACATTTTATGTTGGTCATAAATCTTGAAATGGTTTAAAAAGATCCTAGAGCAATAGTTCTCGGCGTTTCATCCAAGAAGTGCAACCTTTAACCCCCATTGCCTAGTTCACTAGAAGCATCTTCGATATCCTCTTTCACCCTCAGTGGAGTTGTCCCGTGTTCTAATTATAAAATAATGTATGTTTAATATTACTTGTATGCTTTAAATTTTCTAAAATGTCATTAAAATTCATTAATTTTGTATAAAATTGTTTTCTTAATATTGAAAATACGGTGAATTTTTCGACATTATTTTTCTTGTTTTCTTTGCAGTTTTTTCCCTTCTTTTTTGATGGGTAAGATATATAAAATAAACATATGTTAATTTTAAAAAAGGTGTGAATAATTACTTTTTGTAATATATAGTGTTTATGAATTTAAAATTTGTATTATGTGGTTTATAAAGTATATTAAAAGATGAACTTCTTCTATGTAACGAATTTTCCTTATAACGAACTTTTTTTCCGGGATTTAGCGACTTCGCTATATAGATGTCCAACTGTACTTATAAAAGTGAATACTTTTGTTTGTTCTTTTAATGCAGGACGGTTCATAAATTGTATTTAAAAGAAAAGAATCAGCTATTTTTCTAAATAAGCCTTTAAATGTTTTTTAAATTACTTAATCTGTTTACATCACACCATTTTTTATCTGAAAATGCAATGGATCTACTGAATTCTTTTCATCTTCCTGTGATGTATAGTATTTTTAATGGGCTGCATATTAGCAACAAACCCTTTACATACACGGCAAATCCCCAAATGTGAAAGCCATTTCATGGTGGCACCATCTAGTGGCAGCCTTCGCCCTCAAAATTCGACTTAATTCAAGCTCTCGTAAGATGCTAAATATTTCCGTGAGTACCAGAGCCAAATGGATACTCAAGAGATCTTTTATATACCACATATTTATATGACATGTGTACCTACAATTTTCGCATACAGAAAGTCTATCCACTACAGCTGGGATCGAGCCCGCAACCTTAGGCTTACCAAGCGGGCACGCAACATCTCATTCCCCGAACCGACTGATATATTGTCATAATAATGCTATTTTTTTAAGGCGAATCACTAATTTGTACTTAAAACTAAGTTTTAACTTTTTTTCTTCATTTCATTCTTTCACATAAATTTGGCAGACTCATGCGTGATTTTATTCTACAGCTACAAGTAATGCTTAACAAATATTTTAATTTTTAAGCTATTGTTTAACTTTGAAAAAAAAAACGTTTTTTTAATTCTATATTTGATTAACTAAATAAAAATATAACTAAAAACACTGAAATTATATATTTAGTTCGTAAAATTAAAGCAGAATAGAGAAGCTTATCTTTTTAATGCCGATTTTTAAATTTAAAATATAATATACAGATAAGACTAATTTCCGTTTATTACATTTATATTAAGCCTATTTTTTAAAAGCCCTCTATCATTAACATCTATGTAGAATGGCTACTTAATGAACTATGAAATAAACTCAATGTATTTAATTAATGAAATAGAAAGATAAACCAAATAAAATGGTTTAGCTACCATAGAAACAGTTATCCTGATGAAAAATGATCACATGTCAGAAAAAACAGCTGTTTTCTGCTTAATTTTTAAATCCCAAGTATTAAAATTTCTTTATTTGTTTCTGGGATGTTTGATGAATGACTGCCGTAAAAATGCGATGGTTCTGCTGTGTCGTGTTACAACACATGGGATACAACACATTTAAAAAAATAGAATGCAGATGGTATTCTGCAATGGGGGACAATGAAAATTATACATTTTGAAACGAACTTCAATGCATCATAAAATTATATTATTTATGTTTGTTTCAATTGTGACTTCAAATTGCTAAATAAGTTTTTTCATATGATTGTGATACAGTAACTGATAAGGTGTAAATGAAGCTTCTTTATATGATTAGTAAAACATAATTTAATTTTCAATCTATACAACAAAAGACATTTTGTGTATTTTGATTTTTTCCATTACTTTTCGATATTTTATGCCGTAAAAGCTTACCTTTAATGTAATTCGTAATTGGTTAATTTTTTTAATTATTTTTAAATAAAATTAGAATCATTTATAACAAGTCAATTCTTAATTAAATTCAAATGCTGAAGTCATAGTTTAAAATAAGTAGTAAAATAGCATTTTTAAGGATATTATTCCATGCGCAGTTTATTTTGCTAAATCATAAATTTTATTATTTATATATGATCTTAAGCGCTACATACCGAAAAATATAGTTTTTATTTAACTGAATTTGATACTCTTTTCTCTTTTATTTTCAATTCGTATTTTTTAAACTAAAACAAATTCGTAAAAATTTAATTGATTTGAAAATCACAGAAGAATAAAAATACTCTTTAACGATATGGATTGTTTATATTAACTTTGGTTTTTAAAGCAACATGAGAGAACTGTCTTGAAATTTCAACCTCTGGTCAGGTGACGGAGATAAATTCTTGATGGCACCCTACTCCTCAAACTTCCACACCTTACAAATGTGGCGTATCTGAGTTTTAAGAGATTTAACACGCGAGAAAATCCTTCTAAATCTAATGTGACTTCACTGTCTTTTTCGTGCAATGGTTCTCAACCTTTTCTTTTTTTTTTCGCTGCGGTAGACTTTTAAAAATTTCAAAATTTGGCGGCACATTAACAATAAAATAAGTTTAAAAGAATTTTACTTACATATAATACAGTTCCATCCATCCACAAGAGAATAAGTTAAATATACCCGAATACCTAAGTTTATTTCTATAAAACGGCCGAATTATTTTTTTTTCTCACAGTATAATAAATAACTCTTAAAAATTTGGCGGTACACAAAAATGCCGCAGCACAGTATTGAGAATCATTGCTTCAGCGGCACCATGTTTATATATATATATATATATATATATATATATAGAGAGAGAGAGAGAGAGAGACCAAGAATCAACAAAAACTACATTTTACACGAGCTCATGATCATGAGTGCAGCATCAAATTTCTTTAATATAGTTATTAACGGTAAAAACTTTTCAGAATAATATTCATAAAACACTTATGTGAATTTTAACATTACCAACATATTTTTTGTTTCTAAAACCTTTTATAGAATAATTTTTTCTAACGAACATTTTGTAATTTTAATTAGAACATGTCATATATTTTCATAACATTCGAATCAAAGGCTTACATTGTAGAAAAAGGGCTGATTGATTTCCCATCAGGTAAGCACTACTTCAAAAAACAAAGTTGTTTTAAAAGTTCCGTAAAGCTACTGTCAAAAACTTTTTGGACTCCAGCTTGATTCGATTTGTTTCAGGTGGGTGACGTTAAAAGCGCCTATTCACTTTTATTTCTAATCTCAAAATAATATTTTTGCAGATTATAATTAATAAAAAAAGGGTACTCGACCTTTTTTTTCTGCTGGGCCGCATACATATGTCAACTATTTCACGGTGGGCCGCATACATATGTTAGCAACTTCACGCGGGGCGCAGCATGAAGATACAGAAGGAAGGGGGAGGTGTTTAAAATGTGAAAAATTAGTGAAAATATTTTAACTCCTGTGTTTTTTGCTTTTTTTTAATAACTAATATTTTTATACTTTTTATTTTTGTCACCAACACTGAATTAAAAGAATTTCAGAAACACTCCTTCCCGATTTCTGCCTCTGTAAACGGGGTTTCATATGATTACCAATAATATTACAAACTTCATAAGATATCTTCGTTACTGCTATGACATTACCACTGACAAAACATTTTGTTGCTGTTGCAAAGATTTTTAAAGAAAGCTTATTTATTACCTCTTGAAAGAGATCTTAGAGGGAAAAGTGTCATTGAATGATTCCTGTTTATTGGTATTTTTTAAATACAGCACTTTTTCGTGACCAGTCAAACAATCATTGATCCGTGTTTGTTGTTCATTACAAAATAGTCAACTTCCCAATCGTCTTGAAACGATATATTTTCTTCGAATATTTTTCGCTTGCAAGATATGAAAGATAGTGTGAAAAATTAATTCCACCCACTGTTCATTCCACCGTGTCAGTGTTTATACCACTAACTCGAGTTCCAAATAGAAAAACAATATCAATTGGTACCCGTACGATACCGACAACAAAAAGCAAAATTGATATATTATATTTCTTGACAAATAATTTCCCACCAAATTTTTTTATACAATGTTCTTAAATAAGTGAATTTCTCAGAGCAATGGGCCATGGCCGGGCCACTTAAAAAGGCTCGGTGGGCCACATGCGGGCCGCAGGCTGAGTATAGCCGATTTAGATCATGTAGGGCAGGGGTGGGCAGACTTTTCCAGGGTACTTCTAACTTTTCCATGGTGTTGCGGTCCCCCCAGTGGCATAGGGGTATTCTACTAAAAGAAGGTATACAATACAGTCGGACCTCCAGTTTACGAACCTCTAGTTTACGAATTTCTCCATTTAGCGAACTTTTACATGGAACAAAGAAAATTTTACGATTCCCTTCGCAAAATAACCTCCAAATAGCAAAGTGAATATTCTATTTGACAAAATTTTCTCTTATTATTCGATTTTTTTCCGCAGTATTTTTAAAAAGATTTCTGAACACATTCGTAAGATAAAAAGATTATTAGATCTTAGTGAAGGCGGTCACTCCGAAATGTCTTGTTGGTCCACCGGTCGATCGCGATTGACTTGATGCCCTCCCCGGGTGTAGGAAGAGGAAAGGAGAGTTTAGAAACATCGCACTTTAGAGCAACGTAAGGGTCATTGGCGACGAGCCTCGTAATTTTGACCCATGGCCAATTAACGCAAGGACTTCTACGCTATGACAATGAAGGAACATTGAGCCACGATAGATTTAACGTGCATCAGTCCCTTTGCAGGGCGGATCTTCATTTGCATCAGGACTAGAGCCCGCGACTCAACAATGCGAGCCACGGGTTCGTGACCAGGACCGCTAAGTCATCACGGCCACTTAGAGAGAGGGAACCATCATCAAATTCCATAGGCAGCGTAAAACGTAGAGTGCATAACAATTTGAAGACTTGCTTAGATGATTAGTATAGCAGCGTTTCTCAAACTATGGGGCACGCTACCTTGGGGCGTATGATAATCCTGTGAGGGAGGCGTAAGCATATCAAAAAGTCGAAAATAAAATAAAATGCACATTTACACTGACGTAACCTACTTATAAATAGATCAGTGCTGCACAATGTATTTGATAATTTATCAATACTAAGTTAAGAACAAGGTTAATAATCCCCAGTGACTCCCAAGGGGTTGTCCTATACAAAATTTAATACTTATATTGGTAATTTGTATGGTTTATAATTAAAATTATATTGTAGCTTTACCGTTAGAGTACATTATTATTGAACGGAGAGGGGCGTAATGAAAATTATGATTGAAAATTGGATCGCAAATATTGAAAGTTTGAGAAGCACTGATCTATAGCAAATCAATTCATTTCAAGCTTTGGATAATCTATTAAGAATCCCTAGTACCATGTAGAAGCTCTGGGATTTTATATGAAGACTTTTCCTTACAATCCTGTTCTTGTATTACACTGCTCAAAACAATTAGGGGAGCAAGCAAAAAAGTGAAGAAAACCGTGTGAGACAGCTACGTATTGGCATACAATGCATAGTACACGCGTATCAATGCGCAATACAGAAAAAAAGGCGTAAAAAAATTTGGAATTAAGCTTTAATTCTTTGAAAATTATGGAAAAAACATTAAAAGATGATTTAGGGCAACAATTTGGTTACATGTAAACGATAAAAAAAGGTACTGTTTAGACATGATGCATGAGTTTTAATAGGGCGTGTGGTCTCCTCGAACAGCTAAGACTGCTGCACACCTGTTTGCCATGGATGCGATGAGGTTATCGATCAGAATTTGGGGAATACTGTTACACTCCTCAAGAAGAGCAATCTCCAAGTCTCGGACAGTAGCAGGTGACCTTGGTCGCGCAGCAATGCGTCGTCCGAGCATGTCCCAAACATGCTCGATTGGATTCAGGTCAGCAGAGCACGCTGGCCATTCCATACGCTGTATTGTTTAGGCTTCAAGCATGTTCTCCACCAGACGAGCTCTATGCGGTCGGGCATTATCATCCTGGAAAACAAAGGAATTTCCAATGGCTCCAGCGTAAGGGATGACATGAGGTCGAAGTATCTCGTCTGCATACCTTCGGCCCGTCAAAGTGCCATTACGAATGATATGCAGGTCCGTACGTCCGCCTATGCTGATTCCACCCCATACCATCCAACCAGCTCTTCTGTATTGTGACCTTTCACGAACGAATGCGGGGTTATTTCGAGTGCCCCTGTCCCTCCATACAATAACACGTCGGGTGTCACACTCTAGACTGAATTGGGACTCGTCTGTAAACAGCACTTGTCTCCAATCATGTTGCTCCCAATCTCGATGTTCAGCAGTTCATCTTCTTCGGGCCGCACGGTGGCGTGGGGTTAACGGAATGCAGACCATTAACCTACGTGCATAGAGCCCTCCCTCATAAAGCCGATTACGTACTGTTTGGCTGGACACCCTTCGTCCTGTTGCCAAGAGCAACTGTCTTTGCAGCTGCGTAGCATTCTCTGTTCTGTTTCGACGGGCTGTTAACTGTATATACCGGCCATCAGTTGATGTAGTGGCGCATGGCCGACCTGCCCCTGGTCGACGTCTAACATTTCCTGTTTCTTGGAATCGATTCCACAGCCTTGCAACAACACTTCTGGCGATTCCAACAGCGTCCGCGACACTACGTTGTGTTTGCCCGGATTCCAGTCTGCCTATAACACGCCGTGCCATGGATTCCGGTAAATCACTTTATTGAGACATTCTCAAGTAACCTTGTCTCAAAAAAAAATACTGCGCAATCGAATTTCACAGTTACGGCAACAAAACAGACGTTTCTGCAACATCCCGATTTCTGCCCGTATCTCCTTTTTCTGGTTTTTGACGTCATAAACTTTGATTTGCATATAAAGTTTTCTTCTTCCGTTTCCTGGTAGCCTTTAAATTATGGATGATTCATTTTATGTTACTTATTGGTATACATCTTTGCTTACTTTTGTTAAAATCATGTGCTCCCCTAATTGTTTTGAGCAGTGTATATTGATGGTGTTGAACCTCGTAATTTAATACTTATATTGGTAATTTGTATGGTTTATAATTAAAATTATATTGTAGCTTTACCGTTAGAGTACATTATTATTGAACGGAGAGGGGCGTAATGAAAATTATGATTGAAAATTGGATCGCAAATATTGAAAGTTTGAGAAGCACTGTGTGATCTATAGCAAATCAATTCATTTCAAGCTTTGGATAATCTATTAAGAATCCCTAGTACCATGTAGAAGCTCTGGGATTTTATATGAAGACTTTTCCTTACAATCCTGTTCTTGTATTATATTGATGGTGTTGAACCTCGTAATTTTGTGCAATAATTTTTATCGCACTACTTATTAGCTAAAAATTAACTTTATTTAATTTTTGTCATTTTTCTCTTGCTCACCCCACTGGACTTGCGCCTCCCCATTTTCTAAATCCCAGACCCCAGGGTAGCCAATTGGAGTCAATTATCACTTTACCAAGCATCCAACCAGAGAGCAGCCTCTAAGCTCTCAGTCATGCCAAAAAACCTTGAAAATTTCCCACCCTGACGAAGCACGTTAGCCACGCCTCCCTGATTCCATCGTCCAACCAATCGCCGCCATGCCACTCAGCAGAATGAAAAAACCCACTTTCGTCAAGCCCCACATCCAAGTTCTATCAAGACATGGGATTGATGACTGTGTTACAGTCCGGATGCCCAAAAGACAACGCCTATTCGTAACGTGAGTCTTCGAACAGGGTAACTTGCTTTAAAGTTTCTATGACAGCTGTTTGTTTGCTTTCACATTCTTATATGGTTTTTTTTTTATAATTACTTATTGAAGCTCCAAAAATTTCCCTTCATTTCTGTGTATATGTAACGGTTCTTAATGCAAATATTTTTTTCTCCATACGATCTCTAAAACGAAATCTTCACTGTTTTTGTTAATTAAATCACAACAGAATAGGACGGAAACTTCTGAAAGGATTTTTATTTTGAGGAGAATTTAAGTGATATTTATACAACACGGAAGCAATGAGACTATGGGAGTTAAAATAAAAAAAAGGTTCAGAATTAAAGAAATGGAAGAGGACATTGTTACTTTCTGCTTTTTTAAAAAAATAGTTGTGAAATGAATTTCCTGCTTCTACAAAAAGATATTGTTTCTTTAGACATCTTAGCTTTTCCGAAAGTCTATAAATTTTAATGGGTTCTTTAATAGATTATTCATATTCAAAGAATATTAAGATTAGAGAAAAAGACATTTTGCAGTATGACATTTATACTGATATGCGTTAATAAATAGCGTTTGAACTTGAAGTGAATCATGCGCAATTATTTTTATTGAGATGACAGAGTGCTTGCTGATGTCACACTATAAAATAACACGAGGGATATTGTTGACAGACCTCGTAATTTTGAACAACTGCCAAGTGACGAGGACGACACTTAAGCGTGGGCACCCACTTCTCCAATTAACCACACCATTAAAAAAGTTTTCAAATATTAATAGAAATAGACATAATTTAACTAACAATAATTCAAATTCCAAATAATGTTTTGTACGCAATAGATATTTATTTATAATGCTAGAGCAAATTGATGCAAATTTAACATTCCTGCAGGAAATAATTTATAGTGTGTAATGTTATTTCAACTCCCATTTATTCAAGTCCTATTAATTTCTTAACATTAACTGACGAACACACAAATTACAGTGTTCTCTATGAAACTTTTTACTTTATAGAGATGAACATAAGAATAAGTATCCCTGAAAGAAACAATTATTGCCTTGATAAATACATTAATTCAATAATAAAAAGAAAGAAATCAAGCCTATTTGAAATAATATACATGAAAAATAGTAACATTATCGTATAACATTAAATTGATTCATTCTTTTAAAATCAGAAATGAAATTTCAGACAACAAGTTCATTTGCAAAGTAAACACCGTTAAGCTTTTTAAAACATCAACACGAGTCTTCATTTGCCTATTTAACAAAAAAATTCCATAACGACACTTTTGTAATGAGTTTTCTTCACAAACTTTCTCCAAAATACACAAAAAATCGCACTTCTCAATTTTTACTTTCAACCGTTTTAATCTCAATTTCTTGAAAAATCAATGGCTTAATCTTCACTGTATTCGCTTCAAAAGTACTTGGGAATCTCTTTTGAATCACTTCTATTAAAAAATTAATTCCCCAATAATGCAATTCTTTGTAGTTTAGAAATTCTTATCACTTTTCAATTTATTAGACACTTGTTGCTAAAACTCTCAAAAAATACCAAAATCACTTCCTCTTTCTATATAGTAATCAGTGATTTCTATATTATTTTAAATGAAATAGAATAAAAAAGTTCCAACGGTTGTAAATTTCGCAACAACGTAGAATCTGAGAAATATTTGCGCTCCCATTATTCATAAACATGACGTTTTTGACGTCGAACTCAAAATTAGTATAGTCCACAGTTTGAAAATCAGAAAAATTTGCATTTGTGATTCTCTTCTTCCATTTTCGGCAAAAAAAAATTCGCTTATATCTTTATTTTATATAAAACTTACAATATTCTTTAATTGTTTTGAGCAGTGTATAAAAATTCAATTTGAAATTAGGAATGAAACTACTAACTAACGACTATTCATCACTACTTGATAACAAGCGTGCACGTTTATTACGAACTAGAGTAAAATGCTATCATCAGAGGATGTGTCAGATATGTCTAGTACAATTGTCTAGTACATGGATGGTGCCATCAATGGCACGCGACACAATATTTTGGGCACGCAGGTGATCAAAACGGCTTGCATTTTATTTCAAAATAACAACGTTCACAACGAAGTCTTACGAACAAACGCGAGTGTTCAGTCACGAGGTGACGGTGAGCACCGTTGTTTGTTATTGTCTTGCCTTAGTTATATCGTGGACTATAATTGCTACTGATACAAAGTTTGTCTACACAAAGAACAGTCAATTTCATTAACACAACTGTATTTAAAAGTTATATTTACAATTTTTAACTGTTATTTAAGATGGCTACAACTGCAAAAAACGAAGAGCAAAATAGTAAGTGTAACAGAGAATTTCAAACTTAGTGAATCGATAAACATGGCATTATTAGTAAAGGCGACAAAGTGGTGTGCGTTTTATGTTCTGAAACAGTGATATGCAAAACATCGTCTGTAAAACGGCATTCTAAAAAATCACAAATCCTCTTGTCAACCACAGTAAAAATAATTAATTGCTTAGAAACCTTTTGGCAGATGACTCCAATTCAGCATGCATTCTACTAAAAGTAACATCGTACAATCCGTATATAAGTGATTTGTCATCTAATCTGCTAGAACAGAAGTCACACTCTAATGTTACTTACAACTATATACAGTACAAAAAGTATTTTTTTTCGTTGTAAGTAAAGGGTTTTGAGTAATTAGTATTTAGGTTTATTATTTTTCCAATAATCGCGTGTAAGTCAAAATAATTTGACGGCACGTCTATACTTTCTTATACACTTCTTTAGAAAAAATGGCACGTTAATCCATAAAGGTTTGTCACCCCTGGTCTAGTACCACGGTTTTGATTCAAATGAAGAATCTCTGTTATAAACAGCCTCTGTTGGGCTCTCAAGTTGATTATATAATAACTAATGATATCCTGCTACACAAAATTACGTAGAAATTGTAAAGCACGCTCAATGTCAGGATCATGAGTAATAAAATTTCGTTCCATACTTGTATCAAATTTCAAGCCCTTGCGAATTAAATCAGCTGTTATATGCCGAACTTCGCCTTCGACTTCGTCAGTATCGAGTTCTTTATTATCATAAACTGTCATTAACTCGTTCAAATTGTCCTCATCCAAAGGGCATGAACCCCATTTTTTTAAAAATTCATGCTAGGACAAAAAAGACGGCAAAAAAAAATGTTAAATTTGTGTAACGTGTTATTTCAAAGTCGTGCAAGAAGAAGGGTTGATTGCACTTTTAAAAAGTTGTTCTTATCTAAAGCAATCAAATTAACTTTATAATCCATTATTCTATCCATTTCATACATTTTTTTTTGTTTTACTTGAATTTCAAATTTCATATTAAATCTTGTTTTTTACACATTTATGTATTTTTTCAGCTACCTTAAATATATTCCTAAGTAATCACGAATATATTTATACTTAATGCGCATTTAACGAGGAATTAATCATGCTAAAACATATTCGTATAACATAATCCGCAATGGAAACTGACGCCAATTCGATTTAATGTGGGATGGAATTACTTATTTCAGTTCTTGTAAACTCAGCATCTTTTATTTTAGGTTTCGAGTTGAGGAAAAGCGTAAGGTAGGTTGGGGTACTATCATTACAGAAAATGAAATAAGATAGTCATTTTTAAGGTTGGGTGATTCTTTCTAAGAAAATATTAGTTACAGAGCATCGTATGCAATATGTACAGAAAAAAAACAAAGATGAAAAGGGATATACGTATATATGTTGCAGGAAAATGACGGAAATTAGAAATTTCATGAAATCCCTAAGGGTTATGATCAATTGACAGGAGATCAAATAACGTCTCTCAAGGTCATTTCCATGATGAAAGTAAGTAGTGTTATCAAACTCTGAACTGTTTCAGTGAAACGATGAAATGAACTAGTCAGGATTTGCATTGGCAAAATGCTGTCCAGTGGAAAAACACCTGGGGGGGTCAAGTCCTTGTACTTTCTAACCATACAGGTAGTACCTATCGATACCCTAAATATCAACCCCTTATCTTTAAAAAATGGTACCTTAGGATTAACATAGAAATTGATATTTTAGTGTGTACGCAACCGAGAGAAAAGATGTTACACATAAAAAAATACCAGCCTAAATTTCTAATTATTTGTTAATTAGTTTCGAATAAATAATTAGTATTTAATTGACTATTGTTGTATTACTTACTTCTACGTTTAATAATGCACCCTATTTGTTAAATAAAAACACTTTTAAACTCTTGATAATATTATTTCATCATTTCACTGAAACATGTCAAGGATTTGTTCAAATCCCTTACTTTTATTAGGGCGATGACCTTGAAGAGACGTCATTGTAACATCTTCCATCAATTGATCCTCTCCCTTAGGGATTGGATGTTCCTAATTCTATCATTTTCCTGCGACGTATACATAAATGTATAAGTTGTGACGGGCTCACGCGTTTTTTCATTAACATGTCCTTTTGGTTCCTTGGGGCCAGATTAAATGGCAACTCTTTTCCAACCACCCCGAGAAGTAAAACGTGAAGGAAAGATGCAAATTAGGAATCTTTTAAATAATAGAAGTTAAGAGTAAGCGTGGTGGAATTTGGGGAATGTTATGATAGTCAGTGTTTCAAGTGTGAAGAGTATTTCGAGAAGTTAAGTGACTGCCAAGAGAAGTTACCCGTGACAGAGAGCCTTAGGTCAAGGTACATACCACCTCACGCCAGTGAACCGCAACTTCAACTAGGATCAGGTAGATTGTCGTTTCGTCGGACATTAAGGTAGGACTGACTATTTAAATATTCGGATCTGTGATCGCATTGAAATTGAGCTTAGGCGAGTTAGTTATTGATAGTGGTCCGAGTTACGTTATTTCGGTATTATATATTATGTGTTTCGCCACCGTAGATTCTCTCACATATCATATTATTATCTAATCTGTTATAGGTTTAAGTTAAGAACTTAATAAAGTAATATTAAGATTATGGTAGCTTCTAGTTCTTACACCTCTAGCTCACGCTGATAATTTAGGAGAAGGGCCCCCGAGGGGGCCATCCTTACAAAGTCAATTGTTATTTCAAGTATTTTAAAGTGATTCAGCTTACATAGGTCGAAATTCCCCTGGGGGAGAATTTTTTATTTTTATTTTAAAATAAGTAAAGTAGTTTAACACATTTTAAAATTTGTCTGTTTATAATGTATTTTTGCTCTAATAACAGTTGCAATATGCGAAAAATTATAAATGTCAAGATTACTTTCCTACAGCTAATACTACCAGAACATCTCGCGCTTTTTTTATTCAGAATTCAGAAAAGAACCGACACGTGTGTGTGTGTGCGTATGAGTAAACAGTGCTTAGAAGAAAAGAAAATATTGACAATCCCCTTAAAGTAATAACGATGTTATTTAGCTTAGGCACCATAGTGTTTTATAAATATATTCGATAAATTTTACTTTTCTCAGAGATAAAAATGGAAGAAATTATTATTGAAAAAAATTCTCATGCTTATATATATATATTTTGAATAATTGTGTGTCTTTTACATAATAGTATTTTGATCATCAATTAATTCATGAAAATTGCTATCACTTAGAACAAAGATAGCCAATTTTGAGAATTTCATGGAACACTAAATGCATAAGTTATATGGACCACTAATATGCTTGACCACTATAACTATATTGTTTATTACATATGTTTTGTTACTCGTCACGTTTTAGAGAAACTTCGTTAAAAATAAATAATGACCCAATTTTTTCTGCGGACTATCAAAATTCTTTCACGGACAACCGGTTGGCTACCGCCGATTTAGAATATTCAAATTACAGGGTTAATCAGAAATGAATTCTGCAATCATATTCCTCAATATCAAAAATAAACGTGTAACATTTTTAACCAAAGAAAATTCTAACTCGGGAAGAATACTTGCGTGTCGTCTTTATGTCTTATCATCATTATTAAGCTGACCAACCTATTGTCCTCCTTTAAGAAAGTATAGTCCTTCTTTTATAGGTTCTGTCCTTTTTCAGAAAGTGTCCCCTACCTAGTCCTTCTTTTTAAAGTTTTAAAACTAATCTGTTAATCTCTGTATTCAGAAATCCGAAGCCAAACTGTTACGTGTCATGTACTAATACAGTATGAATTATAGGAGATATCAATGTATTTTGTGCATAACCAGGCATCTATGTCCGCAAAACGATTCAAAAGATTGATGGTAAACATATTTCAGTTACAGAAGTTTGTCTTATTTTTGAACGATTTTATCTTTCTATAAAAATCATGATCTGAAGGGAAATTTATTCTTTTATTAATAAAAAAACTTGTAAAAGTTAAAAGAATCAAATCTAGGCATAATGGAAAAGTTTATCAAAGAAATGCAGAATTTTTACCAAACATGTTTCCAAAATGTCGAAGAATGGTCTGAAACTGATATATCACAGGAAATAATAGTTTTTAATGCTGTTTTTTGAATTCATCGCAAGTAAATTGGGCAGATATAGAAAATTGTGTTGAGTTTTTATCGAAAGAAAGGCTTGATATTAAAATCGATGACAATTGTCTGTTTAAAGAAATTAAAAGACAATGTATATTTAAATTCTGATAAATTAGAACGATAGGAAAATCAGCATGTTGAAATGGACAAAAGATGGGTGGAAATATTTAACCATTTCAAAAATGAACACATTCCATATGAAAATTTAGTTATTCTTGTTGAATTCACGTTGTGCTGGCATGGAACTAATGCAGCAGTTGAAAGAGGGTTTTTTTTCCAACTGGTAATAATTTTTAGACAAGTGTGAAGTCAAGATGGGATGTTGATAATTTAGCTGTAGCACTTCCCGTTAAGTTCAATATGAAGGATATTTCTTGTGAGGAAATTTCCAAAATATTAGAAAGTGATATATTGACAAAAAGAATTTCATTCAAAGAAAAAATACTCGTTTAAGTAAACAATTAAAACGGACGTAAGTGTAATTAGGGTATTTTTATTTGAATTAATAAAAGTTACATACATTTATATTGTAATTTTTTTCTTAAATTTTTGCGCCCTCCTTTGCAATGCAAAAAAATTGGTTAGCTTATCATTACTAATATTGTGAAATGATGACATTCACTAATTTGCGAACAAGATATAAATAAAATTAATCCGCGCGTGCCTATAATGCTATGTTCTATTTAACAAAAATTGTAAACTGACCATTAATGTAAGATTTATTAATTCCGTCAATATTAAAAGTCGTTTTAAGAGTTTCGGAAAACGAGTAACCTATTATTTCTGCCGCTGAGCCAGCAGTTTTCATTTTTAATGAAGTGAAGAGAGATAACAAATTTAATCAAAGCTGACTTGAGGGATTAAATTCATTTGAAAATGTTTGTCGGTATTGATCGATTGTTTAAGACGTTGACCAGTTAACATGTGTAATATGTAGTCCAAGGTCAATGGATCTCGTCCATTTGTGGGTTCAAGGGAGGTGGGAAGAAATGAATGATTTCAAATCTGACTAAGACTATAAAATTTAGAATTTTCTGGTTTTGGTTGAGCATATACGTGGCATATATTTTCTAGGAAAGCTACTTTAAATGTACCTCTGCATAAGACTACAGAAAAAATAGTATTACAGGAAACTTATCGGTGAAATGAAATACTTAAGTTTCTTTCAGAAAACTTATTATTATAATAACCTATTCACAAATAAATTAAAACTTCGCTGTCGGCCCACTTGTTCCTTGAAATTAAAATAGAAATAATATGTGAAAACAATACTGCAAATCAAACGAGTAAAAAAAGGCGGTTATAAAATAATTATGAAGAATACCGTACTGGTAACTCTTATTTGATTGTTTAATTTCCGTGCGTATCGTTTTTTAAATGTGTAGTAATTTCAAGAAATCTGTTTTAGGTTTTCAAATACATTGATTTTAAATTTTTTACCATGAAAAAGCACAATTCCTGTGATATCAACATATTTTGGGGCCTCCAACAATTTTGAAATCACTTAAAGGGGTCTGAACTATTTACTAAATTAAAGGGTGTTTTTTGAGAGGTATAGAACTTTAAATTGCAATAAAACAACGATGTATTATTCGATTGACATGAATTTTTTTATTCGAAAGATAATCTTGTGGCATTACATTTTAAATGTGATTTCTGGCATAGGACTGCCACGGTTGGCTCGGATGTAGTCCAATCTGGACGTCCAATTTTCGATGACTTTTTCCAACATTTGTGGCCGTATATCGGCAATAACACGGCGAATGTTGTCTTCCAAATGGTCAAGCGTTTGTGGCTTATCCGCATAGACCAATGACTTTACATAGCCCCACAGAAAATAGTCTAGCGGTGCTAAATCACAAGATCTTGGAGGCCAATTCACAGGTCCAAAACGGGAAATTAGGCGGTCACCAAACGTGTCTTTCAATAAATCGATTGTGGCACGAGCTGTGTGACATGTTGCGCCGTCTTGTTGGAACCACAGCTCCTGGACATCATGATTGTTCAATCCAGGAATGAAAAAGTTAGTAATCATGGCTCTATACCGATCACCATTGACTGTAACGTTGTGGCCTTCATCGTTTTTGAAGAAGGATTCCACCAGCCCATAAAGCGCACCAAACAGTCAGTTTTTCTGGATGTAACGGTGTTTCGACATACACTTGTGGATTAGCTTCACTCCAAATGCGGCAGTTTTGTTTGTTGACGTAGTCATTCAACCAGAAGTGCGCTTCATCGCTAAACAAAATTCGCTTATGAAAATCGGGAACAACGGCAATCTCGTTTTGGGCCCATTCGACGAATCTACGCCTTGCTTGATGATCGTTTTGATGAATTGCCAAACCAAACTGAGAATAAATCACTTGACATCTGTTAAATCGGTCGCCATCTTGGAAAGTAATGCCAACTTAAACTTGTATACCTGGAAAAAACACTCTTTACTTATTCAAAATTTGAACCCTAACCCACCCTTTAGTTTTGAAATACCTGGTTCAACAATGAAAGTTCATAAAATAGGTCAATAGTTATGGAATCTTTTATAATTTCGTCAACAACTTGTGCACTTTTTTTCTAAATCAAACCAAGTAATTTTAGTTCGTAGAGTTAACTAACTTTATAAAACTGATCCTCCACAATTGTAAGTATTGGACACTAGAATTATAAAAATTGTCTACGCATCGAGAAAATTTTTTGTTCCTGAATATAATTATTTTTCTTTTATAAAATGCATGGCTATTCTTTGGTGAAAGATGGTACAAATGTGTAGATTTTTCTTTTCTAAAATCGACAAATTCATTCATAATGTGCCTGAGGTGCTTCTGTTCTGGCATATAGGTCTAAAATTTAAAAACTTCTAAGCCAGTCATAAAATTCTCAATTTTTGCAACCCTTGACAACACTGGAAAAACACGACTGTCCTAGCTATCTCCAGACGTATGGTAAGTTTAGTCATAGTCATATTCAGGGGCGCCTTAAGGCATGGGGCAACTGGACCAGGGCCTCGCCGGCAATAGGGGCTTCGTTTCGTTCTCGACTCAACTTTAATAAGATCATAATTTGAATAATTTCAACGGTCATCATTTCCGGTTGTATTTTCCGAATTACTGGGAATTTCGGACGATATGTCAACTGGCTACTTGGGATGACCGTCGTCCACGTACAAGACTAGACCTTCCACCATACACCATCATTACTCATCCAGTCAATAGACAGTAGTCAGTTGTGTCATGCACATTTATTGATTTCAGGTCATTGTTTTTACGAATATCTTACAACGTTTGATAAATACTTTCTACTTTTAAGAGTCATAAGTGAGGCATACATTTATGTAGGGGCCCAGGGCCTCAAGAAGTCTTAAGACATCCCTGATCATATGATAAAGGCAATCACATGTTTCCACTAATCGCTGTTGCCAACTTTTGCTTTCAACAACAACTTTCTTTTTTAAAGTACATATTTGTTGCCTACTTTTCTGAATTAATATTTGCCTGAAATTCAATTTATTTATTTATATGACGTTTGGTGTAGGAAAAAGAACAAAAAAATTTAAGAAGATAGAAAACGAGGAACATCTATGCTATAAAAGTGGTGAATTTTAAATGTCTGATATTAAGCTCTATTTTGGTAAAAAAAAAGAATCAAACTTTAATTGCCTTTTATGAAAATTGTGTATTTTTTTGTCAAAGTTATGTTGCTTAAAACCTGATATCTCAAAAACTTATGACTGTATTTCTTTCACATTTTGTACACTTATTATTTTAAGTTTGATAAGGTAATGAATTAAGAATTTAGCTCTTTCAACAATAGATTTTTAAAAAATTTTAACAGTTTAATTTGAACGAACACACCTTGCGTTTTATAAAATCTTCTTTAAGAAAATGGGTAATAAATTTTGGTAAATGTAAATATATTTTAAATTTTAGTCCATTGCCTTTTATAACTGAGTTAAACATGTTGTGCAAAAATAATTTAAATATATGGCTTTGAATTCCATTAGAGTATTTTGAAATTCGGTGTAATTTTCAGTAAATTATACCTAAAATGCTTCATTTTAACAAATTTAAATTCTCATAAATTTCCTGATTGTTGTTTTTCATTAATTTATGTCATAAGCACCAACAGAATAACAAAATTACTAATAGCATGGCTTTTTAGAAAACTTGTCTCCGAACGTAGGTAGTTATACCTTAAGAATAACAGCTCACATACGTGAGCAAAATGCATATGGTTTAAAAGTACCCGTATAATAATCATATATTTCAGATTTTATGTGAAGAATCTTATACTTCAATGCAATTATCAAATTTGAGATCGTATCTGTGTTTATATATATAGCTAATATAAGTCTAATGTAAGCTTAGAATTTAATGGAAAACACGTGATTACGTGTCTATCGTGTGAGCATCATGAATTTAGTCCATCGAGTTTCTTTGAACTCGAATTATTTTGAAGAGACAACGCGCCATGATATTTTTTGATTTAGTTTGAGTTATCATGGTGGCCGTGAAGTAGGCTTGGGCATGGATTCGTGGCCCGTGTTATTTCTATGGAGTCCTCTAACTGCTTTAAAAGCTCCCTGTTAGCAAGAAAGATCCATCATTTCACTGAGTTGGAACCATATTCGTATCCTGTCATTGGCATGCTCTAACGGAAAACTGGACCTTCATTCTCGCAACAATTAATTTTCCACAAATCTCAGATCCAGTGATGTTGTTTAGTGTCCAGGCTGTGGTGTGCGGTCCTCATAGAGACACTTTTTGTGTGTGTTCTAGTATTTAATTGTAGAGTAATTTCTTGAAATGTGTTTATCTTTTCTTACAATGTGAGTAGGAAAGATAACCTTGCTCATCCACACTCTATTGTCCAAAGTTGTTGGCTTTAGGGCAAAAGTCTTACTGAAATAGACGTACATATAGTACAAGGTGTCCGGGCTTAAAGTATCCAAAAGTTATGGTTTATTATTACGGAACTACCCATCAGGAATGTAATAAACTGTTCGTCCATGGATTGGAAACTCCTCAGAGATTTTTTCGGTTTAGTCCGAAGGGCCGCACGAGCGCGCATTATTTGGTAATCGCAGAAGATAAACTTGTTACTCTGATTTCATTAGTAAAGATGCGGACGCCACAGAAAAAGGTGCAGCGCGTACTTTGGTAAACGGAATATAAATCTGTCACGCGTGAACAGTGACGGGATCGAACAGAATGGAATGTCGGTCCTCCGATATCAAAATCTATCCACCAATGAGAAAGAACTTTAAAGCAGACGGGAACTTTGGTATCTCAAACTAGCAAGTATCTATAAGGTATCCGACTACTTGCGACAACTTTTTTTTAAAATAATGGATATATGGCGATTTTTTTTGTGGTTTTAAGATTTATTTAGTACATTTTAAGAAAAAAAAAGACTAAAATTAAGAATTGAAAAATAAATTATTACTACAAAAATGGGTAAAAATTGACAAAATATTGCATAAACAGGACCCGGTCTGTACAAATAGTAAATGAACAAATTCTCAATTTTGATGTATTACTTTGCTATTCTTTTTTGAAATGACCTTCAGGATAAGAGATATTTTAATTTTTACAAAAACTAAAGCACTTTATCTTAGCTGTTATATGAAATTGCTTAATAAAACAGTGTCTGTATTTACATAAAGAACTGTAAATTTTGTCATAAAACAGTGATTGATAAATCTGAAGGTTAAAACACTTCTGCTGTTATACAGAACATACACACAAAATTGCAGCAAATTATTTTAAAAACTTTTTGAGCAATCGCTGTCCCCATAAGAGTTTTTCGGAAAAAACACGTTTCGAGTAAAACGCATTTTAAAGTTTGACATCTTATACAAAGTTACTGCGTTTGATTTTACTAAAGCACTTGTAGTTTTTGTACTAGTGAATGGAAAACAAAAAACTTAGTATTTTTAAAAAGCTAATAAGATTGCCTATAAAATAAAATCATAAAAAAATTTGTCCATTTTTTAAAAAAATCATGATTTTAGGGTAGTCGGATACCTTAAGTTTTCGTGATAGAAGATCATGTTGATCGTGTGCGTGACTCATTTTGTAGGAGTCCTGAAATGTCTATTAGGCAAGCCAGTAACGACATTCCATTCTGTTCGAACACGTTGCTGTACACGCGTTACTGATTTAAATTTCGTTACCAAAGTACCTACTGCACCTTTTACTGTGGCGTTCGCATCTTTACTAATGAAGTCAGTGTAACAAGTTTATCGTCTGCGATTGCCGAATAATGCACCCTCGTGCGGCCGATTTGACTAGACCCAAAAAATCTCGGTGGAATTTCCAATCCATTGATAAACAGTTTATTACATTCTGATGGGTAGTTCCTTAAAAACAAGCCATAACTTTTGGATACTTTAAGCCCGGACACCCTGTATATATTGGCTTTTGAAAATCCATGTGCTGAACACATCTTCCCAGAAAAAATTATCTTCTGGGACTGGCAATTTGCCAAAATCAAATGTGCTGAGATTTTTCATCTTACCCATACTGCATTTGGCTACTACTGTTTGATGCAATAAGGTAGCAATGTAAAGTGGACGCGGATGATCTAAAACTTATATAGCATCCGAGATTAAAATTAATAAAAAAAAACTAGTGTACAATTAGTATATGCCGAAATAATCCAAAAATGTTGCTTACTCTACACCAGCGGTTGTGTCATACTTCAGAACTTCATGTATAATTTTATATTTGACGAACCACTGATATGACTGACTACTATAACTATATTATCATTTACTCTTACGTCTCTATTTAAACTTCAACATCACAGAAAAAGAAATTTCACGAAAAGCTTAGAACAAATTGGTAAGCAAAGCAATATCAATAAACTGGATTGTTATACCGCCAGTTTAATATGGTTGCCAACTCTCACTTTCAAATGTCGCTTGATACACCGGAAAAAAAGTAGCAAAAAAGTCGCTAACTCAAATGGAATTTCACTAAAAGTAACAGCCAAAACTTTTTAAAAAGTGCAATGCATATTTCATAATACGTTTTATTACTCTTCATTTTTCTAACTGAATCTTCATAAAAATATAAATAATGTTCAAATTTTTTTGCGGACCATCAGAGAAGTTTTACGGAACACCTGTTGGCGACAGCTGCTCTACAATTAGTAATTTATGGGATGTCCATCAGATAATTTATATTTGTTACTCTTTGCAAAGTTATAAATAAAAGATATATTTTTGTACAACTTCGGAACTAAAAGCATTCCGACACCTGAATTTTTAGAACTCTTATTTCCTATAACTAAACATGGGTGCCTTTTCAAAATTAATGAACTACTCAATATTTTTAGTTTATTAAAGTTGATAATACAACGAAAAATGCTGTTGGAGTATTCCAGTAGATTTAAGTGATGTAAAAAATAGCAGATTTTCAATACTTATTCAAAATTCTGAATTGAAATGAAAAATTAATGCAAAATAAATACAATAAATGTAAAACATTAAAGCTGTACAATTTTTTTAAATTAAACATAAACATATTTATTTTACTCTATAGCTTTCTCCACAAATACCCTTCGATGTAAGGCTTTTCACAAACCTTTTAATCCTTTCTAATCCTGAAATACACAAAAGCTTTGAAAGAAGAACAGAAAAAAAAGTCTAATGGGTATTTATTTCTCCTCTGCTCCATTCGAGATAAAAGCGAGAGAAGCCAATTTATTACCCTCGAGGACAGACCTATCGACTAAATTGGTTGTGAGTGACCACAGCTAGGACCAACATTCACCGAAGTCTCAAAATAGCAACAAGATGATTACCAAGAACTGTGCTATTGAAGGCATTGCCTGCAATAATATCCTATTCCATCCACACGCAGGCGCACAGAACATTCTTTTTTTCGCGCGCTTAATCCCTTTTGCAAGAACAAATGTACTCAACTTTCAATTGGCCTTGTTTTTATAAAAAAAATACAGGGGAATTGCTGAAAGGAACATCTGTGTAATCGAATAATATGGTGTGAGTAAAGTGCCTGCTTGAGATCAGGTTGATACATTCAGACGAATTGGTATTCAAATACAAATTAAGATGTAAAATGGAATTTTTTAGAACTTTATTGTTATTCAAGTTCTGAAAATGCATCAGTATTGTTTTTACCAATAAAGTATAATAGGACTATTTTATTAATTTTTATTAAGCAACGTATTGAAATACAGTCGAACCTCTATATTGCGAATTTTCCTATCTAGCGAACTTTTTCCGGGAACCTTGAACATTTCACGATTTTCTTCGTAAAATAACCTCTCTATAGCGAAGTGCATTTTCTATATAACGAGCTTTTTCTTTTGTGATTCAGTTTTTGTTCTTTTTTTAAAAATATTTCTGAAAAAATTTTAACTTTTTCTCTCTTTAGCACATTTTATGGTGGTCATAAATCTTGAACTGGGTTCATTAAATCCTAACTCACCGAGAGCAATAGAGTTCTCGACGTTTCATACAAGAAGTGAAACCTTTAACCTTCAATGCCCAGTTCACTAGAAACACCTTCAATATCCTCTTTCACTCTCACAGGAGTTGTCCCGTATCCCCGTGTTCTAATCATAAAATAATGTATGCTTAATATTACTTGTATGCTTCAAATTATAAAATGTCCCTAAAACTCATTAATTAGTCTAAAATTATTTTCTTAATATTGAAAATGCAATGAATTCTTTGACATCCTTTTTTGTTTTCCTTGCAGTTTTTATTTCTTTCTTTCTTTTCTGATGAGTAAGATACATAAAATAAACATATGTTAATTTTAAAAAAGGTGTGAATAATTACTTTTTTTTAATATATAGTGTTTATGAATTTAAAATTTGTTTTATGTGGTTTATAAAGTATGTTAAAAGATGAACCTGTATATTAAGAATTTTCCATATAACGAACTTTTTTCCGGGATTTAACGACTTCATTATATAGAGGTTCGACTGTATTTTTATGACCTTCCAACTTTATCCTTCTTAAAAACAAAATGTCAACAATCGTGTTCTAGAACACATTAACGAATTTTTTCTTTGTTATCTATTAATACCACAGTAAATCAACACCACTGTCGTGGGACATTGCAATTTTAGACCATAATAAGGGGACACTTGTGAGCAAAAATTTCCCCCCACACACTATCCTAAATTTTTCATTACTTGCAGCGCTGTTATATTTAAAGAGATTAATTACCTATATTAAATACCATGGATATACATACGCTAAAATTTGATTTTTCACAACGCCTTTTTATCCAATGAAATACCACGCTTTGAAAAGAGAGATGCTAAAAGCGGATTGGTTAGACTTGTAATGCGTCTTATTATTTTTAATATCATTAGGTTTTTCATTCAACTTTATTTGCACATCTAAATACATTTTATTAGAATATTTTTAACACATTTTTTAATCTAATTTATAGTAACTAAAGCATTTAAGAGAAATGTTAGCTAAATACTAGCATTTTAATATATCAGTTTACACAAAATTTTCCATTACTATGTTAATTTTAAAATTCAATCCTTGCAAATCTTTAAAGATGGAAGTTCCAGACTTTAAGGGGGAAGGGGTTTTGGTACTTTCGAACAATGTTTGGGCTATATTATTACCAAATTAGAAGATATCAAAGGAAATATGATAGCTATAATTCACATTGTAACTGAAAATATAAGAGCACAAATTGGTATGTAATAAATGTATCAAAATGCATTCTAAAAAAAGAAAAGGTTGTTTTATGCTGAGTTAAATATTATTCAGATTACGCATCTGCATTCTCATAAAATGTAGACGGAACGAAGAAAAATTGATAAATGTCAAAACGAAAATCAATTTTTTTTCTAATAGCCTATGAATACAGTGGATGACAACTGAAATCACAGATCTACATATTAAGCTTTTAATATGACACAGATGATTATATATATATATATATATATATATATATATAGGATTTTCCGTTCAATCATTTTGTAAAAGGTTGAGTCATATCCTTTTCAGAAGACTATTAATGTCAATTTTGTTAATTACCGCATTCCGAAGCAGCGCCGTCTGGTGAGCTTTCGGAGCGCCGGCTTGAATAATTTTTTGGCAGAGGCCTATTAACCACCGCCGGTTCAACACGTCACGTTTTTCGCGCATTTCGCGCCCAGCGCGGTTCCAGTCCAAGCATGAGAAAGGTAATTAATATTTCCCCGTCTTCTAAAGGTATAACTCAACTTTCAATTAATCTAACTTCTGCATGTCTCTTTCCCTTTGTAAATATTCCCCTTGTAAATTTTCCCCTTTAACTTGAAATAAATTCTTTTTTACTTAAATGAAGTATCTGCGTTTAAATGACTTTGATTCAATTAATTTATCACTAACCCTTTAATACTTACCCCTAGACAACCACCTCGCCAATTTAAAATCTCGACTTCTGAAGAGTGATTATTATTCGAAGATTTTATTCGGACTCCCATATATATATATATTCTCCAAATACCTATTTATATATAATTTTCTTAAAGAAAACACTAATTAGTAAGCGTTTTTCTGGACACACACACAGTATGTATACTTTACTCTATTGAACTTACAAGAAAGATCAAACATTTTTTACATATCAGTCAGAATAGTTAGATTTCCAAATAACGTTCAATAATCTTTTTATAAATTCGAAATATCAAATACAGTTTTAAAATTTTAAATTTAGACTAGAGAAATCCCAATCTAACCAGATTTGTTTCTAGTATTCCTCACACCAATGGACTAAATTCATAACGATCACATGATAGAGACAATCACAATCACGTGTTCTTCAATGAATTCAAAACCAACTCACATTATACTTGTACTGGAAGAAAAAAATAGATAAAATTACAAATTTCATAATTGGGCCAAGATGTTCAAGTATTAAAATTCTTTAAAGAGTTTTTCAAAGACAAAAAAATATATATACTAAACGTGTACTTTTAAATCGAGAACATATTGTTTATTTACGTATGTTATTATTGTTGACAAATATGTACTTTTCAAAAGAAAGTTTCCGCAAAAAGTAAACGTAGGCTACAGCGAAGCGCATGAATTGATTAGCTGGGAACACGTGATTGTATCCATCGTGTGACTGTAACGTCACATGTATATATAAACTGATTTGCTGGAAACACGTGTTTATCACTATCATGTGACTATGACGTCGCATGAATTGAGTCCATTGAGAAGTTAGTGAAAACCAAAGCATTAATAATATGGGCTTGAGAAGAAAGGCACTGAGATATTTTCATTAACAAATATTAAAGACCATTTTTTTAAGTGTTTAAAGAAGTGATAAGAAATACCTCTTTTTTCAATTTTAACTATACATTTTGCAAAATACAGTGAAATTATAGATGAAAAAGAGAAAAAAACATAAAATATTTGTCTATTGAAGGTTAAATAGAAATAAATAAAATAAATTTTAAAGATATACGAGAAAATAATTAATATGTATATTCTGAAGTCGTGTAAGTTTCCTGCAAACTATTTTCATAAGGCTGACACGAATTAAATGATGTTTTCATAGCATAAATAAGTTAAAACTGTAGTAATATTCTAA
Organism: Trichonephila clavipes; assembly: GCA_019973935.1. Classification (NCBI taxonomy): domain Eukaryota; kingdom Metazoa; phylum Arthropoda; class Arachnida; order Araneae; family Nephilidae; genus Trichonephila; species Trichonephila clavipes. The sequence goes on along the minus strand of BMAU01019286.1, from coordinate 713,053 downwards.
TTATCAAGAGCATTTATTTATCCCCTGATTACAAAGAGGAAGTCATTTGTGTAAGAACAGGGCATTTATTGATACGAGAACTCTTTTAAATAGTATTCCTATCTGTAAATAAAAACCATTAATTTCAAGCATTCGTTGAAACAGAGAAGACTCATCTTTTAGAATTTCCTTGGAAGAAATTATTCAAGAAGTAAGTATAGATATAACTACACTTGCTAAAAAAAGTCTGCGTTCACGTACTACTGCTTACATGGACAACGGGGAAAAATTTAAAAACTGGAATTTGAAAAAAATCTTAAAACTATATTTTTTTAGTTCTCTCTCTCATTTTAAGTATTCAAAATAACAGAAATAAATTTGGTTTGCTTTCATAACTCTTAAAATAAAGACAGGTTTGTTACGATACTAACAAAAATCAATTAGAAAAAGCCTGCGTTCACTGTTTTAATAGCAACTATAAAAATTATTTAAAAGGGGATAATGAGCTATTTAGTAGCTCTTTGGTTAACTTCGTCTTTTGAGAACTTCTTAAAGTCATTTCGGCATTGAACTAACAAAATCTTGTGGTTTCTTCAGCGCTTATCTTCTCCCATTGGTCCTTAAGAACACTCTTCAGCATATCCTTGCTAGATATATTGTGTTGACGAATCCTACGCTCCAGCAAATCTCATAGTTGTTCTATCGGATTCATATCACAGGACTGAGGGGACATGTGCAGTTAGTTAATTTGGGACATTATACAAGAGCCAAAGCTTCACAATCTCAGCGGTGTGCTTAGGATCGTTGTGATTCTGGAAACAAAACAATGATTCTAAGTAGAGTTTGGTGTTACATTCCTTTAAATTGTTTTTTAGGACTTCAAGGTAATAGTATTTGTTCATAATTGATTTGATATACTCCAACTTGTAAACACCATTGCTCGCCATGCACCCCCACACCATGACTTCAGCACCACCGTGCTTTACCGTTGGTACTAAATGCTCTTTTTGAAGCACTGTGCAAGGTTTTCTTCATACCAATTTACAACTTTTTATGCCGAAGATGCAAAATCTGCTCTCATCAGAGAATATCAGTCCTCCAGAACACAGGAGGCTTATGTGTATGCTCTTTTGCAAAAGCTATCCGTTTAAGAGGGTTGATCACTGAAATATAAAGCTTTCTGCGAAACACTCTGCTACGGTATCTGGCCCTTTTCAAGATTTTTCTTGCAGTAACCGCCCAAATGTTTTTGTTAAACTTCTCGTGAATATCTGTTGCTATTTAAGTTGCAGTCAAACGTGGGTTTTTCTTCACTATTTATATCATATTTCGTTTTTCTCTGATTGTCAGTTTAGAGGGATGACGTAAGCGAGGTTTGGATGTGTAAACTCTTTTAGATTTAGAGTTATAAATAACACGCTTTATAAATGAATACTGCTGTCCGACGGATCTGGCTATATCCCGTCGACTTTTTGCATCTTTCCACATTTTCACAGGGATTTTACGCTCACTGGTACTAATTTTTTTCCTTTTACTTTTCATGTTCCTTGAATTGCTTCGTATCTCACAAAAACGTAAAAAGTATTGCGTCATAATTTGCTTAAGGTATCCGAACACGTTGAAAATGACCAAATTCGGACAAGACAGATATTTTTGTTTTCTCTTTTATTGAATAGAGCTATCTTTTGGCTTTACAAAACATATTTTGTTTTGTTTCTACTCTACCTAGAGGCCAAGCTACAATCAATTTTATTAAGTTAGAAAAACCGGAAGTGGGTCTTTGATCTACCAGAAGTGGGCATTTAAATTACTCGAAATCTATCATGGCTAGTCTGATTACTCAAAATATTACAAATGTATTTCTATAAAACTTTTTGAACCTGTGATATTTATGCTATTTTCTAGAGAATGTACTAAAATATTTCTTATTGTATGAATATTTTTTGAGTTAGGGCTTGTTATTTAAATAATGGTCTCATAAAAAAATGTGATTTTTCTTATAATGTGTACTCAATCAACTCTAAAATTTTCAAATTTTAATAAAACATTAAAATATTAGTACATTCTCTAGATAAATGCATCTAGATTGTTTTGCTAATTCTTTTACTAATATAAGTTTATTACTTTTTTTTAATTGCTTTGAAGTTTTACAAAAATGTTGCTAAAATTTCACTTATAATTGGGATTTTTGTGAAATTTAGGCAATTTATTTTAAATATTGTTAGTTAAATATTAGTATTTATTGGTATTGAGTCCTAAAAAAGCCTTTATAATGTTTAAATATGTTATTTTGTTAAAAAGTGCTCCGAACGTGTTCGGATACCTTAAGCTATTTTACCTGACTACTGAATGCAAAAACTCTGTTAACCTATAACGCCTGTTGATAAAAATTCCAGGAATCAAGAATACTCAAATAGTGAACGCAGACTTTTCTGCCTAATACTTATGTGCTTTGCTACAAAACTCCCGTTATATCAAGTAGTTTTAATTCAAAATTAACGAATTCATGCATGCTTAGTATTCAACTAGTAGTAAACAAATTCATGAAATTTTGTTATATATATATATATATATATATAGAAAGAAAATTATATTTCTATTAAATTCTACCTTTGCTGTATGATTTGTTATGGGTGAACACAGACTTTTTCTAGCAAGTGTATGTACAACTTATGACTTATGCTACGACAACATACATTTGGTGAAACATACATTTTGGGAAAGGTACTCACACTTATCTGATAACAAGGCTTACTGTGCTTCCAAGTAATCATCGTCCAATGTTGTACACGTTTGACAAAGAGTGCGAAAAAGTGTCTATTAGGATGCATTTCAGCTTGGAGGTACATTTTGTGGAATCTCCTCAATTAGTCAAAAACTCTTGGACTTTACGAAACAGATGTACCACTCGTACACACATTCAACGATGCATTATCTTATCCCTACACCTTTGAGGACAATCTTTTGCTGATTTCCAAGCTTAAAACAAAATCGCATACTCACAGATTGATCCATGAAGTTGGAAGTTGGAATGGAGTTGCAAATTGGAAGTGCCAATGACTGTTGTCACTGCGCATAGAAAAAGAAATGTCCGAAAGGAAACTGTGCAAGTCTAAATAACTATGAACGTACAACTGCGTATGAACTTCAGTGCGCATATTACAGCTTTTAGCAGAGTTTGTATAGGTCATTTAACAAATTTTTTGAACTGGGGGGTTCTATATGTAATACTTAATCAAGAACAGTTTAAAATGTCTCATTGAAAAAAAGAATTGCCACACAATATAATACTTAAAACTCACTTTTTAAATTCTATAATCAACTGTGTTAAAATATTACGTTGTTGATAGCAACCAAATATGCCAGAAAAATAATATATTAAGCAGTAGTTACGTTCAATGGCTATAATTAGACTGTTTTCAAGAGAAAACACAAAATGGCGATTTGCAGTTTACAGTGAGTGAATATTAACGTCGCACTGTTCAGCTATACGAGGATTTTTGGCATGCGATTGCAGTTTAAATAAAAAATTTTAAGAGTTATAAAATTCTCAGAACTATAAAGTAACAAAAACTGTATTTTTTTTCGCCGAAATTCAAAATAAAATATTCCATGTTGAACAAAATGTAATCTATTCTTTTTCATTTTAATTATATGTGGCGTATTTTATTTTATTTCTTATAACAGATAAAATGTTTGCTCTTTTTGTCTTTTAAAGTAAACTATACGTAAATCTTTAAATGTTCGAAGTTTCCTGAGAAACCTAAAGACCACATTATCATGAAAATTTGAAATTACATTCTGTCTAATAAAATATTGAGAAAGGAACCAATACTTTAGAACCATTTTCTTCGTACAAAATGGTTGTTGTGCTTACATTATAATTAATTGAAAAGATGAAATTAATGCTTAAAAAGCTCGGTTATTTGATTTCATTGTCACATGCATAGCGTCTTTCAAAAATTTAGAAATCTTCAAAACGTAAAAAATTCGAATATTCGCTGCAATTAGTATTGTTTTTCCACAATAGGAAATATACATTTTCTTTTTAATCGCGTAGATAAGCCTCAGAAAATATTTCCATTGCTTTCTATAGTGTTTTATTTATCACTCCGAGATCTTTAATAGTCGGATATTAGCGTTTCGTCAGATTTTAGGATTTTTACTCGATATTCGAATTTACTGGTAGTGTTATTATTAGTAATATATTAGACGATTACAGGAATATATTGAATATTTTAAATATGTGCATCACTATGAAAATTTTTGTTGTTGAGGGCTTTAATTTTTATAATTTGAGTAGGTTAAAGAATTCTTAATATTCTTTTAGAGCAGTGGTCTGCAACCCCCGAGCCGCGGACTGGCACCGGTACGTGGATCAAATATGGTACTGGGCCAACCAAGTAACATTAAATTCTTTGTATTTTATCTATGAGTTGTACTTTTTCTTGGGTGTGAGTGACTTTTCATGTAAATCACTTTATATTCCATGTTAAATCATTTTATATTAATTTTTGGTGTAACTGTATTTTATTCTGAAGCCATATTTAAACACAATTACCGTAAAATCCAGCGTATGATGCACACTTAGGACACAATAGTTAAGATTGAAATTTACGGGCATAAAAATGATAGCTTTAAAAATAAAAAGAAATGAGCATTAAAAAAGTTAGACTTCTATATTTATCAGAATACTTCTTATTTGAACGAAATAAAACACATTATAAGCTTAAAGAGTTGTAATTTTAGATTATACTATTTTTTCAAAAACCTGAGATACATAATACTTGGAATAAATGACCTCAAAACATAAGAGCATTGCATACGTATATTTCAAGTCTCTTCATTAAAAAGAGAGTTCGCGTTACATGGCGAATATACCTTAAAATTAAAAAATGCAGCTTGAAAGTATAGGTGCGCGTTATACGCCGTATTTTACTTTAAATTAAAATTAAATCAAAATCTAAAATATAAGCAATCAACGCCCCCCTCCCTCATTGGGCTGCGGTAAAGTTATCGAACTTTTGAATAATCCGCGGTAAGCGAAAGGATGGGTGGTTGTGTTTAGGGAATCTATGAAGGAGGAAAGAATGTATGCGTTGTTCAACCATTGATGACAAAAGGCTAACTAATGCAATTTTTGCTATAGCTACTCGTTAATAACTTTTAGTTAGATAAGTTTATACCCTCAGTTTTTTATTTTTTACAAAAATGTATTAATTTTACAAACATGACACGCTTCCTTATTCGTGCAGTAATTGTTAATAGCTTACAAATAAATTAGACTAGAGAAGCATTCGCTTTCCTAAACAGAAAAAAAAAGTTATTTTCTTATTTACAGGACCCATTACTTATTAAAAATCTAAAATATTACACAGAAGTGTTGATGAAACGAAACACACTGCTCTCCGCCGTCCAGAAATGAAAGATGTGCCAGAGATATCCCTATCCATGGGGAGCGCATAACTCCCGACTCAGCAGGAATTGCCCCAAAAGATCGATTCCCCTAGCTTATTTTTCGTCTTCACACGTCCTCTGAGATCTGGTTCGATCAATGGATCATAGCATGCAATGATGCTGCTTCATTTCGCCCAATAGAAAAGGAAAGTGCCCATACAGCTGTATTGGTCGCACTTCATCAAAAGGCACATCCAGCGAAAATGAATCGTTTGCGCCATTTAAGGGAAGCTGGACCCTCAGTCAGCATCCTATTGATTTTCACAACTAGAGTTCGAATTGTTCGTCATACCTTTAATCAAAAAGTTCCGGTTCCTCTCCCCTCCTTCCCATTTGAGAATAATCGGTTTAAGCGATTCGTTCTATTTTAAAATCTAAATAATTTATACGCGGGAATACTACAGCTTTAAAAGTACAGTCGTTTAAAAAAAACACCTTTGATAATTTTCCTCTCAACTCGTCGGAAATTGTATCGAAGTTAAAGATTTGGGAACTAAATTGTGATGTTAAAGGAATAAATTAATTGACTTTTTTTGTAATAATTAGTTTTTAATACTCAATATTTCTGTTACGGAGAATTTCTATTCTCCAAATGTTTTTTTTTCCCATCGAGGATTTGATTTATTACCTAAAAACTGGTCCACATTATTCAATTTTTGGGAAATTCAGCTTGAACTTTTCTGAATTATAAAGGGTTTACGAAAGAGTTCCCTGTAAAGGTAAATATCTCTCGAGGTCTCAAAATAACGATACAAATCCTTCAACTAGACAAAGGGTGGGCAATAGGCCCAATTCATGATGTCACATGATAAAAACAAACACGTGTTCTCCATTGAATTCGAAACAAACATTAAACTAATTGTACTTGTTGTTCTAATTTTGTAAAACTCAGATAAAATTTCGAATTTCATATTTGAGTAAAGATGTTTAAATGTTAGGGGAAAAAATATCTTCAAAAAGATTTTTTTAAAATTAAAAAAAAACGTATTTTATGTTTATACTTTTAAATAAAATGCATTTTGTATACATATGTACTTTTTAAGAGAAAGTTTCTGCGAAGAGCAAAACTTGGCAACGCTGAAGCGCGTGAACCGATTAGCTGAAAACGCAAGATAGTTTTCATTGTGTGACTATGACGTCACGTGAGTTTTTGAATTGATTGGCTAAAACCACGTGGCTTTCACTATCATGTGACTATGACGTCACATGAATTGAGCCCATTGTTTCGGCTCGAGGGCCAAATTGTGGAAGTGAAGTATACCGGATGGCCGCAGCTTTTTAAAATAATTACATTCATTAATTAATCTTGCATCTCAGAAAAGCTATAAATTGTTCCATATAAAAATGAGTACAAAAAAGTTAAATAAAATAATAGTAGTTTTATTCGATTTACTTACTGTACTAACTTCATATCATCTATAGCTTCAGGCACATTTAATTGTAGAAACAGTTTAATAAAACAAACGTACCCTCAATCATATTTTTCTGCACTTTTTTTTAAATCAGCGGTGAGATGTTCTCGTTGAAATTTTCATCACTACCTGCAAGTTAATGTACCGTAACATCCGGCGTATAACGTGCACCCCCTTCATTGCGAATGAATTCAAATGTATTTGTGCAGTACCGTTATGTTTCGAAGTAATTTATTCGAGATATTATCCCAGACTTTTGAAAAAATAGTATTCTTCTAGAACTCTACAACCTTTTAAGTTCATTAGGTATGTCATTTCTTTTAAATACAGAATATTCCAATTTATGCAGAAGTAAAAAATTTTTATGTGGTCATTTATTTTTATTTTTGAAGCTATCATTTTTATACTCGGCGTATAACGCGCACCCTTAAATTTCGATCTTATTTTTTGTGTTTAAAGTGCGCGTTATACACCGGATTTTATGGTAAGTCATCTTGCATAAATATATACTGTTGCTCGTTTACATGCAAGAAAAACTTTGCTTACAAATATATGTCTCGACTAAAATATAAAAGACGAAATCCCCGCAAATTTCTCCATACATGGCAATTTTTCAGCCGTCAAATATTTGTAAAAGTTAGCGTCATAGCATTAAACATTTTCTTCAGACATCTTTGATCTAACTTCAAGTCAATAGGTTCAAACTGTAGCTCCTGAGGTGTTGTATCAATATCAAAAGTAATGGGATGATAGAACAAATTGAATTTAGGCTAAATTTTCTTAAAACTTCTTGTGGCTTCGTCCTCCAAACTTTGCAGATGATCTCTTAGTAGAAAAATTTCCAGGTACTTTGAATAATGAAAATGAGGTCCTAATAATGAAAAATAAAAGATGAATCTTTTGGATAGAGCAAGAAATCTCGGTTCAAACTGGATTGTCTGACTATATTGACCGCCATTTGTAAAAAAAAACCGGTTTCAATCAATTCATTCTATTTAATAATCTATCTCAGAGGTCGGCAACGCGGCGCCCGCGGGCGCCACTGCGCCCTTCAATAAATTTTAGTGCGTCCTTAAACTATTTGAATTTCTTGTTTAGACAAGAAATTCAAAACGTAAATTTTAAAATTCCTAGAATCTACTGTACGTCAACAGTGACGCGCTTACGCGTTGAACTGAAATGAACTGAGCAATCATATCAATAGTAGTCAGTACACAAGAGATCAAGAGAGTTTGTCACAGATTTATTCCGTCCCTATTATGGACTGATCGAAAAGAAAACGTACTTATTATTTCAATGCCGAGTGGGAAAAAGAATTTTTTTCATCGAATACAACGGTAAATGCGTATGTTTACTATGTAATAAGAGCGTTGCGTTGCTTAAAAAAAGTAACATAGGAAGACATTTTAAGAGTTTACATGGCAAATTTAATTCTGAGTATCCATTGAAATCAGAACTACGTAAAAGGAAAATGCTATCCTTAAAATCGTCAATTACAAAGCAACAAAGTATTTTTACAAAACCCAAACAACAATCGAAAGCAGCAACCGTAGCATCGATTAAAGTTGCACATTTACCGGCAAAGAAGAAAAACCTTTTATTGACGCGGAAATAATGAAAGAAGCTATGCTAGTAGCGGCTGATTCTCTTTTTGACGACTTCAAAAACAAGACGGAAATATTGGAAGCTATTAACATGTTACAATTATCAGCTAGAGCCGCAGCAAGAAAAATCGAATTAATAGCAAGCAATTTGGAAGCAAAATTAGCAAATGATGTGGAGACCTGTGAATTTTTTTCGATACAACTGGATGAATCAACTGATGCAGTCGATACAGCACAATTGGCAATATCCGTTAAAATGGTGTTTGATGACTTCTCTACAAAAGAAGAATTTTTGAAAATTCTTCCGTTAACACAGCACGTACCCAAGGAAAGGGCATATTTTCATTGTTCAAAAAGTTTGCAATTGAAAATAAGTTACCATTACAAAAATTATCATGAATTACTACGGATGGTGCACGAGCAATGACTGGTAAGGAAAACGGTTTTATTGGTTTATGAAGAAAAGATCCTTTATTTCCTAAATTTATTGCATATCATTGTCTTATTCACCAAGAAATGTTATTATCAAAAACAATTAATTTTAACCATATTATGTCAATTGTTACCAAAATTATTAATTCGATTAAAGCTAAAGCGACACAACACAGGTTGTTCAAATTATTTTTAGAGAACGAAAACACTGAATTTAAAGACTTATTTCTTCATACTGAAGTGAGGTGGCTCACTCGCGGTAAAGTTCTTGAATGCTTCATTAACCTTTTACCTTAAGTAAAAGAATTTGTTGCTTCTCGAGAAACGAGGTTTACGAAGAATTGGAAAATAAAAATTGGTTGTTGGATCTTGGATTTTTGGTAGATATGATGATGAAGTTAAATGAATTAAATTTAAAACTGCAGGGGAAGAATTCCCATATTGCTGATATGATTAGAGCAGTTAATTCTTTCAAATGTAAGTTGGAATTGTTAAAAGCGCATTTGTTGAAAAATTCCTTGTCTCACTTTCAAAGTGTCAAACAAATAATTGAAAATTTAAATTTCAGTGTTGATGAATTTGACACTGCATCATACATAAAAACCATTGATACATTATTAATCGATTTTTCGTCGAGATTTCAAGATTTTTTACCATTGGAATCAGTAATTCCATTTTTCGTCAATCCGTTCAATGTTCATGAACCTGATTTGCCTACCAAAACTTCAAATTATTTCGATGTTACTAACATGCAGGACTTAGAAATGGAAATAATTAATTTGCAAAATTATATTGTTTTAAAATCACATTATGTTGATAAATCAATTTGGAAATTAGTTACTGAGGAAAGTTTTCCTATTTTGAGAAAAAATGCACTCTAAAAATATTTTCATACTGTGGACCTACCTATAATTGTGAAGCCCTTTTTTTCAAGTATGACATATTTAAAATCTAAATATCGATCACAGCTTACGGATGCACATTATAACTGTTTAAGAGTTGGTAATTCGTCGTATATGATCGATTATGAAGAAATTGCAGATGATATGGCAACCCAAATATCCCATTAAAATAATTTATATAAAAAATATGTCATTGCTCTTGCCACCATCTTTAATATACTTACAAACATTCTTCTGAATTTATGTAAGATTAATAATAACCTTGTTATGTAATTAAATTTATAAATTATAAAACTAATAAATGAACATGTTTTATAAATATGAATATAATTTTTATATATTTGTTAGGTCAAAAAATAGTTGGCGCCCGCCATGAATTTTTAATTTAGTATTTCACTCTTTACATTAAAAACGTTGCCGACCTCTGATCTATCTCATTTCTCGTAAATCCTACAGCTTTAAAAGCATAGTGGGTTTAAGGTATCTTGAACACGTTGAGAGTACTTTTTTAAAAACAGCATACTAAAATTTTATAAATTCTTTTTTTAGGGATCAATACCAATAATTATCAATACCTGACCCCACAGAAATATTTAAAATAAATTACCTAAGTTTTACAAAAGTCATAATTATAAGGGACATTTGAACAATTTTTTTAAAAATTCTCTGAAGCAGTTAGAGAAAAAAGGAATAAACTTAGGTCCGTATAATAAAAGAGAGAGTATTACTAAAATAAACTGCATAAATTAATTTAGAGAATGTACTAAAGTTTTATTTTTTTTTATTAAAATAAACATATTTTCTAATCACGAAAAAATATAAGAAATTACGTATTTATGAGGTTATTAATGAAATAACAGGGTATAAAACAAAAAAATAAGCATACAGTAAAAATTATTTTTGGAAAGTATAATAAATATCATGTTTAAAAAGTTTCATAGAAGTACATTTATAATACTTTGAGTTGTCAAACTCGTCGAGATAGATTTTGAAAAATTTAAACGCTCGCTTCTGATAGATTATAAAACCCCATTTCCTCTTTTTCTAATTTTACGTAGTTTAATGTAACTCTGTTTCTATGCAACGTAGAAACAAAACGATATATGTTTTGTAAAGTCGAAAGATTGTTCTATTCAATAAAATATTAAGAAAACCAAAAGTGTATTTTGATCGAAATTTATCATTTCAACGTGTTCGGATACCTTAAAAAAATCACCTTTGATAATTTTCGTAGTTTACTTCACATGAATTTCTAATAAATAGTCCTTCTATTAAACTAAATTCAGTGGCGCAACGGTCCATGGAGGGCAAAGGCCTACTGGGCTCATCTCAGTTTTCGTGACCTTGGGCCCTGAGGTGCATGAGCAGATGTTCCGACCATGCGGTCAGTCTGACGCGAATCCCCCAGTGCTTGATTCCCAGGCAAGCTTGGTAGTCATTTATCGATCCGCTGAGGAGATGAAAGACTGGATCGACCTTACCTATCCCGGGGTTTGAACCTCGGACCTGTGGCATGGACGCGCAATACGCTACCACATAGACTTAAGGCTTCAATCTTTCTTTAATGGAATCAAAATTTCTTCAAGGATTTGATTTATCTTCCTAAAATAAATCCATATTAATCCATTTTGGAGAAATTTTGCTTGAAAGTTTCTGACTTAAAGGAAGCGGGGTGTCACAAAGAAACTTACTAAAAATAAATACTTGTTAGTGTCTGTGAACAGTTTCATGATAAAAATTCTTCTACTAAATTATGGGTGGGCAAATTGTGGCCCGTGAAGGGTTCTTTTGTGGCTCGCCAAGCCAGTCAGAAAGCCAAATAGACAGAAAAGGCTCTCGCCATTGCTTCAACATATATTTGTGAGCAACGTTTCTCCTGAATGAAGATTCATAACAGTAAATATACGCTGAAGCAAGTTGGCTGACATTAACTTGCATTCTGTGATGAGCCTTTCAACGAGAAATTTCATTCCTGATTTCAAAAAAATTGTAGAAAAGTACGATGTTAGTCTCATTAAGGTATCAGACGACGTTCGGAAACGTGATTTTGTAAAAGCGTATAAATGGATAATATTCATGATATTTAGTGTCACTTAGGTTAGAAAATGTATATAAAATTGTTTTAAGAATGGTATTACTATAAAAAATTATTTAAGTACAATATTTTGACAAAAAAGGAATATAGAATGACTGACTCATTTTCAAAATATTCCCCTTTTGTGAAAAATGCTTCTATTATAATAGTATTTTGCCTGTATACAGCTCACACATCTTTACAGAGGCTCAAATAGAATTTTTGAAATATTTAACTTAGAAGTGGGTTTATCCATGTCTTACGACAACAGAGGGGAGAAATTTTAAGAAAAAAACGCCGATAATTATTTCAATAGGTTGTAACTCTGAAAATAATGTGAATTTTTCAAAAATCATAGTCGAGCCTCTGTACAGAAGTCTGAGCTACATACAGGCAAAATATTATATAACAGAAGCATTTCTCACAAAAGGAGAACATTTTGAAAAAAGTTTATTCTAAGTTATTTTTTTGCCGAAATATTGTATTTAAATAATTTTCTTTGTCAAAATGTTCTTAAAACAATTTTATACATGTATTCTAATCTAAGTGACACTAAATATGAAGATTATCCATTTATGCGCTTTTTTGAAATCACGGTTCCGAACGTAGTCGGATACCTTAATTTACCAGTATTTTGTCCCCAAATCCTTTTTAAGCGTTACCAAACACAAAAACAAAAAATTTTACTCAACATTCCTCTTTTTAGAAATCATAGTTAAAATCCAAAGAGAATAAACCACCTTAGATTTATTCCAGTTATGGTATTCCTATACGGGCGTTTCATTTTTATCCTATAAACCGTCTCATTTTTCCCCTCAAGTGTCTCTTTAGTTTATCCTCTTGGAGAATTCGAAGTTTCTTTTAGAGTTATTTGCATAAAAGATGTCCGTGAGATACAGATTTTCACATCATCTCTAAAATAAAAAAACTTTTGATGATTGTCTATGTGAATGGCATAATCCTAACGTATCTGTAAAGTTATGATATGAATATACTTGTGTTTCAAACTTTGTTAATATTAGCTAGTTTTAAGGATTAGTATTTTTCTAACAATCAATTTTAACTTTCAAAATTATATAAATCAAACTTTCTATTTAATTTAATTTTTTTATCAAATTTCAGTATTATAAATCAGGGGTGGGTATAATAGTTTTAGAACGAGGACCATACCTTTTTAGAATTATTGTATTCTTGTAGTCAACTTTGTATGTTAGAAAAAGATATAAATTGTAATATATAAAAATTAATAAATATAAGTTAAATAAAGTAGTGGCAGTTTTGTCCAATTTATAATGCACATTTCATATCATTCGTATGCACATTTAATTTTAGAATAAGTTTAATGAAACGAATGTATCTATCACACTTTCCTACAGTTTTTTTAAAAACATGAGTGGGATTGCTTGTTGAAATTTTCATAACAGCCTGCAAATTAAAGTCAGCCAACTGACGTATATATTAACTCTTGTAGATCGTCATGCAAGAAAAACTTTGCTCGCAAATATGTGTGGACCAAAATATAGAGAACATAGTCTGCCTATTTGGTTTTCTGACTGTTTTGCCGGGCCCCCAAAAAACACTTTGAGGGGCGCTATTTGTCCACCCTTGTATTATATTATTCACAATGAGATTAACTTTGGCTCTGTTTCATCAGCGAACGAGTTCATTTACTCATGGGGAGATATAGAAAAACTCTATTAGAGTTATAGTTGCAGAATCTGTAATCCTGTTACTACACTGCTGGACAATTGCTAAGAACAGATCACAAATTGCTATGTAGCATAACATTAAGCGAGACATGAGGCCTAGTAGGATAAAATATAGTTGCCACACTGTTCAGACATTAGAATAAAGAATGTTTATTGTTCTGGAAAGTACAAAAGCTGTGAAACATCTGAAAGAAAAAAAAATGTTCACTTGATCTGCGTACGGAGAAATGGAACAATGCATCTAAAAGTCAGCAGGCACCTTAAAGAAAGGTATCAGTACGGGATATGTCCACCGTGGAATGTGATGCAACATTCCACACGTCGTACCATACTTTGCACAACATTATCCAGCAGCTGTTGAGGCAATTTATCCCATTCCTCTGTGAGTGAACGGATGAGGGTGTTCTTGTTTGTCGGAGGATAGTTTCGACGAGCAACTTGCCTCCCCAAAGCATCCCACACATTTTCAATGGGGTTTAGATCTGGAGAACGCGCTGGCCATACGAGACGTTGAATACCCTCGCTGTCTAGACAATCCTGAACAGCGAGTGTTCGATGACATGTTGCGTTGTCGTCCATAAAAACAAATTTATCACCGACAGCACTACGGAAAAGACGAACATGAGGAAGTAGAACTTCATCAATGTATCGTTGGCCCGTCATAGTCCCATTCGCAACCACATGTAGGCGCGTGCGGCCATTGATCATGATGCCGGCCCACACCATGATACTGCATGTCGGATATCGGTCCTTTTCCTGGATATTTTCTGGACGATAAGCAGTACCACTCTCGCGCCAGATCAGTTGGCGTCTACAATCCGATGACAGACTGAACCTACTCTCATCTGAGAATAGTACGTATGCCCAGTCCTGTTCAGTCCAATTGTGATGCTCACGACACCATTGCAAACGGGCAGTACGGTGCTGTCTGGTCAATGGGACACACACAACAGGTCTGTGTGCTTATAGTCCTCCTCCCCTCAAACGTCTGGCAACAGTTTTTCGGGAGATCTGCTTTCCTGAGGCAGCAAGAAACTGATTTGCCACCTGCTGAGCTGTGGTGCGCCTGTTCCTTTTTGCTGATAGGACGATATATCTGTCTTCTGCATGCGTCGTACTTCTAACACGACCTCCCCCGTGCCGTCTACTACACATTCCAGTAGTTTTAAATGACTTCCACAGCCGTGAAACAACGCTGTGAATGATGTCGAACTCCCTGGCAACATCTGTTATTTTTCGCCCTTCTTCGATTTTTCCAATAATTCGGCCACGCATAAAATCATCTATGTGATGTCGGGAAGACATGCCAAAAATTTTAAGTTCGTCTATTAAATCTTTCCTGTAAAACTTTGACTTGAAACAACAACTGTCCACACGTGTCAAAACCTTTAAAGCTCTTATGAACGCTATCACGTGATGAACAGACGTAGAAAAAAAATTTGCATACTCATACTTCTTCTTACTAATATCCCGCACTTATTCTAACTTTCCACATTTTGCTTCCTTTCATTTTGTGGTTACTATGGATGATAGTGTTATCCGTCCTTAGCAATTGTCCAGCAGTGTATAATGTATTTTTTATTATAATTTGTTTGAGCATTATATTTTGCAGCCAAGCCGAGGTATTCTGTAACACTCGAAGCATTTCTGCACATTCTACGAAAATCGAATTCTTATGCTATTGCCAGCACACTAACAAAGAAATTTATTTTGAAAGAGTAAACTAAATTTTAAACAGTATTCTCTCATCATAAAAGAGATTTATATGAACTGTATGGGGTTTTTCTTTATTATTTTCTGAGTTATTTCTGTCCACTATAAACTCTTTCTAAAGATTTTTTAACTGGCACTTGTTTTTTCTGTAATAAACTTTAAAGTGCTTCTTATGCTTAAAGTGTTGATAAAATTAGAAATTAGGTTACCTCAAATATGAAAACTACATATATCTGTCCACTGGTCTATGATTGCTTCTAATATATTAACTTTAAAACATCCTGTTCCGTAAATGTAAATAAACACCGTGGCTGAAATTAACGATGGCAATAATGAGGCCGAAAGAGGATAAACCGCAAACATTTTTAGCGTGTAAAATAAAAAATTTATTAAAGTCGTGAAATAAATACAGTGGATGATGTTTCTCTAAGCATGAAGTCTAAGTAGCAAAGTAGTGGATATAATGAAAGAAAAAATGAGGGAAAAATGTAAATCAAATTCTGACAAGAATTTCTTCGCATTATTAATTAGTAAAAATCAGTTATATATAACTTTAATAATATTTTACGATTTTTTCTTTTTCCTTCTTTTTAGAGCAAATATTAATTATAAATACAGTTATATCTCGTTCCAAGACATTGGGCGATATTTGACAAGAAATCATAATGCTGGTTTGTTTCAAAGTCATTTATAATTGTGAAACAAGATTTATAATTGTATTATCATTCATTAATTCTGCTGTGAATTTTTACCAAGTCTAAGTTTAGATCTGTATTTAATCTAATTTATTTAGAAATATAATAGTCTTTTCGTAATATATTTATAATATATTCTTAAAACAATTTTACACATATTTTATCATTTTAGTGACTAAATACCATAAGGATTTTTCATTTATGCGTTTCTTTTTAAATCTCGGCTGCGAACGTAGTCAAATACCTTAAGAATCTTTAAACTCCGATTATAATCATTAAAGTAAAAAAAAATAAGTTGAAGGAAATGTTTGTTTCTCTACTTCGAGTGTATTTTATAGCAGTTTAATACAGATAATCTTCAATTTTCATATAAATTCATTTCGTGATATTTGGGCTAAAAGAGGCATTTTTATTGGTATGTGTAGCATGTGATATTTTTTTTTCATTATCCTACTTCTTTGCATATTTCAGGACACAATTATAAAAAGCGTGAAGAAATCATGGACTGTTTATAAATTTGATTTTTTTAAAAATATATATATATTAACTGAAATGTCGTCGAACAATTTTACATTGATCAGTTTGAGATAGACAGTAGACATTTATATGTAACAGTTCATTTCAGTGTAATCAACAACTCTAATATAGTGCCTTAAAAACTTTTTCTTGTTAAATCTTTACATCCCTATTCTTTTTTAGTGTTATCAAAGTAACATTCAATATGATAAAATAACGAGATTTTAACCATTTTACTTTTATGATGAGAAGAAAAAAATGTTTTTGAGATCATGTTTCAAGACAATAATATTTTTACATGTTAAAAATTAAACATTTTAATTAACATCTGCGTTAGATGCGTTTATAACCTTGACTGACCTTAGCATTTCTACTTGCAGGAGGCCTACAAGCAGTGGGTGTGCGCCATGTACCTGCCGCCACTGCAGGTGGAAGGCGAAGGGGTGAAACCCTGCCGATACATCTGCCGTCTGGTGGAACAAAGATGTCCTTATTTTCACCCTAGCGTCAAGGATCAGTACGCAGGTGAACGGGTATTCAAGTGCATAGGTACATTTTTTTTTATAACATCTTTGTTAAATTCGATATGAAAAATGATTTTTTAAAAGAAACCCAGGAGAAGGCGTGCACTCGATACTGACGTTAAGGTTCACGCGGGGTGACGGATTCACCCCAATTCGTTTTTTATAATTATTTTTATTGTACGCGATAAAAATCGTTGTGTGTGTGTTCCATTGAATAATTTAACTAAGAGAAAGCATCCTTACCTACTTTTAAAGACTTTTCATTTTTTCTTAGATAATTTAAGAATAAAATATTTATCAAACTGAACCAAGAAGTTTCAAATGTGCGTGACTATAATAAAGGACATAAATCACAGACACCTTTTGCTAACATTACAAGAATATTATTTGTAGGCAAAACTGTCACATTTTGCTCAAGTTATTGTAGTTTTATTGTCTTTTGATGGTCGACAAATAGCATGTTGAACTTTTCTTTCTTGTGTCTTTTTGACAATGCGAAGTGTCTTGTGGTACATTTATAGCTTCATATTTTTCTTGATGGAGTCCTTTAGGCTGCATTTAAAAATTTTCCTGTCAACTGAAGGGTTTCATGTTCAGCGCTTTTCTGAAATTCCGCTATCATCTTTAATATCCATTATTTTTCATCAGTTTTTTCCCTTGCTTGATCAGTTTCAACTTCTTTCAATAGAGATCATAGATGCTCATTTATTTTTTTTTTACATTCTGCTCATTTACATTTATAAACCATAATAAGTCGTACAACACAGCCATCAAAACCACTAAATTGTTCACATTAGAAAAATGTAGCATGTTCATGAAAAATGTTTTGGAACAAAGTGGTCACGCAGAGACTTATTCAAAACAAGTACCTTAATATGGTAAAAAAACGTTTGCCATTCCCGAAAAAGAGGGAGATATGTGACAAATGCATTTTAGTTAGACTGTCATACAGGAGGATATTTCAATGTCATTGGTTACAAATAAACAGTTTTCCGAAAATTAACGATTTCGTGAGCCTGGGGTGACTCGGTGCCTCACGCGACCGCTTCCAGGTTAAATATCATATACATTGACGTTTTTCGCCTTTTTCATCCCACATGTTAATAATTTATGAGAAACATATTGAATAATAATTGCGGTTTTTATACAATTATGCAGTAAAAAAAATTAAGTAGCACAAAAACCAATCTGACTAGATTCGGAGACCAATTTTTCAAAAATTAGTTTTAAAAAAAATGTATCTTTTTAAAGAACATAAACAAGTTCAAAAATTCATAATTATTAATTAAATAAATAAGTATGCACCCCCCTTTTTTTTTAAATTATTATTTTTATATAATTTCACCTAAATTTTCAATGTTAAGAAAAACAAAAATACATTGAACATAATGCAATTTTAATTTATTTGATATACTTCTTGATATAGTCCTGAACTGTCACAAACCGATGGGTATAAAGTATTTTAAGAAATAAATATTTCATAAGCATTCAAATTCGATGCTAATGATTTTTCATCAAAATTACTTTTCGTTCTAAGCTAAACATGGCTGCAAAATGTGATTAAATGTAACTATCTTAAAACATGCGGTTTGTTTCACTCTGGAGGGCTCATAGCATAAGTCAGGGATGACGAATCTTTATGGATCAAAGTGCCATTTTTTTCCCCCAAAGAAGTGTTTAATGAGGTGCATTCGTGCCGTCAAATAGTTATGACGTAATTATTGGGAAAATAAACTATAACAACACAAAACTCTATTTACTACGAAGAAATACCTTTTACGCTGTATAGTTATAAATGTTTTAGTTATACATGTAATGTACGTAAAGTAACATAAGTAAGACTTCTGTTGTTGCAGATTGGATGACAAATAACTTGCATTAGGATTGTAAGATGTTACTTGTTGTAGAATACGTGCTGCAGTGGAGTGATCTGCTAAACAATTTCTGAGTAACTAAATATTTTTGCTGTGGTTCACTTTTTTGGCAAGAGTGTTTGTGATTTGTTTCAAAATGACGTCTTACAGACGATGTTCTGCATATCACTATTCCAGAACATAAAACAAACACTTCTTTGTCGCATTTACTAATAATGCCATGTTTCTCAGCCCACCAAATTTGAAATTCTTTGTTACACTTACTATCTTGCACACTTTTTGCTCTTTTGCTGAACTAGCCACGTTAAATAACCGTTAAAAATCGTAAATATAGCACAGATAAACTTTATATTATAGTTGTGTCAATGAAATTGACTATGCTATTCGTAGACAGACTGTACATCATAAGCAGTTATAGTCTACGATGTAACTGAGGCAAGACAATAACAAACGAGTGTGTTCTCCCCGCCGCTCCGCGACCGATCCCTCGTGGTTGTTCGTAAAGCATCCTAGTGAACTTTGAAATTCTGAAATAAAATGCAAACCATTGTGATCACTGACGTGCCAAAAATATTTTGTTACGTCCCATCAATGGCACGCGTGTCACTGGTTCGCCATCCCTGGCATAAGTGTTATAAATTTCATTGAACTTTATTAAGTTATTTTGGAGATATCCCATTTTTCGTGCATAAATTATCATGAAAATTGCATTCTTCAAAAAACGCATTAAAAAAATATTCTTATAAAGAAGATGAAGTAAATGTTAAAACGACTAATATAAAAAAAATTAAGGTCGATTCCTATTTAACTCAACAAAGAAAAACCTTATATTAGTTACTTTTTATCAAATAATTACAATTAATATAAATGTGTATGTACATCTGACAGAATTACAATATTAAGTGGAAATTAATTTTTATTAATTATCATGAAAGTAGCGTATTGTCATCCAAAACAATATATATATATATATATATATATATATATATATATATATATATATATATATATATATATATATATATCATGTGGGTTGATTTTTGAAAACACCTACCTGCTCAGCAAAAGTAACACATTGTTACAAATTTTGTAATAATAGTGTGAATTTAGAAATATTTAAAAAAATTATTTTTTTAAACATTTTTTTCTAAAAATAGTGTAAATAATTTTTATCTGGATGTGTAATACGTTAATATTACTTTCTGATGCATTTATTTTATGTTGAATAGCTGTTACCCGCGACTTCGTCCACGTGGAGTTTAACACAAAAAAGTGCTTATTCACTTCGCAGAATTTACAAAAACTTTTCTTCTACTTTGTGAATCAATGTTTTTTTTGTTTCATTTTTTTGTCTTTGCTTTTTGTTCAGCAAGGGGTGAAAGGGACGCATGACCTTTGACACTGTCGATGGGGTGAGGACTAAATCTTTAGGATCAAAATAGGGGGCAAGTAGGGTGAAACGCGAACACAAACGAAGCCGCAAGGAAGGGGGTGAAAGGAACGCATGACCTTTGACAATGCAGTTAAGGACTGTAAAATCATTAGGATGAAGACATGAACGGGAAATGTCGTGAATGGCAGCAACCTAATCAAAGAAAAAAGTTTAATATAACTGCTAGCAATCGTTGAGACAGAAGGCTCGCGAAATAAAATAATTCCTATTAAATAAAAATAATCCCTATTGAATAAAAATAGTCCCTATTGAAATAAATAATCCCTATTTGAATCGGATATTGCTCACTATTTCATTGGTTTTAATTTTATTTTCTTGGAATCCTAATTTTTTTTCTAAAATAAAAGTAGCCTAAGTTATTCTTAATACCATTAGCTATCTGCCAGTGAAAGTTTCGTAAAAATTGTTCCAGCCGTTTCTGAGATTAGCCGTAACAAACAGACAGATAGACAGACACAAATTTTAAAAATTGATTTTTTCATGTAAGTACCGTATATACTTTTCAATGCATTTAGTAAAAAGTTGTTAATTTCAAATTACAAACAGACACTTCATTTTTATTTATACGTATAGATTGAAAATTTGAACAAGATATATGTAGGGAGATTGTGAACTAATAATAGGAAGAGAGAAAGACAAAACTTAAAACTCTCCAGTTTTATAATATATATGTATATATATATTATTCCTTCTTCCTCAAAATTTATATTTTCTTTTTTTTCCTAAAGGCCATATCATCAAATACCTAAAAAACACCTTTTCAAACTAATCGGATAACTTAAGGCCGTATCACACGTACGCGTTTCAAGCAATTTTTTGTCCAATTCGTGCAATTTTTACTCAGTTGCTATAGCAACGGCTTTCGAACAACGTTTTGCTAGTGAGCTCAAAAAACTGTTCCAAATAAAAGTCGCTTGAAATTCTAGCCAATGGGGTTCTTAAGCGCCCCACATCATAAACAAGATGGCAGCTTCGGTTTCGTCTAATACATCAGATATGCCGTATATTATTTTAATGGTGTATGATATTTTAACGGCGAATAATATTTTAAACAGGATGATGCTAAATTTCTGTTTACGCCCATCAACAAAAACGCAAGCGAAATAAAGGAAGTAATTTTGGATGTTCGTTTTCTGAAGCAGAAAAATCGGCGAGTAATTTTTCAATGTGGAGATAGAGCGCGGCTGACGTCAGAGCATGTCGTTTTGTTTACGGCAACCCTTCCCCCTCAGATTAGGCCAAAAATTAGACGAAAAAGTTGCATGGAAAATGTACGTGTGATACGGCCTTTAATGGTACAGTTGATATAAAAAGTGTATTTCTCAGAGCAGGGGTGGATGATTGTCTTGGTTCAACGGTCACATTGTGGAAGCGGTGGATACCGGAGGGCCGTACCTTTTTAAAATGATTACATTCATTAGTTAGTTTTGTATCTCAGAAAAGGTATAAATTATTCTATACAAAAATCAATAAATACGGTAAATAAAATAGCAGCGGTTTTATTCAATTTATTTATTGTGCGAAAATTTCGTATTATCTGTAGTTGCAAGCACATTTAATTTTAGAATCACACAGTTTGTGACGGGGCTTTATCGCGCCTTCTAACTAAAAACCCTCTTGGGAAATCTTAAGGGCCAGAATGGCAATTCTTTCCAACCAACTCAAGAAGAGAACGCGATTATGCAGATTAGGAATGTGTATATATTGGAGCTGCAGTATTCGCGGGGAGGTTCTATGAAGAGGTCTAATAGTGCTAGCGAAGTTCTAAGAGGAGAAAGTTCTAGTAAGTGCTATGGGAGCTCTATGAGTGTTAAGTGAGTTCGAAGCCAGAAGATCGTCCATTTGCCGGGCCAAATTGGATCAAGAATTATATTGACGATATAAGGACTGTAGCTGTTCGCCGTGGAATAGCAATAAGAGAGATTATATCAAACTTTAATACTAGAGCGAATTCTAGTAGATTAGGAAATGATCTATAAATATAGATTCGGTGGTTTATTGCAGGATTTGTTAGAATTGTAGTTTAAGTCTCATCTCTCTCACTCTTGATCATAAGCCTCCTAGACTTGTGTTGCATTGCTGAATATAAATTGAGATAATAAACTAATTTTAGTATGGAATCTCTGAGTGGTCAATCTTTTATCCCCTCAAACTTAGGTCGCGTGGATGATACCCACCGTGAAACCGTGGTGGTACCCACAGCCCGTGGGCTATCACAAGTTTAGTGTAACAAATGTACCTTATCTCACTTTTCTACAATTTTTTTCAATTCACGAGTGAGATTTCTTGTTGATATTCTCAGCATAGCCTGCCAGTAAATTTCCGCTAATCAATGGGATAGCTGAGAACATTTGGGCCCTCATGCAAAGTCAGGTTTTCGGCCCCCTAGAACCCTGCCCCCCTCTGCGATGAGGAAATTGCGGGGGTGTTAAGATACGAGGGAATCTTAGATCGAACACGAGAAAGAAATTTTGGTTCAGGGCGGATTTTCTTACTACCTTGGGGTGCCACAAATTCCACTCAAGTAATTATTTGCTCACCCCATTTTAGAATAATGATGAAAGTATCAAAGTAATTTATCATTTAATGTTGTTGGTGGTGCGTCCATGATGTACAGATTGATAAAAAGAAGAAGCTTTAGATTGCTCCGAAGACAGCTTCGGCAACCTCAACAGTTTCATCAGAGAAGATCAAATCGTCTGGGTCTTCTGGGCTGATCTTGAAAAGACTCGCTTGAATTACTGGGAAGTTGAGGACATGTTGGGGAGACAGTTGAACATTAGGGCAATGATTTGTGTAACTTCTTTGAGAACTTTTTCCTCCTTTGAGAACTTTATTGAGACCTTCAATTGAGATTTTCATTTCTTTTACGTGCTTTGTTCCAAGTCTAGTAATTATCGATGTTATTGTACGGTTACTATTTAGAGCTGGGATGGATCATTAAAAATTATTGTTGATTAATTTTCAATTCTGGCAACCACATTGGCGCCGAAGAGGGTCATGAGGTTAGATGATTGGGGGCAAGCTCTGGATTATTTGGCAAGTTCATCAGCTTTCTCATTACCGAGTATGTTTACGTGGGCAGGTATCCAGTGCAGGACGATTGACATTCTATAGCAGGAAGAAAGCGTACTGATATACATAATCGTCTGCAACGTATCCCAACTAGGATCCATATAAATTTCGAGACATTTCCCAAGAAATAAATACACGTAGTATTTGTGGATCGTTGGAATTCAAAGTTAGAAAATATTCTGGAACGTTATTTAGATGTAATAGTGGGAAGGAGAATCTACCAACATAGAAAAGTCTTGAAGAACAAATTGTGGGATCTTAACCAAAATTAAATTACTGGATGCATATGTATTGATATATGATTTTAATCTATGGAATTTAAGAGGATGACCTGTAAACAGAAGATTTCGAACACAAGCGTAAACATTTTAAGTGATTTATTAGAATATTACAAAAAATCTACTATGATACACCACACTGAAACATACTCAGTTATTACGGTTGAATCATGAAAATGATATCAGCATTCATGATATTTCAGTTCCATAGAAACAATTATTGAATTTCAACCTTTGTATATTAATTCCGAGGTTCGAGTAACATGTATAGCCAGGATATATATCCAATGCAGGCAGAAAAGGCTTAAGCCAGTTATTTGAATGCCCCTCTGTTCAAGTAAACAGATAAAATAAATACAACTTAAGCCACGTGACAGTATATTTATATACATAAATAACAAAACAAAAAGTATTGAAACACATTGAATAACCTTAAATTCAGTTCACAATCAAACACAAATCATTATTGTACATCTAATCTAGAAAAGGCTGCAGTTAGTCGTTTCATCCTATATTGAGTAATTGACATCCTTGAAATTAAGTTTATTTATTGCGTTATTAAATTTATTGCAGTAAATTATATTTCTATCATTACTTATTAACAGAAGTACAACTAAACCTCTTCTTAAAAATAGAGTGGAAAACATTAATTTTCAGTTCATCTTTTGTGATTATATATTTCATTTTCCTTTTCAATATTCAATTATTAATGCTCAAAGAGGGTAGATAATTGTACAAATAGTAAATATTAACCTTACTTGTAGAGTTTGGGAAATTATGACGTATTGGAAACGAAAACACAGAGAGGCTAGACATAAATATATTTAAGCTTTAATTTCACAACAACCTGCCTGCCACTTTGCATACCTCACCTTCTCTATCTTACCCTATGCATTTCTAAAACAGTTTCGCTCTCAGCTCGCTATCTCAAATCCAACAAGGCTTCGAATGGCTGTTCGAGCTGCGCATACAGTGAGCCACAAAATTGAGTATACACCTCTAAAACTTTTAGATTTCTTCCGATTAAAAATTAAATATTGATTTAAAATAGATAATTTTTTATCCTAGATACTTTAACCTCTGCTTTACCATCCTATAATAACGCAATTCTATAGTTAACTTATTTATTACGAAAAAAGTTAAGCGCTTTTAGTTTCACTTTTTTTAGTTTCAAAATTTCTTTAAAGAGTTTCAGGAGTAGCTGCTGCTTATAACACGTGCTATTGCACTTCAATGCTTTTAAATACTATTTTTTCTCATTAAAAATCGTTAAGTGAGCTCTCGTAGAGAAATTACTGAATCTGAACGTTTATTGGTTGTAAAATGGTCGAAAGAGGGAAAATCTCTTCGAGAAATCGCTTCGTTGATTGGTGTAACTCATGGTTGTGTCCAAAAAATTCTACAGAAGTATAAAAAAACTGGATCTGTGGTCAATATTCCTGGAAGAGGACGTAAAGAAATACTGAGTACTACAGCGAAGAGGAAGATCATTCACTCAGTAAAGAAAGATCCGAGGGTGAGTGCCTCTAAACTAGTTTTATCGATGCCCTCTACAATCGGGGAAAAGATCTCAGATGAAACAATTCGACGTACCCTTCACCAATATGGGTTTCATGGCCGTACACTAATACGAAAGACACTCATCAAGTATGTGAATATACAAAAGAGTGATTTTCGCCAAATAACATCGTTTAAAGCCTATTTCTTTCTGGAACACTGTAATATTTTCTGATGAAAGTTTAATTTTTACGGAAGAGATGGACGATTTAAAATATGGAGAGAAGCTGGGAAAGCACTGGCACCTAAAAACACCATTAAGGCAGTCAAGTTCGGGGTGGATATGTCTTCGCTTGGGGTTGCATCTAGGCTGGAGGAGTTGGAGAGCTTGCTTTTATTGATGGTATTATGAACAAACATGTATATTTGGGGATTTTAAAGGATAACTTGGAAAAAAAGTGCCAGTAAATTGGGGCTTGGATCAGGCTTCATATTCCAGCAGGACAACGACCCCAAGCATACAGCAAAGATTGTGCAGTTATACTTGCTGTACCATTGCAGGAAGCAATTACACACTCCAGCCCAGTCTCCAGACCAAAACGTCATAGAAAATTTGTGGTCGCAATTAGAGAAAGCTGTACATGAGCACGAAATCACAAGCAAAGAAGTTCTCAAGAAGGTTCTGAGAGAAGAATGGGTTAAACTTTCTGTGTTGAAACCACTAAAACACTGGTAGAATCTATGCCCAGAAGATTACAAGCTATGACTCAAGCAAAAGGTTATGCAACAAAATATTAATTTGTACGTTAAAAGGAAATTAATAAAGGTGTATACTTATTTTTGTGGTGGTGTTGTTCCTCTCATCTCAGATCTTTTATTTTTTTTCTTAAAAAATAAATAAACGTAACATTTTTATTAGTATAGAACGGTAAAGCATAGACTAAAGTATATAAGGTAAAAATTTCAATCCACATCTTAAAGCAATACTTAATTTGTAATTTCAAAAAGTCTCTAAGCTTCTAAGGTGTATACTCAATTTTGTGGCTCACTGTATGTTTAAAAGAGGCTACTACCTAGGATCATAGGAGGAATGGGTTTCTGAATGCCTGTTCTGCTCTCCACAATTTAAGGGGATCCTTATTGTCTATTTCGTTCCAGACAAAATAAACTAGGTTATCAGAGCTATAACGTTCACCACAACATGAAGAAATTTTGAACATACCGTTGAAGTAATAAGAGGAAGCTATATAAATGTATAATACTGGTAATCAGATGCATTGTGTTCATTGTAAGAGAGACGGAAATCTAACGCAAAATCTTTTCAATTATGCAGATAACAAGACATAAATATGGAATAAATATTTAAAGTAAAATGATGTCAATCTTGTAGTTTAAAAATATATTTAAATAAAAGAAATCAATGTAGGTTTTGTAAAAATTTGAAAAAAAAAATTATAAAAATATTTTTAAACAATGTCTTAGACATCAACCACAGGATTCTAATTAATAGGGTCCTATTTAATACCCTTGGGAATAAATATGCTTGTAATGATGCATAAAAACACATTTGATTTTTTTTTTGCTTCGGTAAATATATTTCAGCTTTATTAATTAAAATTTACAGAATTTGTGACTTAAATTTTTTTGTATTATATTAGAATTGTTTAATTATATTACCTTTTCATTATTCGTTTTTAGTATTTTACAAATAAACATTTAAGTCTACAATCTTAAAGTTAGAACAAACAAACAAAAATTAAAATTGATTGATTCCTTATTAACGTTGTGCTTCGAAGCCCCACGAAGGGAAAAAATTTGAGAACTCTTATTCTGAGGAAAGTAATTACTTAAATACGAGTAAATGCCTATCGAAGATAATTCTTGTTCTGTATCTAAATTTAGTAAATAGTATCACGCATTTTTTTACTTATATTACATTCGTGTAAAGTTGTATAATAATTAGTAAAGAACAAATAAATTTATATCATGAAGTAAAATAATAATGAACTCATATATTTAATTTTTGAAATGTGGAAATATACATTTACCTATGATTCTTCTCTCTCGTAAATCCCATAAAAGCTCTATCGAGCTTCAGTTTGGGAACTGAAGTGTCGTACGGAGCTGGTTCGGTAAATGACTTCACAATTTACTTGGGATCGTTGTCCTGCTGAAAGTAAAAATCATCACTCACTCCAAACTTCTTGGCATTTTCCTTTTCTTCCATGTATTCATGTAATCACTTTTGTTCTTTGTTGATTCAATAAACGCCAGATTAACCACCCCCACTAGTTCCCGTGTAGCCTGGACCAGCTTTTCTCAAACTGTGCACCCCCCCCCTTGGGGAGCGTGACAACTCAACAATGGGGGCGCGAGCATATTGAAAAGTCAAAAACAAAAGATTATTTAAAAAAAATTATTATTTTATGGAAAGTAAACTAACAAAATACGTTCTGACATAATAAAAAAAATAAAACACGCATTTACACTCATATATTACACTTATAATTGCATCAGTGTTACACAATGTATTTTATAATTAATTTAACAATACTAAGTTAAGAGAACACATGTTTAATAACTACCAGTGACTTCATGGGATTCTCATATATAAAATTATATACAAAAACTATCACTTACCTTGATAATTTTTACGGTTTAGAATTAAACTCTGAACTGCCGATTAAAAGTTATGTGATTCACCTCCCAATGCCAACTGTTTTCCACGTAGGCGCGCATATGTGATGTATTGAGGTGGAGGAAGGAATAAAAAAGCAAATAGTCTGAAATAAGCAAATCCTTCTCAAACATTGTCAAGATCCTTTTATTGCATTTCAAAGCCTTCGGAATAATTTTATGGATATCAGTGCACAGAAAAGACCGTACTTCGGAAAGACGTATATCTACGTTCGGGGAAATTAACGCTTTGCGAGTGAGATGTTTATATACGCCTGTAGCACTTAAAAGGTTAAAGTCGTATTCTAGTTTTAGCATCAAAGTATAGTATTATTGAGTTCAATACATTGTTATTGTATGAAGGGGGGGCGCGATGAAAATTATGATTGAATATTGGGTCGCGAATATTGAAACTGAGAAGCACTGACATAAACCATTGTGCTTCCTACATGCTCGACAGTCAGGAAATAGTCTCTTTTCTTAGATGTGCACAGGGTTTACTCCAGATATATTTTCGTCTTTTGATGTCGAAAGTATAAAATTCACTTTCATCTGAATATAACATATTTTTCCAAAAATCCTGTGCCAAAAATCATCATTTGGCAAAGTCCATTCCCTTAACTCTGTTCACTTGAGGGACGAATGGCTTCTTCAGTGCAACTAGGCTTTGATAGTCATCTTTTTCACTTCTCTTCGACTTGTGGTTAACTCGTTTTTTTTTTTTTAGAATATTTCAGCAACACTTAACTATTTGTGAAGCTTATAATCTTGGATTTATGTTTACCGAGCGTATTTCAAAACAGAATTCTCGAGATGACACTGCAGACAGGCGGTCGGATCTTGGCTTGGACGTAAAAATTTTAATTGATTTGTAGTCAATGAACACTTTTTAATCGATGAATGCCTCCTATTAACAGTTCCAGCAAGTGCTCGCTCTAAGAGATCCCCCCCTTTTTTTAAGACTTATGATGATCTTTCTTACAGTAGTAAATCGATCCCTTTTCTGTTACCAGTCATGGAATCACGCAAGCATTTAAATCTCTAATCCTAAATAAATCGTTATAGAAGCTTATGGTTACTTAAAAAAACAGGACTTCATACAATTACCTCACAATATAAGGTCTTTAAAAACTCTATTTTGTAAGTGTGCGCAGACTTTGGTTGGAGGTGTTTGGTGAGATAATTTCAAGGTCATTTTTTGTTTTTTTTTTATGTTAAGGTGTTTTTTGTAGTTGTTGTTCGAATAAGATAATTTTAAAAAAATCCCTGAGAGACATATCGATTTTTTTTCCAGTGAGATTTTAAGAGTTATTTTAGCATGAACATATAAAATTATCGCCAAAGTTTCAGTAGCATTTCTTTTAATCAAGGGTGAGATATCTTGTTGAAGTTCTCACTAGCCTACAAGTTAATGTCAACCACCTTGTATCTTGGTTTACTCTTGTTAATTTTCATACAAAGAAAACTTTGCTCATAAATATATGTTAACCCAACAATATAGAAAACATTTTCTCTACATGCTTGGTTTTTTGCCTGTCTTTGCTGTCCTCAGAAAACTTTTTACGGACCACATGTGGCATGCGAGCCCTTGATATAAAACATTTAAAAATTTCCGAATTCAAATTAGAAATTTTTAACCCTCTGGCCTGAACATCAATTTTTTGTCGCTCTTAGAAACATTCTCCTGACAGACGGGTCCGCGGTAGCTGAGCGGTATAGGTATCGGATCTTGGCTTGCCTTGTCACGAGTACGAGCTAAGTACCACTAAAGACCCGCCGTGTAGGGAAACGATGTACGTTAAATCTGTCGAGAGCTGAAACGTCCTCCCGTTGGTGTGATGTGGTAGTTAGGAGAGGGGGTGCCAGCTCAGGTGTCGTCAACGTCACTTGACCACGGTTCAAAATTACGTGGTCCGTCGCCAAAAGCCCTCGTGTAGCTCAACAGTGCGTCGTTAATATTCAATCAATCAACCTGACAGATGGGTACGCATTTTTTTGAATTTTATTACCTTAAGGACTGTTTTAAATGTCCTTATCTCTCATGAAATTGAGAAGAATTTTTAATATTTAATTGTTTATAAGGCACACTATATTAATATATTTTTATCACAAGAGTTGTGACTAGTATTTTTATAAAAACTGATTATAAATCATTTATATTCGTGTAAACGTAATTAAAAATAATAATACCAAAAACGAAAAAAACTATAAGAATTTTGATATTGATAGACGGTGATATATAAAAAAAATCGCACATATCGTAAGTTGAAAAAATCGGCAAGTACCACCACGTGATCCTCTAACTGGGTAGAGTTCAACTGAAGATGTCAAGGCAGCCATCCCCAAAAATCACACCACGGCGTTATCTATAGGCATCAAAGTAAATAATCCCCGTCTGAGAGACGAATGTTTAGGTCAAAGGGTAAAAAATACTTATCAAGAAACATCTTTTTAAAGCATTATTATTAACGTTTTTTTCCTAATTGTAAATGCGTAGGAAACATAGCATATAGTGTCTTACTGATTATTTTGAATGAGACTTGCCTAATATATTCAATCTCTTTTAAAAGAAAAAAAACTCTTACCAGTGATAATTTTTTTAAAAAAATGTATTACCGTAAAATCCGGCGTATAACACGCACTTATAAAGGGTGTTTTTTTTTAGAGGTATAGAACTTTAAATTGCAAAAAAACAACGATGTATTATTCGATTGACATGAATTTTTTTTATTCGAAAGATAATCTTGTGGCATTACATTTTAAATATGATTTCTGGCATATGACTGCCACGGCTGGCTCGGATGTAGTCCAATCTGGACGGCCAATTTTCGATGACTTTTTCCAACATTTGTGACCGTATATCGGCAATAACACGGCGAATGTTGTCTTCCAAATGGTCAAGCGTTTGTGGCTTATCCGCATAGACCAATGACTTTACATAGCCCCACAGAAAATAGTCTAGCGGTGTTAAATCACAAGATCTTGGAGGCCAATTCACAGGTCCAAAACGTAAAATTAGGCGGTCTCCAAACGTGTCTTTCAATAAATCGATTGTGGCACGAGCTGTGTGACATGTTGCACCGTCTTGTTGCAACCACAGCTCCTGGACATCATGATTGGTCAATTCAGGAATGAAAAAGTTAGTAATCATGGCTCTATACCGATCACCATTGACTGTAACGTTGTGGCCTTCATCGTTTTTGAAGAAGGATTCCACCAGCCCATAAAGCGCACCAAACAGTCAGTTTTTCTGGATGTAACGATGTTTCGACATACACTTGTGGATTAGCTTCACTCCAAATGCGGCAGTTTTGTTTGTTGACGTAGCCATTCAACCAGAAGTGTGCTTCATCGCTAAACAAAATTCCCTTATGAAAATCGGGAACAACGGCAATCTCGTTTTGGGCCCATTCGACGAATCTACGCTTTGCTTGATGATCGTTTTGATGAATTGCCAAACCAAACTGAGAATAAATCACTTGACAGCTGTTAAATCGGTCGCCATCTTGGAAAGTAAAGCCAACTTAAACTTCTATACCTGGAAAAAACACTCTTTACAACCGTTTAAGTTCATAAGGAGTGTCATTAATTTTAAATAAAGAGTATTTCGATATTTGTAGAGGTCTAATTTTTTTCTTTGCTCATTTTTTTCTATTTTTAAGGCTCTCTTTCTTTTATATCCGACGTATAACGTTTGTGTTAAAAATGCGCGTTATGCGCCGGATTTTACGTTAAGTACGGTACGGTTACTAAATTTATGTATAGTTGCAGTAAATAAAATGATTCTTGAGTACGCAGAACATAACCATAAAAACTAATCTAATTTTTTTTCATAAGACAATAAAAAATTTTAACAAATTTCAAGAATAAAATTAAAAGCAGAATTCAAATTGTGTTTATTACCGATAAATAAAATTCCTTTCACAACAAAATTTTCGCACAAAAATGATGAATTTTTTTGTAAAATTCAATAAAATAAAATTGAATTGGAAACACATGATATGTACATTATTTAGTTAATCTTTTATGGATATACAGCATTACCTGTACGACTTGTCAGGTTGATTTCAAAGTTGTTTCTCTTATAAATGTTTTGGAAAGATGAAAAAAATTTCAATTTTTCAAATTTACTAAAGTTTTATATTGCTATTTCATTTTTTTTTCTTTTCAGTATGCAAGCAAATTGCTCATTATTAATCTTACAACTTTCTCTCTCTCTCTCTCAACACATTTTTGTAATAAAGTTTTTTTTCCCTTTAATCCGAATGCATTCTAATCAAAACTTTTCACATTACGTCTTAACCCTTCTGAAGAAAATTAAGTTCCTTCATTAACAATTTATCCTAAAGCTATATACTACTGTTAGTCAAATTGCTTTATTATTCGTCAACTTTATTGCTTTATAATAAAAATCAACTTTTAAGGGAAAGCTGTTGGTACAAAAGGGAAATTGACTGCTCGTAATATTTTCTCTTTTTCCACACATCGCGAGTTACGTGTATTGACAGTTATACGGGGACTGTTTAATAAATAATAAGACTAAAATTTTATAAAAAGAACAGAATACCTTTAATCGTCATCATTTATAGATGGGTTTTTTCAAAATAACTTCCGTGGCACTTAATGCATTTATCCCAAAGTTCTGTCCACTTCTTAAAAGCATGTAAAAGTACGTTTTGTGAGAGCTGTTTCAAAAACGCCAACGTATCCTTTACACATGCTTTGTTGCTTGCAAAACGTTTGCCTCGTGATGGTTTTTTAAGTTGAGGAAACTGCCAGAAATCGTATGGAGTGAGATCAGGACTGTATGGAAGGTGTGGTAAAATCTCAACGTTGTTTTGCTCTCTGAAACATATTGTACGCAACGAGCAATATGTCGTCTGGCATTGTCATGGTGCAATAGGAAGCCATTTCGAAGCAATGGACGTTTCCTTTTAACGTGCTGTACCATTGTTCGCATGACATTCGTGTAGTGCGAGTCGTTTACGGTAGTGCCGGGTTCGACAGCGTGTTGATACACAATTCTTTCATAATAAAAAATTATGGTCATAACTTTTTGCTTTCTTAAGAGTAGGTAAAGATGGATGTTTCCATTCACTGTTTTGTTGTTTTATGGTTGGATCATAGTAATACAACCAAGCTTCCTCCACTGTGATAAAGCGTTTTAAGATATTGTTACCTTCTTGTTCCAATCTTTAGTCATATCGTATCATATCAAAGGTCTCCGATGCAGATTTTTGCTTCCATTTCAACAACTGGGCGCGTCTCGTAGGCGCTCACAAACACGCTTCCGTTCCATCACGCGATACTCAAAAAATACGAGTCTGTATGTGCCATCTATGGGAAGCTTTGGTTAATACAGACAACAAACTTTTCTTATGCCACAGAAATTAACATTTCGATGCGTGATTTTGCGGCAGTAAAATTAGTCTTATTACTTATTGAACAGCTTATGTAATAAGTGAATACCTCTTCAACGAGGACATCCAACTTTTTTAATATTCTTTGTCTTGTAACGAATTGCATTTCACTTGACTCATGTTATGAAATATACAAAATTTATCTGTTTTATTTTTAAATTGTAGACTATTTTTCAGCTTTTTTTCGTGTTCGTATTTATACATAATATTAGGCATAAGGGAAAGTTCTGTCGCGCGTTTTTGAACACGTGCATTTTTATGCGTTGTCGATCCTTGTCAAGAATTCGGATTCAATTGAAAACTGTTTAAACAGTTAGATTTGTATACTATTGTTGATTCTATATTCCTTTTCTGGAATTTTAGTTAGTTTCTTAAACTTGTAAAACTATCAACATGAGTGAAGAAAAAGAGCACTTAAGACATTTTATGTTGTTTGAAGAGTGATTTTTCTTTGAATTGAACCCAGATCAGAAAGGCGTTCTGATGTCAGTGATGAAGTAATATGCAGTATGACCAGAACAAATACGACATTAACTTCCACAGAATTGGATGATTTCAAGCTTAGAATTCCTCAGACTACTACTTTGGATCATATTAAAATGCTTGGTTCCGTGTCCAAACTCTCTGTTCGGGTGCCACACGAATTAAGCGGAAAAAATTTAATGGACAGAATTCCGATATGTTCTTCAAATCTTTCTCATCACAAAAGGAAACCGTTTTGTCACCACTTGGTAAACTGAAGATAAAAAGTGGGTAGAAAAAAAGCGTGTGTTTACCAAGGAAAGGCACCACCATCCACATTCAAAGCTGACGTGCATCAGAAGATGGTTATGTTATGTTTTGTTGGTGAGACAGCCAGAGTACAGAGCAGTGCTCCGCAACCTTTTTTCGTTGCGAACCGGGCAACGTTTGATAATTTTACCGCGTCCCACTGTTGATTGTTTATATTTTAGATTGTTTTGATTCAACAATTTTAATTTAGTTACATTTAAATATGCCTTCAGAATAAAATATAGTTACTCCAAAAAGGAATAAAAGTGATTTAACGTGGAATATAAAGTGATTTCCGGGGAAAGTTGCGCAAATCCGAGAGAAGTGTACCACTTTAAATAAAATGGCAATAGTTTAATGTTCTTTAGGCTGCCCGACACCATTTGATCCGCGGACCGGGGGTTGCGGATCACTGGTATAGAGCACTTTGATTTGCAGGAAGAAAATGAAACGGTCGTTACTGTTCCCAACTTGATGTTTTGAATAAAGAAATTCAACATAAACGTTTATCTTTGGCCATCAGAAAGGGTGTGATTCTTCATCCGACAAAGCTAGACTACACGGGGCAAGAAACATAGCATAAAAAATTGCAGGGTTGAGTTGGGAAACTTTAGCTAAGACAGCATGCATTCCTGATATTGCACCATCTGACTATCATTTGTTCAGATGTCTACAAAACTTTTTGATAGAAATGAGTACATAAATTATGAAGGTGTCAAATGGCAATGGAAAAATACTTTGTCTTCAAAACAGAGGACTTCTTTTCCAGGGGGGTTAGATAAGCAGCCAGAACTACAGTTGTAACTAACAGAGAACATTATATTTCAAATTAAATTTTAAATAAGTGAAAAAGATTGGGGTTTTTTTCAGAACATTTCCTTACACCCAATTGTTAACAATAAATGTAAATAATAACTATAAGATTCTATGATAGCTTTTGTTTCATTTTTCAGTTACTATTTTAGAAACAGAAAAATAATTCCCTTTAACAGTACGATTTAAATAACAAAAATCAGTGAAACATTCAAATCAAATTTTTTCAGT
This sequence comes from Trichonephila clavipes, assembly GCA_019973935.1. NCBI lineage: Eukaryota > Metazoa > Arthropoda > Arachnida > Araneae > Nephilidae > Trichonephila > Trichonephila clavipes. The sequence goes on along the minus strand of BMAU01019286.1, from coordinate 677,948 downwards.
CTAAATAATTTTTATATATACGCTTTTCTACTATCTAACTAAATTTGAGAGTTTCAGTTAAAAAATGGGGAGGGAAAACTTATCTCAGCTTATAAAAAGCTGATTTATCTCAGAAAGAAAATAGCTAGTTTTTCTTCATTTCAAATGCTAAGGGTTTTTTTTCTATGGTGCTAAATACTTTAATACTTTTTCTTTATATTGCTATTAATACATGTAGCAAAAGTTAGTATGCATTTTTGAATCACAAATCAATATTTAATTTTTAAAAATATGAGAATTTAGAATGTATACATTTTTAAGGAATTTTCTGCATACATTAATAAAAAAAAGTATTTTATGAATATTAATCATGTTATCACAAAGTTCATATCAACTTTTATTATACATACTTCGATGTGCTTGCAAATCAAACTTCAAGTGTGGGTGTCAAATTTTTATAGTAGGAATAGGCTTCTGAATTCCCCTTCATGAAATTTAAAATTTTTCTTTAAATAATTAAATGGTTTGCTTTTTGTGATACTTTGAACACAAACACTTTTTTACAAAATACATATACAAAAGATGAAAACAAAAAATTAGTGAAAACCCTTAAATCAAAGATTTTATCAAGAATCGTACCATGTCTCATGTGATCACTTAACTTAACACGGTATTGTAAATTAGATTGCGTTCTAGCCGTTGTGAGACCCGTTACCAGTGGCGTAATGTACACCACTCAACCCCCCGCATTGCGGAAGGGCCCAGGACTCTTGGGGGCTACAAAGCCTGACAAATGCTAGGTACGGCTTGGGCCCAAAACCTGACTTTAAAGGGGGGCTAATATTCTCCATTACGCCACTGCCCGAGACCTCACCGGCGTAATCTGGATTTGTAATTTAAGAAATTTGAACTTTCATAAACTATAAATATTGGCGTATTTTATTACATTAATTATTTTATATGAATTTTTAAACCACGGACCTCGTAAATTTGAACCATGGCCAAGTAACGAGGATAACACCTGAGCTGCCTGCTGCTCCCTCCCTCTTCTAACTACCACACCACACCAACGAGAGGATGTTTGAGCCCCGACAGATTTAACGTGCATCAGCTCCCTCTGCACGATGGGTCTTCAGCGGCATCAGGCTCGAATTCATGATACTTCAATCCACTGCTCAACCACGGCCTCCGCCTGATCCTGAACGAGTTAATCAAAATAAAGAAAGAAAATTTAAAATCGTTAAATGTTTTAATATAGTCTTTTACTTAGAAAAGAGGGTGGTCCCTTTTTTAACACAGAAGCTTCTAATAATTCAGAATGTTACTCGAAATCTAAATTAATTTCTTGAGAGGAAATCAATTAAGGAGTAAAGAAACCTGAAAAGACTAATTTTTATTCATTAATTATAATAACTAAGGTAAAGTATATTAGCGCCATAATTTAGTCATTTTTGATTCATTCATGTACTTATTTGACTAACTTCAATAAGAATTACGCAAACTAATAAAGTTTTTTTCCTCTTAAATGACTGCTCCAGATTTTATATATAATATAAACAATATCTTCGAAGAAAATAATAACTGTATACAATTATATAGTCGCCCAAAAGGACTTATCTATCTTTCACATGGAGTTGGCACAAACTATTCTATAAATTCATCTTAAAATTTTAATTTACCAAATTTAGATTACCAACAGCTGCTTCCACACACAAATTATATGAAAACTACTTCTATTATAAAAATCCTACAACTCAAATTCAGATGGATGGTTTTAAGTGGCAAAGAGATTTATCACCAAAAGTTAAGATGCAATGAGTACATTGTGTCTAATTTGAAAGAAAAAGAACATAAAAGCAGAAAAAATTTAGAAGAATTTTACTTTAAACAATTATTTATTTAATTTTACATAATTTTAACATCAAACTTGATTTGCAAACAAAGAGCTACATTTCTTACAAAAGTCAATTGATAAAAAGAATCACAGAATTTTGTGAAAATAACACATAAATGGATTTTAATAAAGAATGTGCCCATTTCTGCTAGTACTGCATTGGTTACATCAATTTTTTGCAGTGTCAATTAAGTTGTTAGGCACTGTACAGAGGATCAATGCACGCACAAGGAGCAGTTCCTGCTCCTAAACATTTAAAGACCATGAAGGCCGATTTAAGTTAGCCACCTGTTTGGCTCTAGTTCCAAAGATGCTATATCAGATTAAAGGTCTAAAGACAGACTTACCATTTCCTTCATTCACAATCTTGTTCCTTACAAAGCTCATTCACAACCCCTACACAATGAGATTCGTCTTTATCATTCATTATGATAAATTCTTCTACAATGGCACCAACATGTGGTATGACATATCGTGGTCCTCTCAGACGAGATAGTGGTTTGTGACGCTGACTGCTGTGTCAAATGGCCCGAATTTGAGCCCACAGATGTTTGCAAATGCATAGTGCCTTTGCGGGGTGGGGCATTCTAGATATTTGGCGAGCCAAAAATCCTCTCGAGTGGTTGGTGGTAAGAGAAGAGGGATGAAAGGCCCTTCCGGGGTGTTTTTCCTCAAAATTGGGATGGGATGGATCAAAACCGTACTGTCATCTGCATGTTACTCAAAGTTGCGACCAAAATAATGGACGTAATCTAACCCCTCCCTTGCTGTGGTTAATTTCGTGGGTCTTGATCCGATGTAACTGTCGATCGGATGGGATACGTAGCAAAAACATGATATATCGTCCCGCTGTTTATATCACTGAAACTTCCTCAGCGGATCACATGCAGATCAGTATGCCAACCCGGAAATATTTTAGCCCAAATTAATTCCACCTCTTTTATAACGAATTCTTCCAACACTACTGGATTGGTAGTATGTAATGCTTTTTTTCTCAGAATGACCAGCATTACTCTCGAAAATAAACCAGAATTCATCCGTGTAGAATACAGAAGCTAAGTTTTATCTGTCCCAGGCATCTCTCTCTCGCGGGCTCTTTTTCAATGTAAAAGGCATTTATGTGTGTTCAAAAAACAGGGATATTCAAGGAGTCGTTTTGATTCGAGTCCTTAAACGTGAAGACTTCCCCGTATTAACAGATATTGTTGTAGCAGAATGATTCGAAATGAGTTAAACCCACAGTGTTCCTTTTTCTATCGGGAGGGAAAAGTCAAACATCGATCTTAAGCTGGAGAAGTAACTCGTAAGGTGCCACCGATCGCGTCTTGGTATGGAATTTTCGGAATCAAAGTGACCCAAGAGCCTTTGAGTCACATTATGAAACACATTGAAAACGTCTAGCATTATCTGCTAGGGATAGTGCCATTTCCATCTGATTTCCCGCCGTCTTCATCAATTAAGTAAACGATGTCTCCAAGATATATGTTTTACAATATCTTAATACCAAAAACAGGAGTTCAAAACACAACACACATACAAAATACAAAAGTGGGATATTTGCAGACTGTTTAGACTAATACATAAGCCCAATTCTTTAAGAAATAATTTTAGTAGTCATAATTGTTCATAAGTTCTTATTGAAATGACTATGCTCATTTTCATATAAACTCAGTGACGTCTTAAAATTTCTTCAGGGCCTCTTAGTGACTCCAACTGTAACCCTTTTAAGTAGACAGTGCATAACGTACATTGTCAAATACTTATACCAAAGGCAACCCGTAACAAATAAATGTGTGTGTTCGTGACTCATAATCTTACAAACCGACCCGATTGTCTGCCTCCTTCCGACTAAATGATGGTGCATAGTCATAGGCTTAGGCCTAGATTTGGATAACGGATATGACATGACGCAGTCTTGTCAATCTGTTGACAGCTGTCATACAGTTTGAAAATACCAGTTTTTTGGAGAATATGTCAGGGAATAACATTTTACGATTAAAATTATTCCGATAATAATCTTAATGAGGCCAAATCAATAAGGAGACGAGGCCCTTTACGGAGATCGGTTGGTCCTTGCCTTAAAATGTTCACGTATAAACTACATATACTTTATTTTAATTTTCCTTCTTTTAAAGATGGGTATCAAAAAATGTATAGTACAATAAATCAAGTTTTATCCATGCAAATCTGAGCTCAAAAGAAATCTTCCCTGAAAATATCATGAAATAAAAGGAATTGTAGAAATTTATTTCATTTGTAGCTAAATTTGAGTGTTGAAGAGAAAGATTTTTTTATCAAACTTCATTTCACCATGTGAATTTAAAAATAATTATTTTTAATCCATGAAACAATTTGGAAATATTTCCTTACCAATAGTACTGAAAACACGTTGAAATTTCACAAGCTTGAAAGGTATTTTTTTGTAAATATCTATAATTACTATTTTTTTATAATTTAACAAATCTTATAATCTATTATATTTTGCATAGTGCTTTTAATTATATAATATTGCTTTTTTAATTTATCCTTTTATTTAATTTTTTTCATTTCTTTTTTCCCTATAGACCCGGATATTCCGGATCTGGAAAGCATACAGGGGGTATCCTCATACGGCCCCCCTCACCGCTGCTATTGTCCGCAACAATTGGGCACAGAACAGGACTCTGGGGAAGAGGAGTGTCGACTCCTCACCCCTGCCCAGTTGCGGCGAACTGCCTCAAGGAGGGGCCAGCACAGATCCGGGGTCGGGCCGGGAAGGCCAGCGCTGGTCACTCTGCTCGTGGCCCTAGCCGTGGCTGTGTGGTGGACGAGGACCAGGTAGCATTCCAGACATCGAAACCAACAGATTGAGCCGACCGTCCGTCTGTCCACGGCACCCTCCTCACACAGCAACGACCACTGAGCCTTACAGGTAATGTGCTGCTCTTATTCAATCCTGGAGGTACGATAACACAACAAGCAAATTGTCAGTGGACTCGCTTTAATGAATCATTTACAAAAACCCTTCTAAAGTGTTCTTAAGCAATTGTGCGACAAGAAATATAACACTAAAGATTTTCATTTAAAAGAAAGGAGACGACTGATGCATTTTTCTTTAAATCTGTGATTTAAAAAATGTCTCAAATGAGCAGCAACCCTACAGCGGCGTACACGAGGGTAGGGTTTGGGGATTCAAAATCCTCCCATACACCAAGAGATTTGTAATTTTTCATTTAAAGTTAATGCCTTGAAGCTTTCATCTACATGTTTTTTAAAACTAGTCTGTGTAAACGTCCCTACTACAGGCAGTGGCGTACATAAAGGAGAGTTAGGGTTCAAACTTCGCCCCCATAGACCAACAAATTTTTAATTTTCACCATTTAGATTAAATTTCCACGCTTTTGTCCTCTTGTTTTTAGAATGTAACCCCTCCCCTCATAAAAGAGGTCAGTGTACACCATAGCAATCCAACCCTGAAGAGAATTATTGAACTGCCATTCGAAATTAGTAGCATAATCATAAGTGTTCTCCTATAAGCTTCAAAGTATTTTTCTTTATTGTACAACTGATGCACAACAGCAAGATAAACGAGTAAAGTTGATTTTGATTTTTCGTAAAAAAACTTACATTCGTAAGAAACTAATTCTGTACTTTATGAACTTTTTGCCATAAATAATACTATTTGGGAATAGAAATATACAAGATCAATCGGATAAATTATACTAAGTTCTGGTGTTTCAACTAACTGCAACTTAGAATATTAACTGGAATATTAGTATTAGAACAAACAATTTTAAACAGATTCCAAATATTTCTGTGTGTAGAATCTTATTTTCTGGTTTTTTTAAATAGCATTTTCTTGACCAAGTAATTTTATGCAAATCCAACGTTAATTCCGAAATTGATAAGCAATAGTTTCTGAAGCAGAAATTTCACTGATGTATGATTTGCCTGTATTATTGAACAAATGATCTATTATTCTGATGGATGGACAGGATAAAGTACTATCACCATAATGTGAAACGTGAATTGTGGCGATAGATATAAAATTTCACAGGGATTAACACACTTTGGTTCTAACAGTAGCAATAATTTGTGTACGGTGAAAATGTTAATATTTTATGCAATTACATGTTGAATCATTTTTGTTAAAATGTGTAATTCAGTATTTGTTTAAAAAAAACCGACTGCTTCAATGGCACAAATAGAGTTCTAATCTCAATCCCCATAAAACATATTAATATAGAATTGGAGTTACAGTTATGTTAATTTTTTCACGAATATGAAACTACATTCTTTAATGACAGGGAAATGGATCACTTATAAGAAAAATAATTTTAATTTTTTTAAAAAAAGGAAAAAAATAGCAGTAATTTCTAACGTAAATTTTCAAAAGTTGAACAGCATTTTTTTATTGAAATCGCAGTTATTCGTTTGTCATCTTTATGTCAAGTCCCGTGATATTTGCTGGAGCATTTAAACTCGGTTGCATCCTAATGCTTTTGATGTTATGGTATGCTTATACGCATCACTAAGAATTGTAAAAAATTTCTCAAATTTCAAGATTAGTCATTAAGAGCAGTAATTATTAATTTCATAAGAAATAAGCAGTTTTAAGAATTACAACTAAAAAATTGACCCTTTTTGTTTTCTGAAGTAACTGGCAAAATAATCATTATCGAATGAGCAAATCGCTATAATTAAGCATTCATTTATGCAATTTAAATATGCAGGAAGTGATGTGTAAAAATAGTAAAAATTGCTGAGGAAACATTTTTTTCCTAATGGGCTGCATATCGGCAACTAAGGCTTAAAAGACTCGGTAAGTCTTCAAAAATAAAAGAGTCATTTCACGGCGGCTCCATCTAGAGACATCCACCCTACCACATTTTGAAGCATAGGGCAAGATGGTACCATCTTTACAACATATTTTTATTTTTATTTCTTGAAATATGGTTTTAATTCTATTTTGTGAACCTCATTTTTAAGTAGTATTTCCATATAAAAAATTTCAAATTCATAGCAAAATGATTGTAAAATTTAAAATTTTTAAAGTTTTTTAACATTTTTATGGGGGGGACAAAAAAAATTAGTGCACCGAGAAGAAGTCAAAATGAAACGAAATTTTACATACGCAATGATTACTTTGATGTATGTAAATGATTAGAAAATCAAAGAAAAAGGATCATTTATTTCAGAGAAAAAATGCAAAAGAATGAAGAATTTAATACCCTGTTGAAACTCCCTCTAGCGCGAATGCACGATGCGATACGATTGGGCATTGAGGCATACAAGTTCTGTATGTCTTGAGACATTTCGTTCCATATTTGCTGTAACCTTGCCTCTAGTTCGTTCAAACTCGTGGAATGCCCAGTTCGCCGTTCCAAATGATCCTAGATATGCTCGATTGAAGACAAATCTGGGGATCGGGATGGCCAAGGAAGGATATCTTGTGACACCCTTGCCGTGTGAGGCCGAGCATTGTCTTGTTTAAAAATGCCTCCTGGGAGCCGTTGCATGAGTGGCAATACATCTGGTTGCAGGATGTCATGGACATGCCACTGGGCTGTCATGGTGCCACGGATCAATACTAGGGGTGACCGTGTTTTGAAGACAATGGTACCCCATACCATCACACCAGTTATGGGAGCGGTGTGTTGCTGTAAAGCAAAGGCAGGGTTGAAGCGTTCACCACTGGGTCTCCACACACGAACACGATTGTCATCACTGCTGAGATTGAATCTGGATTCGCGTCGCTAAAGACGACCTGTTTTCATTCCACTGCAGTCCAGTTTTCTCGTGCGCGGCAGCACTCCAAACGGAGGCGTTGATGAGTGGGCGTCAAAGCCATCACACGTAATGGGCGCCGCGATCCCAAATGTTCTTTAACCAGGTGCCTTCGTATGGTTCGAGAAGACGCAGGGGCCCCTAGTGAAGGTGCTACCCGTGCCTGAATAGCAGCCGATGAAGCAGTTGGCTGTACGCGTGCATTTCTTATTAAGTGGTGGTCTTCTCGACGACTTTGTCTGTCGAGGACGTCCTGAGCCTGGTCTTCGTGTAAATGACATCTCTCGGATCCACTGGTCCCAACACCTCCTCATAACACAATCAGAACGGCCTAATTGACGAGCTACTCGCCCAGCTGACCACCCAGCTTCTATCATGCCGATGATTCTCCCCCTCTCAAACTGCGACAGCTGCTCATACTGTCTTCGAAAACAGTGTAATGGCATGTCTACCCCAGCTCTTCCTTTGTAAACGATTCAGCACACTCAAACAAGCTTTCGTTACCTGTTTTATACTCCACGGAGAACGACGTTAAACGCCCTCTACCAGCTATACGTAATGCGCAATCAAGCTGCAGTTCTAATTATTTGCATATCTCCGCGACATATACCTTCATGCCAAGTTTTGTTACGATCCCGTATTTATTTCTTGGTGCGCTAATTTTTTTTGTCGATGAGTATGTATATTTTTTTTCAGAACAATTTTGGAGTATCTTACAATATGCTACATAAAACTGTGCATGGTTTTTTTATGCTGTTACTCATTAATTTTATATAAATTTTTCATTGTGAAACATATAAAAACTCTCAAAAACGCATTGATTTAGATTTGGAATTTTTTTTAAAAAAAATTCTACATATCTTAGAACTAATTACAAACACAGTTTTACAAAACATACATTTCAGAATATTTATTAAAAATTTCACATCCCTATTTCAATTCTCAAAAAAGTCTTAGGGTTTTGAATAATGGAATAGGATCGAAAATTCAACATAAAGAAATATCAGTTTGAAGTTTTCATTCCATGAATAACATAATATTTATTGAATACTCTGAAACTTTTTTTGAAATCTTAGTTAGATTATTTAAAACTGCTTACCACAAGAAATAGCAAAATGCACAGCAATTAAACAGTATATTGGTATAATGAATATGTAGAAGAAAACAAATGAAAGATCAATAATTCATAAAACTTTTACTTTATAATTGTAAAAAAATAAATGCACCCTCCTCAGAGCTAAGCCCATACTCAGTATTAGAGCTTAGAATAATGCACATCATGTGCAAAAGATGTTTATGTTTTTATTTTTTACTTCCATTATTTTAAAAACATTCGCATGTTAACTATTGTACACGAATGAAAGCAAAATCCAACGACTCCTCCAAATGTAAAACTTTCATTATTACAATAGCAATTTATAGGTAAAATATATCAAAATCTAATAATTGCATCTGTGCATTTGTTTAAATAAACATCTTAAAATATTTTAATAATGATTGTGTTGAATTTCATACATGATATATATATATATATATATAATCTCAGAAACCAAATATATAAAAATAGGAGAGTTTTGCTTTCTTGCGAATTAGATTTTTAATTATAAGAGTTATCAAAATGAGATTTAGTATTTGCGTTTTGGGAATCCGTTTTGAAGTTTTAATTTCATTCATAATAATATCATAAAAATCCCACAACTCTTATGTAAATCTTGGCCAATTCATTTGCTTTTCAATAAACAATACGTAAACTAGAATTTTACATGAATTTCTCAATTCTTTCTTAAAATGATTTGTTATTGCATTAGTCTAATTTGCGCGTGATAGAAAAATAGTTAATCCATTTTTTTATCATGCACTTTTCTAGCAGAGAATGGGGAAAATGAGCGAGGCAGTTTTGTTTAGTCTGTTTTGTCCTGCATCAAACATTTTTCCATAACTTAATAAAAAAATACAGATAAACCTTTGCAATTTTACAGACATGTTTATAATGATTCGAGGTATCCTATGAGCTAATAAAAAATATCGATACTTTGAGGATTTTTTGGGTACTATGTCGCTTAAGGTGACTTCGGGCCCAATCTTTTTATAAAAACAAATTTTTGAAACAATTTGAGTGTTTTTAGGAAGAAAAATAAATAAAAATATGTAAATACATAAAAGTTTTTGAATAAATGTTGCACTTTTAGAAAAATTGGTTGTTTTTAATGAAATTTTACTAAATTGTTACAAAACGGGTAACACTGTATAAAAATTTTTAATACAATTATCATAATATTTTTTATACACAACATACATATTACGGTGCTCTTCAAAATGAACCAAAATCTAAGAGACAATTAAAATACAAAAAAATTACAAACAATTATACATAATATGAAAATTTTGATATTTTTTAAGTGTTTTTTCTTTACAAAAACTACGCTAAATGAAAAAATATTTAACCTACAACAAAACTTATGGTCCACTTTATGAAAAATAGTATAATAGGCATTCCCACAAAATTTCAAAACGTTATCTGGTTTGGTTTTTAAGATATTATGTATCTGGTAAAAAGTTTCCTTCGAAAACATAATTTTGAGAAAAACTCATTTAAAGTTTTATCTTACTGCCCTTTTGCATAGACTGACGTTTTTTAAAATCACTATAACTTTATTTCTATTCCGCGTAAAGTAAAAAGAAAAACTGTTTTTGAAAGAAAAATGTTCAAACTATAAGATTTTGAAATAAAAAAATGCTCATGTAGACGAAAAACGACATTCTCAAGGTAGACCAGTCACCTTAAATTAACTTTATTTCAAGTTCTCGTTGGTTGCAAAATATCACCGTGACTTCATTTTGCCGAGATTACCAGAAACAAATTGACACTCAAGGGATTTTTTTCATGCCACATAATCATATGACACGCGTGCCTACGATTTTCGCACACAGACAATCTATCGACTCCAGCCGGGATCGAACCCGCAACCTTAGGCTTACAAAGAGGGCGCGCTACCTCTAAGTCAGAGGTAAGCATTAAGTCAATCGCGATCGACCGGTGGACCTTTAAAACATTTTGGGGGACCGGCGTTATTAAAGGCTCTATCACACGTACATTTTCCGTGCAACTTTTTCGTCCAATGGTTTGCTTACTTTTAGGGGGGAGGTTTGCCGTAAACAAAACGACATGCTCTGACGTAGGCCGCTCTGCATCTCCACATTGAAAAGTTAATCACCAATTTTTTTTCTGCTTCGGAAAACGAACATCCAAAATAATTTCTTTTATTTCGCTCGTGCTTTTGTTAACAAGCGTAAACAGAAATGGAGCACCATTCTACTTAAAATATTACACGCTGTTAAAATATTATACACCATTACAACATTATGCGCCATATCTGATGCGTTTGACGAAAACGAAGCCGACATCTTGTTTATGAGGTAGGGCGCCGATAAACCCCATTGGCTGGAACTTCAAACAACTTTTATTTTTGCCCAATTTTTTCAGCTCACTAGCAAAAAGTTGTTTGAAAGCCGTTGCTATGGCAACTGAGTAAAAATTGGAAGAAAAATTGCTCGAAACGTGTACTATGATAAGGCCTTAAGACCTAAGACGCGCATACTAAAGGAAAGACATTTGTGGAACACAGATGCCAGTTAGACTACAGGCTGGGTGGACCGGAGCACCTTGAATAAGTTATAGCAAGTACTCTGAAAAAGTATGCCTACCCCCTGCTCTAAGCCATCGAGCCAACAAGAAAGCCGAAGAAACTGCAATACATGAAAATTATTCCTCCAAATTAATGGAATCTACTTAGCTTAAATTATTTTAAAAATTTGCAGTTTATAAAAAAGGGGGGGAGGAATATTATTTTAAATCCATATCAGAAAATTTTACAAGAAATAAGTTATTATAACTATCTTAGATTTCATTTTACACTTATCCTTCCCAAGCATAATGCATTAGCAGATCATTCAGATATAAAAATCATGTCAATATAAATTTTATATAACTATCATCAAATCAATGTTTCATTGAAAGCATTCGTATGTATTGGTTACATCACTAATTTTTTTGTAATAGCGTAAATAAAGTAATGTTTTTCATTTCAGGCATTTAATATAAGTTTACTAAATGAACAAATAATGTCTTAAATTTTTAATGTAGCATATCATTTCAGAATTTGTAAACTGGCATGTTAAAAAATTTTATAGGCAAGATATTTTATTAAGGGAACCTGAAAACTCGTTGATAGGAATCCTCTCTGGGAAATAATCAGTATGGAAATATTATTTTTCGAATCAATATTGAAAGTATAAGGATTTTTAAAATAATTTTAATTACAAAATTATGCATGTATATAACTTAAAATGTTCTTTTAAGAAATGCTGTTTGGCTTAGAAATTCAGAATTCCTCTGCCAAATTTATCTACTTATTCGAAATTCAAAATAGATTCTTTCCTGACTCTCTTCCTTAATTCTTTTTTTATTCAAACATTTTTTCGATTTTTCCATTTTTATCATTACAAAAATTAGCTTCTGTACTGAATGGCCAAAAGAAAAAAGATATTTTAGATCATATTTTATCATAAAAAATTAGAAATTATTTATTTTCAGAAAATATTTAATTAGTTATTTTCAATGTCTTTAAACATTTCTGTAAAAGTAATTAGTGGTGATATAACCGTTTTTTTTATTCCAAAGTTTTTCTGATGATTTATGTTTATAATATCTAGAATTTAAAATAAAACTTCATGAAATTCATAGACATATTCTCCACTTACAAGGACAACTGAAATTTGAAATGAAAACATAATATTTGACATTATATTAGTATTTTAAGACAATTTCGTATTATGCATAAAAATATCAATTGAACATCATGAAAATTCTGAAAGATATCAACGATACAATAAACTGTGATTTTGTTGGCTATATTTTAAAGTACACGAGTGCACCAAATTAAAAAAAAATCTACAATATATGTGCATTATTACAAAACAATACTGAGCCAAAGATACTAATTATGCCACCGAACAGTTATGCAAATATTCAGAATTAAAAACATAAACGTACATATGTATATTTGCTCTGTTGTGACTGTAGATGAGTGAGATTAAGGCGATGAAGGTTTGTAGGCAGAATGTGTGCTCGTAATCCTCCACAATATTTGTCTTGTTTCTTGCTACAAACGGATAAATTTTGAAAAGTATCAGGTAAAATGAGTAGCCACGGGTGTACGGATTAAAAAAATGAAAAATGAAGTATTATCAGTTTAACCGGAGGCCGCCTAATCACAAGCGAGGGTGTTTACAGAATTCAATGCAACTCCCAGTGTCGTCTGCAATTTATGGAAACAGTTTCAAGACACTGAATCCATATCGATAAGAGCTGGAAGGGGTCGATCAAGATCCCCAACGACAAATTAGAATCAATATTTGACACTTCCAACGTAGTGACACAAAACTGTTACATTTTCTTACCTCTCATGTGAGCTTTATTCTATTAATAAAATCCAAGCTTCATGATCCACATTTCTCCGAAGGCGTCTTGAGACAGGGCTGTATTCTGGAAGACACATTGCTTAAGTTCCCCTCAATGCAGCACACAAGAGAGAGTGTTTAGTATAGCATAAACAATTTGTATCTAGGATCAGATTTCTGGTTCTGCAATCCTAGAATCAAATCCTGAATACTGATTCTCGGATTGCCTGTATCTGGAGACCAGCTGAGATACAATACCACCCTTCCCACATCAGGAAAAGGATCATTATGGCTATGGAGGTGTAATGGTTTGGGCAGGCATTATGATGTAGGGCCGCACAACTCTATATGTGTTTGACAAAGACTCTCTGAGTCTTTTGAGGTCGACTTTTCAGGGGTGTGCTTTCGGACCTAAGTTCCTTTAAATGAATGCCAATGCTCATTCACAAAGGATTCAGTTGATTAACGAGTACATAGAAAAGTAAGGATATTCGCCGTATGAATTGACCAGTTAGATTCTTATCTATGTCGAATATGTCTGAATTGCTCCTGAAAGAGCAATTGTATTTTGCTCTCTCCCCTTCCAAGAACCATCCCATACCTAAACACTGCCTTGTTGCAGGAGTGGGATTGACACTGCCATAAAGACTCCTCAACTGCATCCTGTTCAGTATGGCGTCATGTTGAGCGACCTCTGGCTGTGAGAAGGAATTAAAATACATATTAAAGTTCATATTTTGGATGTCCCTGCTCTATATGAACTTTACTGATAATCATTCATACATAATATGTCTTTTGACTGTCCCCCCTTTCTTTGTCATAAATGCATATATTCGCAATAAATTTCATTAAAATTTGTCTAGTAATTTTTTCAGACATTCGATACAATTTGGAAATATTTTTTTAATTTCGCACACGAGCGCAGTTGCGCATCAAAAGGTCTTCCACAAAATGTTCACTTTTAACGATAACTCAAAAAGTGGTCAAAAGAGAACATAAAATTTGTTCTCTAAATATACGTAAACCAGTGCTTCTCAAACCTTCAATAATTGCGACCCAATATTCACCCATAGTTTTCATCGAGGCCTCCCTTCATAGAATAACAATGTATCTAATTCATATAATGCTATATAATTTGACGCTAAAGCTACAATACGTCTTTAACATTTTAAGTGTCACCGGCATATATAAGCGTCTCACTCAGCCAAAGCATTAATTGCCCCGGACGTATATATACGTCTTTCCGAAGTACGTTCTTTTATGTGCACTGCTATCCATAAAATAATTCCGAAGGCTTTGGAATGCAATAAAAGGACCTTGAAAGCGCTTGCAAAAAATTTATTTATTTCAGAGGATTTGCTTATTTATTTCTTCTCTCCCGCCTTATACACCTATACATCACAATGCGTGTCTACGTGAAAAACGGTGACATTGGAGAGCAAATCACTTAACTTTAAATCGGCAGTTTGGGGATTAATTATATTACACATTAAGATAAGTGTTGATTTTCGTATATAATTTTATATATGACAAGCCCATGTTCTTATCTTAGTATTGTTAAATTAATTGTAAAATACATTGTGCAGTTCTGATATATTTATAAGTGTATTATGTCAGCGTATATGTGTATTTTATTTTCTGTCGCGTCAATGTATTTTATTTTTTTTTACTTCCAGTAAATTAATATTTTTTACAATAATCTCTTTTGTTTTCGACTTTTTAATATGTTCGTCATCCCCTCGTAGAGTTATTGCGACTCCTATATTTTAATGAATGATATAATTTATAATGATAAAGTTGTGTTGTTATTCGTCGTTAATGTTCAGTGCATCATGGAGACATAACGGCTATGAAAATTTAATTAAATAATATAAGAAAAATAATCAGTTGTGTAATAACATATTTGCTATTTTTCTTCTATTTGGAATCAAGTAACCCACTAGAAAAAAGTAATATCGTATCATCTTGATTCAGCTCTTACTATATGTTGTTTTGACATTCATATGAAAAATTATCAAGTGAAATTAAGAAAATTTGCCCATTATGTGGAATTTCTGGAAAACTAATAGACAGATTTTAGTTGCACACATTTAATTGCTCTATTATTTACTGGATAGACATTTTTAGTAAAAATATAGCATCATTGTTTTCTTTCATTTTGGAATAATTTATCACCCATGAGTATTGAAACTTAAAAAAGAAAATAGTTCGGTTGTTTCTAATGCCACCTGTCTGACGTAGTCAGATCGAGGCCCACGATATTCATCGTGGCAAGGGGCTAGAAGTATGCCTGTCGTTGGCCTTGAGCACCATACAGATGACAGAACAAATTAGCTCGGCGGAATTCCGCGAAGGACGATAGATGGCGACACCACCTGTCTCCACCTCCACAATTTAGGCATGGAACTGAAAGGGAGGGAAATATTCTACAGTCCCCTGCACTCGTGATTCAGCCCACAAGACTTCGGACCCACTGATTTAACGAGCACGTACTCCGTGTGTACTCGGAGGGTATTTGGTGGCATTGGGAATCGAACCCATACCTTCCAGTCTGGAGTACGATGCTCTAACCACTAGGCTACCCATGGCCCACGAGTTCTAGTGATATTTATGTAATTTCTTTTCTCATATGACATTATCCATTTAAATAGAATTCTTTAAAATGCAGCAAAATACAAACTAAGCATTTTTATCCTTTTTTAAAATTCATTTTATCTGTTCTTTGATAAATATGCAGAGACTCGATACTTTCCTCGAGAATGGCAATGATGAGTTTAATTACTTCGCTAGTTTTATTAAATAAAAAAATAATAAGTATAGTAAAGCAACGATAATCTTTTCAAGTTTATCTTATTGTTATAACTGTTTTGTTAAAATTCTAACACACACGCATACAATTATTGTTCCACGAGTTCAAATATACTTATAAAATACAGGGGCGATAAAAAAAATGTATACACACTTTAAGACTGGGTAATACGCTAATGCCACAAATTAGAGATTGCATTGGCAATCAGGTTAAGTTGTAAGGGTTGGTATTAGTGTTTCGGGACGCATTCAACCACAGTTCAGCGACTGATGTTGCTAGTTATTTAGTAGAGAAAGGGAGACCATGGCGGAAGTACGTCTGACTTTCGAGTGGCGAAAAAGCATTTTGAAGTTCGAGAATATCTGTCAAGTGCAACGACATTAGAAGAAACAATATGGAAAGGAACCACCAACACGCTCAAGCATTACTCGCCTTCGCGATAAGTTTCAAACTAAAGGCACAATAAAGGATATGCATAAGGGACGTTCAGGCTAGCCAAGCGCATCGTCTTCTGTTGCTGTGTTAGATTCATTCACACGGTCACCACAAAAACTGACATCACAATATGCACGTGAAACAGGCGTTAGTAGGGTCAGCGATGGTCATATTTTGCAAAGAGCAAAATGGAAAGTTTACATACCACAATTCTTACACACACTGAACGAGGACGACCCAGGTAGAAGAATTCAGTTTTGTGAATGTTACCTCTCGCAGGTTGAAAAAAAGCAAATTTTGTTTCCCAAGTGATGTGGACCCTTTTACTTATCGCGTTATCTCAAGAAAGTGATGTACAGCAAGAAACCGCGCAAACTAGAGAAACTGCGATATGAAGTTGAAACGATTAGTCGCGCAATTCCGGCAGTTACTCTGAGAGATGTCACCATCAATGTATGGCAGGGGTGGGCGAACTTTTCCAGGATACGGGCTACTTCTAATTTTTTCAAGGTGTTGCGGTCCATCCACTGTCAGTGGCACACACAAGGAAGGTTCACGGATTCTCCGCCATAGCCCCTGATTTTTCTGATTGTCCTTGATTTTTCTTGATTTCCCAAGTTATATAGTGTGCAAAACTTATAATTAAGTTTTGTTATTAATACACTGCTGGTCACCGTAAATGCAACACCAAGAAAGACAAGAGATAGCACAACAAAATTTATTTTGTAGATAACATGTTGACCAAGTATCAAACGATTAAATTTATAGACTTCTGGGAAGTGTGGTTCCTGCCAGAATCAGTAGCCAGAGTAGCCGCCATTGTTGGAGATCACCGCTGCCACACGCATCGGTATTGATTCAAAGAGACTTTGGATGTGTTCTTGGGGTACAGCAGACCAAGCAGCTTCCACACGTTGCCAAAGTTGATCTGATGTGGCAGTTGGGGGTGTAATCTGGGTCAATCGTTGAGCAACCATAGACCACATGTTTTCTATCGGCGAAAGATCCGGACAGCAAGCCGGCCAGGGAAGCAATTCAATCGGGTGATTAACGAAGAACCTTTGGACAATGCGTGCAACGTGTGGTCACGCATTATCCTGTTGAAATATGGCTGTGACCAATCCCTAGAGATAAGAAATTATAACTGGCTCCAACACCTCGGAGATGTAGCGCTGGATGTTTAAAGTACCGGCAATGTGTACTAGAGGAGGGCGAAAGTTATATCCAATACCGCCCCATACCATAATACCCGGTGCAGGACCAGTGTGGCGGTGCATAACACAGCTGTTTAGCAACCTCTCTCCACGGTGTCTCCAGACTCGAATCCGACCATCGTGGTGTTGCAGACAGATGCGTGACTCGTCAGTAAACACAACTTCATTCCATTCTGCCGCCCGCATCCTTCTTTCATCGCACCATTGGCGGCGGAGACGTCTGTGGTTCTGCGTCAAGGGTAGACTAAGCAATGGACGTCTTGCGGACAGACCACTCTGCTGTAAACGTCATCGAATGGTACGCGTAAACACTGAATGATGCGTTACAGACTCTATGTGCTATGCTGAGGTTCGTGATATGACTGAGCGATCCGTTACTGCCATGCGCACAATTTGCCTGTCCTCGCGTGAAGTGGGGCACTGAGGTGGATGCGATTGACCACGTCGGTTGTTGTACCATCCTGCATCCAACGGTCACATATCCGCATTACAGTTGTTTGGTTTCGTCCAACACGACTACCGATTTCCCTGAAAGATGATCCACAATCTCGGTAGGCCACTATCCTTCCTCTGTCGAACTCGGATACTTGATCAAAAGCTGATCGCTGTTTTCTACGAGACATAACTGATCGGTTTTTGAAAAAAACCACAAGAAAAACACACTTGCCGAACTTGAAATCGTCGAAATCTCCAAACCTCAAATAGCGCTTTGAGGTGGCGCCACAGGCGCGCGTGATGCGTGTTTGCGCTAAAATTCTAATCATTTGCATATCTCCCCTTCGCTAATGTATGTTGTAAATTTCATGTTATTTGCATGCTTCCTTCAGGGTGTTGTATTTATGGTGGCCAGCAGTGTAATTTTTGTATTTAATAATGTTGATTATTTATTTAGTAAGTTATTTTTTACTGTTTTTTGTTAGCGACAATCGACATAATAAAAAAAATATGTTTCGCTGCGTATTGGGGTATGATGGGAGATTGGTAGACTTTCGACGCTCTACCACCACCCCTTGAAAAATTCTCGAGTGTGCCAATGCCCAGGGTCATAGGTGTGGTGAGGGATAAAAAAGATCCACAGTATTTTAATAATAAATGCAAATTATTACTTAGTACTTATCTACAGAACTAAAATTATAAAAAAAACTGATACTTTTACGAATAAAACCGCGTTAAAGAAAAACGCACGATACAAACATAATAACACAGCTATAAATATAATATCAAAGGATGGCATTTATTACATCAAAAAATTCAAAATACATAAAAAAATAATAAAATATTTTTATCTTGTTAGTTTTCATTGTTGCAGTTAGTAGAAGACTTTTAGTCCACATACTTCAGCCAATCTTGAATATTTCCGTATATAATTACTAAATGCTAAAATCTTCAAGCAGTCACCCCTAAATATCTTGGCGATCGACTTAATGCCCACCCCGGATGTATGGCATCATGCTCAAAAATGTTTGGAGGAGGGTAGACTACATTTTTAACACCTTTTGCAACACTTATTGTAACTTTGTCATTTTTGTTCGTAGTAATACTTATGATTATATATATATATATATATATATATATATATATATATATATATATATATATATATATATATATATATATAATCATATATATATATACTAGAGGACCCGACAGACGTTGTCCTGTACACACATCTTAAATTCAAAAGATATTAATTAAAAACGCTAAAAAGCGTGAACCGCGCGTCTGCATTTTCGTAACAATAAAGACCGGGTTTGGCTGAAAATCAATTTTCGACGCCAACTTACGTCTTTTTCAATTCCTACTTTTAGCTCACGATCTCTATACATATTTTATCTGTTTGTTTATTTATTTATTTATCTTGGTGGAATTTACAATCGTTAATAAAATACATTTTAAAGCGCTCAATTGAGCTGAAATGTAATGTGCATGATTGTTTTGGATGACAATACAATAATTTAATTATAATTAATGAAAATTAATTGATTAAAACTAATTATTTAAAAAATTATAAATACAGCCACGTTGGCGACTTATGTCAAAATTTAAAAAGGTTTTTTTTCTCACATGTTAAAGCATTCATTTGAAAGGAAATTTTATATACACGATTGTTTTGGATGACAATACGATACTTTAAACATAATCAATAAAAATTAATTACCACTTAAAGTTGTGATTCTGTCATATGTATATAAAGGGTGTTTTTTTAGAGGTATAGAACTTTAAATTGCAATAAAACAACGATGTATTATTCGATTGACATGAATTTTTTTTTATTCGAAAGATAATCTTGTGGCATTACATTTTAAATAGGATTTCTGGCATATGACTGCCACGGCTGGCTCGGATGTAGTCCAATCTAGACGTCCGATTTTCGATGACTTTTTCCAACATTTGTGGCCGTATATAGGCAATAACACGGCGAATGTTGTCTTCCAAATGGTCAAGCGTTTGTGGCTTATCCGCATAGACCAATGACTTTACATAGCCCCACAGAAAATAGTCTAGCGGTGTTAAATCACAAGATCTTGGAGGCCAATTCACAGGTCCAAAACGTGAAATTAGATGGTCACCAAACGTGTCTTTCAATAAATCGATTGTGGCACGAGCTGTGTGACATGTTGCGCCATCTTGTTGGAACCACAGCTCCTGGACATCATGATTGTTCAATTCAGGAATGAAAAAGTTAGTAATCATGGCTCTATACCGATCACCATTGACTGTAACGTTGTGGCCTTCATCGTTTTTGAAGAAGGATTCCACCAGCCCATAAAGCGCACCAAACAGTCAGTTTTTCTGGATGTAACGGTGTTTCGACATACACTTGTGGATTAGCTTCACTCCAAATGCGGCCGTTTTGTTTGTTGACGTAGCCATTCAACTAGAAGTGCGCTTCATCGCTAAACAAAATTCGCTTATGAAAATCGGGAACAACGGCAATCTCGTTTTGGGCCCATTCGACGAATCTACGCCTTGCTTGATGATCGTTTTGATGAATTGCCAAACCAAACCGAGAATAAATCACTTGACAGCTGTTAAATCGGTCGCCATCTTGGAAAGTAATGCCAACTTAAACTTCTTTACCTGGAAAAAAACACTCTTTACATATTTATATTAATTGCAACTATTTAATAAAAAGTAGCTAAAATAATTTTTTTCTTGGTTAATCTAAGTAGGAATTGATTTAAAAATTTTATAACAATATAACACGTTGTTACAATAATGCAGGTGATTGTTGAGTTGTATTTTTTGATTGTTTTTAATTAATATCGTTTTAACTAATTGCAATATCGGACCGAATTGTGAATCTAAACCATTTTCGAATTTACTTGAACCCCACAAAAAATTTCATCGAAATCGGTCCAGCCGTTTAGAAGGAGTTTAGTGACATACACACGCACAGAAAATTTTTATATATAAAGATATACATATATTTCTCTAAAAAATGAAATCATAAAATTTGATAGTCTTTAAAAATAATTCATAGTATATGATTTATATGGAGACATTCTGCATGATAAAATTATAGAATTTAAATAACGGAATTTATAACAAATCCGGTTTTTTAAAAATGCTCAATGTAATTACCCTTTACTAATTTTTCTCTCAAAATTGTTGTTTAAATTTAGAATAAAAACCAGCTAAAACACCTAAGGAAAATACAAAAAAGTTATTAATTGAAATGAATGCTGCTTAAATTTTATTACAAATTCATTAAACTTTGAGTTACGATTGCTTAATGCATCAAATGAAATTTAAAGAAACAAAGTATATCCTTAAATAATCTAAAAAGAATATCAGTACCAAAGACACAAGACATTTTTCAGTAATTGTATGTTTATACTTCGTGTATATACCATGATGATCTATTTAATTTTAAGAATATTGTAGGGTTTACAATCTCGTGCTATATTTTCAATCCCGAGATTTCGGGATTACGTTATCCAAATCCTAGGATCCCGGGATTAAGATTGGACTATTAAAAAAATACTTACACATTGGCATAGTTGAGCTTACGTAATAAAACTAAAAACGTAATTTAAAAAAAATTGATTTATTATTATTATTTATTTAAGTAAATCAAAAACAAAACTTAATTCATCATAAAAAACATAAAATAGTACATAATGAAATTTTAAAAAACATTTCATTTCCTGTGTTTCTCTAAATAAGCTTTTAAAAAACACAGCTCGTCCAGCGTTTCATCGTTCAAGTGGCTTCTTATTTTTGTTAGAAATTGTCCTGCCGAAGAAAATGCTCGTTCAGACTCTACACTAGTAGGCTGTAGTGGTATCTAAATAAAAATCAATACTTAGACATCACGCGAAGACGATCGTTTTGGCGTGATCGATAAAGTACTGGCGTTCAGAACAGAAGGTGCCCGGTTCGAATCTTCCTACATTGGTGACCCGTGACTGAAGTAAGAAAGCGGAATTTAAACACGCTCTCAGTAACAAATAAAGAAAGAAAAATCGTTCGTCTATCCACCTCACCCGTGGGAGAGTAGTGTAGCGGTATTTAAATAAAAACCAGTACTTAGACATCACGCGAAGACGATCGCTTAAGTGCTGGCGTTCAGAACGGAAGGTGCCCGGTTCGAATCTTTCTACAAGGCTTTTTTTTATCGTCATTAAATAAGAGTAGATTTTTTTCCACGTCTCCCTCCATTTAAAAATAAACATTTATTTTTGAATTATTGTGATGCCAGTGTCTCAAATCTAATAGACTGCATTTTGGTGCATATCCCTCTTTGATAACTTTATCTAGTTATCTTGTTACACTTGATGGTTTTTGTGTTCAAATTGATTCAGTTATTGAATCCGAATGTAAAAGAATCTTAAGTGTTACATCATTTGAAATAGAAGATCCAGTTACATGAGCTGTTGGTAATGCAGTGGGATTTGAAGCGTCAGATCTTTCAAGCATGTCCTCTATTAATTTAAGGCATTTAATTGAAGGAACTGGACAAAAATTTAATCCTGAGAAGTTGCTTATACCAGCGTTTCTCAAACTGTGGGGCACGCCCCTCTTGGGGGGCGCGAGTATATTGAAAAAGTCGAAATCAAAAGATTTAAAAAAATGTACATTATTTACTGAAAGTATAAGTATACAAAATACATTCCGATATAATAAAAAAATAATAAAATACACATTTACATTGTGATATATTGCACTTATAAATATATCAGTGCTACACAATGTATTTTTATAATTGTTTTAACAAGACTAAGTTAAGAACAAGTTTGATAATTACCAGTGACCCCATGAGATTGCCATATATAAAATTATATACAAAAATTAACACTTATCTTAATAGCTTGTACGGTTTATAACAAATCCCTTAATTGCTGATTAAAAGTTACGCTATTCGCTTCCCAAGCCAACCGTTTTCCTCGTAGGCGCACGTTTGTGACGTATTGGGGGGGAGGAATAAATATAAATAAGGAAATCATCCGAAATAAGTAAATCCTTCTCAAATACTATCTAGGTGTCCTTTTATTTCATTTTAAAGCCATCGAAATAATTTTATGGATAGAAGTGCACCGAAAAGATCATACTTCGGAAATACGTATATATACATCCGGGGCATATAACGCAACAGTTGAGCGAGACGTAAATATACGTTGGTAGTACTTAAGAGGTTAAAATCGTATTGTAGCTTTAGAGTCAAAGTATAGCATTATTGAATTGAATGCATTGTTATTTGTATGGAGATAGGCGCGATGAAAATTATAATTGAATATTAGGTCGTAAATATTAGCAAAAATAATCTGAAATAAGTAAATCCTTAGCAAACATTTAGTCGTATATATACGTCGGGGGAAATTAATGCTTTGGCTGAGCAGGGCGTTTATATACGCCGGTCGAATTCTAGTTTTGGCATCAAAATATAGTATTATTGAATTCAATACTTTGTTATTGTATGAGGGGAGGGGCGATGAAAATTTTGATTGAATATTGGGTCGCGAATATTGAAACTATGAGAAGCACTGACTTATACCGTTGTGTAAGAACTGCAATAAACCCCTTAGATCTGTGCAACTTTCTCCCATACGAGAAAGGAGAGCTGCATGTATTTTTTGACTTATAGCATTTATAAGTGCAGAAAAAAGTTATACTTACATTTTCATTAAAAAAATATTTATTTCCTGAGAATTAAGTTCTTAGAAATTTTTTACGGGAAAAAATTTTTAAATATAATTCAGACAACAATTAAATCCCGGGATTAGCTATTTTAATGCCAGGATTTGAAGAAATACCACAATCCCGGGCTGCAAACCTTAGAATGTTGTTTTTTTATGTTTTATATTATTACACTTCATATCATTGTATCCCTTGTATAAAGTGCATGTCCATATGTTTATTTCATAATACCATTTATGTTTTTCTTAAGAATATTGTAATCCACGAACGCTGTTGAATACTATTCAGCACTGCTTCTTAAGAATTTTAAAAATTGATTTCTGTGCAAGTAAAATAATTATAACTGAATAATGTACGTAATATTCTTTTAAAATTTTGAATCAAAGCCGTTGAATTGATCTCAAAAAATAATAATTTTCGCAAGTTTTCTCTTGTAAAATACTTTTTACTGTATAAATAAATAGTATAAAATAATAAAATTTTTGTGTAAGATACCAAAGGTATTTTAAATTCAAACCGAATTAGACTATTAAAGATATTTTACGTATGTATGTCTAAAAATATTTTATATTTTGGGTTGTAATTTCATTGGATTTTATCTGTGTGTGCTAGCATATAAATTTTAGAATATAACACAACATATATATTTTAAATAAATAATTGTACATATTTTGAAAGAATTTACAATTTTTGTGTCATATGTGCTGAATCGCTGCATTGATTGATTCTGAATATTATTAGAAATGTGTCGAAATCTATGTTAACTTTCATTGGCGTAACGGAAGAATATTAGCCCCCCCCCCCTTACAAAGTCAAGTTTTGGAAGTCGAAGTCGAATCTTACAAAGGGTATGTATATGGCGTCGGTCATGCTGGGGTGTACGTTACGCTAATGTTAACTGAGGACTTTTTTAAAATATACATTTAAGAAGATTGTAACTCATGCTTAGAAAGGCATTTTTAAAGCTGGAATTTAAAAAAACAATCAGAATTAAAAATGTTACGTTGAACTGGTTCCATATATGATCTATAGATTTTCAATCAAACCAACCTATTATTTTGTCAAATGAATTGCTTTTATGGGAGTATATAATACCTTTTAAAATTTAGCTTGAGTTACTTCTTTAATGTTGTGGAAATTGCTGTAATGTTAATTAAAGTATATTTTTTTACAAATTACAACTGTAAGGTTTTATATAATAAAATATAGCGGTAAATTTTTATGCAACTTTAATTTTATTAATCGTACACACAAATATGACACACTCAGTCAAAGTAAGAGAAGCTGGCCACATAAAATACTCTATATTTTTGTGTGTCACATCACATATATTTTTCCTTTTGGTGATTGGATTATCTGAGTTGATGGAATCGTTTTCTGGTTAATTATAATTCATCCGATTAACATTTGTAAAGACCTATATTACTTCAGAAAATTTTTTATAATCTGTTACCAGGTTTTTAATTTACAATTGACTATAAGGTTTTAAGGCTGTCTTCGGTAAAAGAAAGAGCTTGAACAAAACGAGAAGCACATTTTCAGACAGAAAAATGCCTCAATTTCTATGGAAATTTGCACAATATTATAACTCATACCTTTTTTAATAATATAGTGTTTTTAAAAATGGCAAAATATTCCATGAATACTTTTTTGTTTTAATAGGTTAAGGCATAGCCCATTTAACATTACGGTATAGGAGAGAAAACGCGAAACACATTTTATACCAGAAAAAATGAATAAACTCGGTTAAAAACGGGTAGTATGATAAAAAATTCTGCTCTCTAAAGGATAGTGAAGCCATAATATCATATTAATGTTTTATTTCTTTTATATCTGAAAAATGTTCCAAATTCTGGTCCTATTCTGTAAGGTATCCGACTACGTTCGGAACCGTGATTTTAAAAAAGCGCATAATTGGATATTTTCATAATATTTAGTGTCACTTAGATTATAATACATGCAAAATTTGTTTAAGGATATGTGAGTTGTTTTAAGGACATTTTGCCAAAAAAAAGTTATTTAAATACAATATTTTGGCAAAAAAATTAACTTAGAATAACCTTTTTTCAAAATGTTCTCCTTTTATACAAAATGCTTCTAAAATAATAATATTTTGCTTATGTAAAGTAAAGACTTCTCCAGAGAGTCTGAACTATTTTTTTTAAAAAAAAAATTCACATTATTTTCAGAGTTACAACCCATTGAAATAATTATCGGCGGGTTTTTTCTTAAAATTTCTCCCCTCTGATGTCGTAAGACATGGATAAACTCACTTCTAAGTTAAATATATATATTTCAAAATTCTAGTTGAGTCTCTGTAAAGATGTGTGATCTGTATACAGGCAAAATATTATTGTAATAGAAGCATTTTGCACAAAAGGAGAATATTTTGAAAATTACTCCTTCTATGTTCATTTTTTGTCAAAATATTGTACTTGATTAATTCTTTTACTGTAATACTATTCTTAAAACAATTTTATATACATTTTCTAATCTAAGTGACACTAAATATCATAAATATTTTTCATTTATACGCTTTTGCAAAATCACGGTTTCGAACGTAGTCGGATACCTGGACGTTACTCGAAGACTTAACAATCGCAGGTGAACTCTTTGCAGGTAAATTTGTTCATATTATTCAAATTTTTCATTTACAAACATGATACTTCCATTCCTTGCTTGAAATCTGTCATTTTCACATGGTTATTTCTTACCTGTTAACAAAATATCTCTTACAATTTTGCTCTTATGTACTACCTTATGTATGAAAAATACTACCTGGATATTCACTTGTGCTAGGAAAATCCCAACAGCACAACTTCATCAATAGTAGACAAGCTCCAGTTTTTTTTCTATTTTAAAAAAGTTTCTTTTACAAATCCAGTAATAAGACTACTAGCCGTGGCCCACCTCTTCACTGGATATTTCATGATGTTATATAAGTATGTTTATTTGTAAATTATTGATATATAAGTCCTAGCATTCATCATTCCATTGTATTGAAGAACATTTCTATAACCCTCACCTCTTTCTTTAAAAAACACAGGAATTGAATTTCTAAAATAGATGTGGAATTATCTTTTACTGTGCTGTAACCTCCTTCCCCGAAGTAAACTTACGTAAAATCCATTTTTTGTGGTTCTTTACTCAATAAAATAAACATGCTCGCCAAATTTCAAGTCTAAGTCTAATAGTTCAAAAACGGAATTTTTTTTTTGATCAATATACCCTGTAACCACCTCCCACCTTGAGAGTCGATTTCCGAAGGACCCTTTCTTTTTTTAGTGGATTTTAACTCAACGAAAGAAACATACATGCCAAATTTCATTACGGTCATGGGAAAACTGGAATTTTTTTGTCTATACTCCCCAAAACGCTCATAGAAATCGATTTCCCTAAAATCCGATCTCTATTCAACAAAAGAAACAATCTTGTCAAATTTCAGGTATGGGAAACTAACAGTTCAAAAACGGAATTTTTTTTTATCTGTAATGCCCCCTTAACCTTCTACACCCCCCCTTGGGAGTCTATTTCCAAAAATAACTCGTTCCTAGCGCATCTCTAGGTACAAAAATAAGCACATTTACAAAATGTCGTCTGCATTTCTAATATTTCAATAACTAAAATTATCTATAACACCCCCTTCCCTAAACTCATGACAACATACTGGTAAAGATACCAGCCGTATTATGAATAGATATCATTTTTTCAATTCCTACTATTAACTCTACCTATTTATTTATTTATTTGTTTATTTATTTATCTTACTGGAATTTTCAATCGTTAATAAAATACATTTTAAAGCACTCAATTGAGCTGAAATTTAATATACATGATTATTTTCGATGAAAATACAATAATTTTTAGTTATATATAATAAAAATTAATTGATTGAAACTAATTATTTAAAGAATTATAAATACAGGCCACGTTGGCAACTTAGCGACCCTTTTAGCGACTTATGTCAAAACTTGAAAAGGTTTTTTTTTCGCGTTTTAAAGCATTCAGTTGAACTAAAATTTAAGAAACACGATTGTTTTGGATGACAGTACAATACTTTAATGATAATTAATAAAAATTAATTACCACTTAATGTTGTGATTCTGTCATATGTATATACATATTTATATTCATTCTAACTATTTAATAAAAAGTAGCTAAAATAAAACATTTCTTTCTTGATCTAAGTAGGAATTCACTTTAAAAAATTTATATTACTTGTTTATAATGAAAATCATTCATTGTAATTAAGCTGAGCACAGTTTCATCAACTCTACTTTCATTTTGTTTCGGTTTATACACAGTAAGTTAATACTTTTGTCTTTTTGTTTCAGGGCCTTCTCGGAGAGTGGAGCAGCGACTAAGTGACGTGCCTACACAGTCAGCAAATACACATATAATAATAATTATTATAATAGAGAGATTATTTCAAGAAAATTATGTTGGTTTCGCTGCCGCGGAGCAGCAAGGATGCAGGATCTGTGGAAGAGCAGACGGACGGACAGCTACTCGCTGTACATAGTCCGTGGACCTGTACATATACAGAGGAAGAGATATATATCTATAAATAAATATATCTATACACATCCGAACATCATCGAACTGTGTTGTTCGTATCGTTTAGGAAAAAAAAGTGTGCTTAGGAGCCCTTGCCGGAACTCTATAACAATCGCCATTCCATTTCGAAATAAGGGAAATAAATATATATATATATAGGTTCGTTTACACAAAGTAATAAATAAAAATTGCATTCGAATCCGAGTGTCTGAACAACGATTACCGTGACTACTGTATTGTCCAAATATGTGATTGCTCAAATGGCGTCTATATGTCGCGCAAGAGATTCTAAAAATAAAGTATATAAAAATAATATTCTAATAAATAAATAAATGATGATAAATGGAAATATATATATCTATATATTCCATCAAGAGTGACTTGTTTCCAATTTTGATGGTTATTTCTTTTTGTTGCTGGTGTCGACGGACTTCAACTCCGGTGGCCTCAGCCATCCCGAAACCGCAGTTCTTCAAGAGAAAAAGGAGAGAGATATAAATATATAACCTCAGCGAGATGTGGTTCAGACATTCCTCGCTTTAGTGCACTCTTATGCAAACCAGAATCCGACAGTAAAATATCTTTTTTTTTTTGCAACGAAAACCTTCCACCGTAATCTTCTTGCTGTTTGTGCGGATGTGGAATTCTGCCAAGCGACAGAGAAGAAATCGACTGTGAGAACGCCTCTAGCACATATTTTCACTTCTTCTCTTTCTTCAAAAAGGGGGGGAAAGATGGTTCCTGAAATATAAATATAAAGTCGTTGTGGATGACGTTTTACTGCGAGGATTTCTTTACCTTAAACAAGTCCGCCTGTGAAACTGCGGTTATCTGGTGGCTCTAAAATCCACTGAAGGAGAAAGTACCACAAATACACACACGAAGAACCTCTCCTGTTAAAGCCGAGAAAATAAACAAAAATAAATAAAGAAAAATTATTTTCTTACCGAGAACGGAACCAAAAGTGGTGCCATCGTCGGCTACGATATATAAATGAAGTCAATAAGTAAATCAAAGAGGTCTCAACCTTTTCATACCTCGGTTTGGCGACAGATCGGTTTGGGCCCATTGTTCTAGCGGCGCGTAGAGACTTTTGCGTCCAGTCTCTTGTACCATAAATGGCATTTGTATGACTTTTATATAATCCTATACAGATGAAATTCTAAAGCGTAGACATCCTTCCTGTACAGCCCTTCATCTGTAATCATCCTTCTGTCGCATTAAAAAGGACGAATATTAGGATTCTGATTTTTCATTTCACATACACACTCACACAGGGACACACATCAGACCTTCATTCTCTGGAGAAGTTTTTTCTACGTAAAAATTTCCAAAATACATACATGAGAATGAAATTTAATCCTTTTAGACCCTCAGTGATACGCTTGAAAAATACATGTCAACAGTTCACACAATTCACAAAAAATGTCGCAGTACCTCTTCCTCCTCATGTTCGCTGAGGTGGAAGTCACGCTCATTAACCAGATACTATGGGGTGGGGGAGGACCGAGCGAAATGACGACCAATAGATTTTCACAACAATTCACTTTTATTAATCTAACGTTAAACCTGATTACGCGATATGTAGACAGAAAAATAAACTAGTAATAAATAATTGGCACTTATATTTAATGAGATGCAACCTTAGAGCCTCACCCACGAAAAATCTTCAAATAACCCCTCCAAAAGCAGAACAATGATTTCGGATCCAATTCAAGAATAATCATCTACAATTCAGGCAGGACTTGCGTGGCTATGCTGTCGATTTAATACCTATTATCTATCTCATTGATTATTTATATTTTATTTAGTAGTGATGTTTGTAGGCGAAGTCGAATTGTTCTATACCAAAGTGCCAATTTAGCTGGATGGGGAAAAAACCAAGTTAGATAGGACAGACCTCGCGGAAAGCCCATTGTTACAAACATAGCTCTCTAAAATCGTTCAATGGTTTGCTTAAACATATCTCCTTTAGCATGCTTCTTTACTTCTGTGGAATTCTAACTACAAAATTTTGATAACCGTTTCTTTTTCTGTTATATATAATGCTTCTTTAATCGTTGCTTCTTTTTTTACTCTCCTCAATATAATTTTGCTTAACATTTTTTGTGAAACAAATGGCATTAAAAATTATGTTGTATTCACTCTTACTTTTGTTCATATTGTTTCAGATTTTCATACATTTTAAAATATAGTATTATATATGATTAGTATATTGTTTTGTTATCTTTAGCGAAAAAAAGCGCTTACAGTTAAAAAAAATATTCCTTTTACGCAGAAAATTTAGTTTTTCCTTTTAAAAGAAAGAGCTGATATTTTTGTAAAAGAAATTTTCCATTTTTCTCACAGTGAATTACCATATAATTCCGAATATAAGCTCATATGTGTATAAGCCCAAAGCCCATCTTCCAAAATGTATCCAAAATTCGAAATCCATATATGTAAATCGAATATAAAAAAACTTATATTTTTCAACATGTTGCCATGAGGAGGAAAATGTTGCCAAGCAGGTAGAATGGGTGGCTTATTTTCCAATCAAATTGCTGCAATATAAAATGTCAGACGCCAAAAACGATATTTTTATTACTGGTGTGATTTTTTGTTTTCTTAGGTAAATGAGTGGGAAGAGAAATTCGTTTTTGACTAGGTAGACTACAGATTCAAACATCCCAATGAGTGAATGTAAATTTTACGAAATATTTGGAAACTGACACTGATTTTAAAGTATTTAGTGACTTTTCTTCTTTGTTTGAACAACAATTCCAATCGAAACTCCCAAATTATTAAATGATTTAAATAGCTAGCGCATAACCTTGAAAAAATGTACTCTAAAAATTAATTTTTGCTAAACTTTATTAATGGATAATGATAGATTAATGGATTAATGGATTTATATATAAACTGGCCTGTTTACTTTGAAAATAAAATATTACAAAAATTCTCCGGTTATACATGGAAATATATATATGGTAATTCACTCTATCGTTGCACACATGATCAATCTCCTGAATCTGAAGTTTCTTAGAGTATAGATTGCTTAAAAATCGAATAATTAAAAATTCCACTTGTTGCATTAAAATGGGATGCTGTTGTGCCAAAAGAATTGTTTCAATTTAACAAATAAGGGCTAAATAATAAAAATTTGGGGGGATACTGTGCAGGGAGTATTATATTACTATTCCATTTCGTTTTCATTGAATCGATCATTGTTTGGTAGCAGCAGCAAATTGTTGTTCCTTAAGGTATCCGAACACGTTGAAAATGACCAAATTCGGACAAGATCGAAATTTTTGTTTTCTATTTAATTGAATACAGCTATCTTTTGGCTTTACAAAACATACTTTGTTTTGATTCTACGCTTCTTAGAGGCAAAGTTAAAATCAATTTTATTAAGTTAGAAAAACCGGAAGTGGGTCTTTGATCTACCAGAAGTGGGCATTTAAATTACTCGAAATCTATCATGGCGAGTCTGATCACACAAAATATTACAAATGTATTTCTATAAAACTTTTTGAACCTGATATTTATGCTATTTTCTAGAGACTGTATGAAAATATTTCTTATTGTATGAATATTTTTTGAGTTAGGGCTTATTATATATTTAAATAATGGTCTCATGAAGGCGTGATTTTTCTTATAACGTTTACTCAATAAGCTCTAAAATTTTCAAATTTTAATAAAACATTAAAATTTTAGTACATACTCTAGATCCGGGGTGGGCATTAAGTCAATCGCGATCGACCGGTGGACCGCCAAGACATTTGGGGGTGCCCGCCTTCACATAAAATCTTAGATGCGCATACTAAAAGAAACACAGGTGGTTACCAAGATAATGAAAACACCCGTGAATAAAACTCCAAACCAAATTTGAGAGACGTTTTCAAGAATTTACTAACTAGACTAGAATCCCACAAAAGTTGCATTCATGGGTTATTCATTTGGCAATGTTGATGTGAAAAATATAACTAAATATACATATGTTACATGTTTTCTTTATCTCTCGAGGAAAACGAAGCCTTTCTCTTTCAAAAGGACGTAATTTGTAAAGAATAACTTTTTGAATCTATTGGTCGAAGTAAAGTATCCCAATTTTATAAAAAAGCGGCAATTCATTTAACATCGTTCTTTCGCTCTACCTACCTACCTCTAAATCTACATTTTCTATGAAGAACATAATTAAGACAACATATTCCCGTTTCACAGACGACCACTTAGAATCCAGTGTAAGATTAGCATTTAGTAATAATATACCGAGGTATTCAAGATTGGGGCAGATAATACGAAGACTAAGTCGTCTATTGAGATAATAGCTATAAAAACTATAATTTTAAGGGAAAATTACTTAATTTGTGATGTGTTGTGAATTGTTTGAAAATGCATCATTTGATATTAAATTTATAGGTATAATTATATGTTTGTGTTTTACTTAAAACGTAGTTTTAAAAGAGTAAATTTTGTTTTTCTGCTGTAGTTATGTAGCTAAGTATACACACATTCTATATTTATTATTGTTGTAATACAAATATTGCGTCGAGCTTCTTTTTTTTTTTTTTTTTGCTTATCACAACTACGTCACACGGTGGACTGCGGATCCAAATTTTTATGATCTCCTTGTGTTGTTTTTCCAATCCCGTTGAAAAAAAGCACACCGATTAAAAGTAGACTCGTGCCATGTAAAAAAGTCTGCCCACCCCTGCTCTAGATAAATGCCTCTAGATTGTTTTGGTAATTCTTTTACTAATATAAGTTTATTACTTTTTTTCTCTAATTGCTTTGAAGTTTTACAAAAGAAACTATTGCTAAAATCTCACTTATAATAGTGATTTTTTTTATTACTTTTCTAATTGAAAAAATATTCAGGCAATTTATTTTAAATATTGTTGGATAAATATTAGTATTTATTTTGGTACTGAGTCCTAAAAAAAGCCTTTATAATGTTTAAATATGTTATTTTGTCAAAAAGTACTCTGAACGTGTTCGGATAACTTAAGAATAATGAAATTGTTAATGTTTATTAAAATACCAGCCGTTATCCGTCCGTTTCGCTTGGTATGTTATAATGTTATATGAATATATACTGTTTATATATAGTACTGTTTCAATTAATTGGGGCAAACACAAAATGTTTTACACATGTTGTTTAATTAGTATAGGCTAAGTTACATACTACATGCACAGTACAGCAATCTAATACAAAATATGTCCTCCTCTAGCTTGAATGAGATCTTGTGTACACGGTTCGGCATGGATTGCACTAAATTAGAACATAAATTTTTGATCTCATCATCACGAAATCAGACTATTATAGCATTCACAATCGTTTTCTTTGTTGAGCAGTTAATTTTAATCGTGCGTCTCTTTGCATTGCTCCAAAACTTTTCGATGGGATTTACGTCAGGAGAATTACCAGGCCAATCCGAGACCGTTATTTTCTGTTTTTGAAAAACTTCGTTGTTAACTTAAAAAAATGGCATGGAGCAAGATCTTGTTGAAAGATACCAACACCACCAGCGAACGTTTGCATCATAGGCACAATTATACTTTCTATTATAGAAATGTATTGCTTAGAGCAGTGCTTCTCAAACTTTCAATATTCGCGACCCAATACTCAATCATTATTTTCATCGCGCCCCCCCCCCCCGCACAATAACGATACATTGAATTCAATAATACTATATTTTGAAACTAAACCTACAGTTCGACTTTTACCTCTTTAGTGCCACCGGCGTATATAAACGTCTCACTCAGCCAGTGTCTTAATTGCCCCGGACGTATATATACGTCTTTCCGAAGAACGGTATTTTCTGCGCACTGTTATCCATAGAATTATTCCGAAGGCCTTGGAATGCAATAAAAGGAGCACAATTGTCTTTGCGAAGGATTTACTTGTTTCAGATTATTTATTTCTTTAACCTCCCCCTTCCCAATACACCAGATACGCTCGTTTACGTGTCAAACGGTGGCATTTGTGGAGCGAATCCCGGAATTCAAAGGAGTAATTATAAACCATATAAATTATCAAGATAAGTATTAATTTTTGTTTTTAATTTTATATATAACAAGTCTATGGAGAAACTGATAATTATTAAACTTGTTCTTAACATAGTATCTTTAAAATGATTATAAAATTCATTGCGTAGTACTGATATATTTATAAGTGTAAATGTGTATTTCTCATTTTTTATTTGTTTGCTTTTAGTACATTAATAATATTTTAAACAATCTTTTGTTTTCTACTTTTTAATATGCTCGCCTCCCCCCTTGTAGGGTTATCACGCCCCCATAGGGGGCGTGCCCCACAGTTTGAGAAACACTGGTTTAGAGTTTACCATCCCTTCGACTGGTACTAAGCAGCCAGGTCCTCCAGAAGTAAAATAACCCCCAAACATCTGTTTCTGAGGGTACTTAACTGTTTGAATAAGATGTTGTTCCCTGATGGGTTCTCCACCACTTCTCCTGGCAAATCTTGGTCGAAACCCTTGAACAAGAAAATGCGCATCATCGCTGAATACAACCTTCTTCCAATCTTGTGCGGTCCAGGATTGTTATTTCCTTGTCCAATCCAAAAGTATTTTCTTCATTGCAGGTGTTAATAACAGTTTTTCGATTGGTTTTCTTGCAAATCTCCTAGCTTCAATAAGCCATCCGTCGAACTGTCGATGAATCCACACTCACACCAGTAGCTAATAATTATTACTGAAGATCTCTACTTGTGTTTTGTAATACATTATACTATTTCGTACAGGAAATCTGTCTGTTCGAGGTGTGATCTT
This sequence comes from Trichonephila clavipes, assembly GCA_019973935.1. Classification (NCBI taxonomy): domain Eukaryota; kingdom Metazoa; phylum Arthropoda; class Arachnida; order Araneae; family Nephilidae; genus Trichonephila; species Trichonephila clavipes. The sequence goes on along the minus strand of BMAU01019286.1, from coordinate 642,920 downwards.
GCGCCTTGCGTCCATATTTACTCTTTCGTTTTGGAGACACTGTCCCAAAATTCTTTTGCTGAATCATAATCTTAGAAACACTGTATTTTCCAATTCCAACATCTGCAGCAATGTCCCTCACAGTCATAGAAGTATGCTGACTAAGGGTAACAGTTATATATTTTTTTCTAGGAGTGATATTCGTTTTTTAAATACACATCAGAAGGAGACAACTCACGCAAGCGAACACTTCTTACAGCAACTGTGAAGCGCAACTGAAAGGAAAAATTTTTGACATGTCATGATGACGTGGTCAAACCGGTTTAGACTAGTCAAGAGCAGTCGCGAGTTGTAAGAAAATGCAGTTGAAACCGGTTTGAGGCAGAAAATCCCCGAGAAAGGAACGATTTTCTTTAAAAATATGTGTTTGTCCCAATTAATTCGCACTGTACTGTATATATATTGTATTGAAAGATGTTCTTATAATTCTTAATTTCAAAGGGGGGGGCAAATAATAATTTCTAAAATTGAAGGAGAAATATTTTTTACTCTCTCTTAACCCCTGTCAAGTGGATTTCCACAAAACACATTTTCAGTGGATCTCTACTCAATAAAATAAACCTGCTTGCTAAATTTCAAGTCTAAATCTAATAGATCAAAAACGGAATTTTTTTATCGATAAGCTCCAGTGACCATCTTTCAGAGTCGATTTCTGAAAGACCCGTTCAATAAAAGAAACAAACATACTAAATTTCATTACTATAGGCATAGCAGTTTGAAAACGGGTATTTTTGTGTGTGTGTCAATACACTACAAAAGATTAACTCTCCCCCATAGGAGTTTATTTCCATAAAATCCATTCTTAGCGAATTCCCATTCAACAAAAATAACATACATACTAAATTTCATTACGGTAAGTAGTAGTTCAATAACGAAATTTTTTTTACAAATAAGTCCCAGCAACTCCCCCTCCCCCTCTTCCAATAGGAGTTAATCCCCGTAAAATCCGTTCTTAGCGAATCTATATTCAATAAAAAAAATTTAAAAATGCCAACAAAATTTCTAGTACGTCTAAAAGTTCAAAAACGGTAATATTTATTTGTAACGCCCCTTAAGCCTTCGCAACGGCCTTTCGGGTCGATTCTCAAAACACTTTTTGTAGCGGATCTTTATTCGATGAAAGGAACAGGTCTACCAAATTTCTAGCATGTAGATCTAATAGTTTCAAAACGGGAATATTTATATATAACACCCCTTAAGCCCTCGTGACACCCCTTGGGGGTCAATTATTGCAAAACCCCTTGTGTAGCGAATCTCAACTTTATAAACGGAACAGGCCTACCAGATTTCAAGTTTGTAGGTACAATATTTCCAAAACGGGAATTTTTTTTGTCTATAAGTCCCCGCTCGGCCCTTAGAGGTCAATTTTCGTAAAACCTTTTTTGTAGAGTACCTCTTTTCCAATTAATGAAACCAAAAATTTCAAGTTTGTAGGTCTAATAGTTCAAAAATAAGAATATGAATCTCTAACGCCCCCACAACGACCCTTAGAGGTCAATTTTACTAATCCAGAAACCTTCGCGGGCATGCGTCCAACCATTCCCCAAAGTTTCATCGCAATCAGATAGATATGATTTAGGAATGCATAAGAGATGCACACACAAACATTCATTTTATTTATGTAGATAAAAAAATGGTAAAGCACTGACATAATTTCGGTTTTATCATCTACAAAATCAAGACCTGATGTGCAATTAGTTTCAACCACCAATTTATGTCTCATCTATAGATTCATTTCGTCATGCCTTTTATATAATTCATAGTCTTTTAATTATAAACTTTGAACAAACATCAATTTTCAATATTTGACTTCCTTGGAATACTTATTTTTTTTTAGAAAAATTCTTTCACATTCTTCAAACAGCTTACTTCAAACAGAGTGAAACTAAAAATAAAAAAAGCATCGTATGCTTATGAACACACGATAGAAATGAAACTTCCGTTTTATTCTGGGAAGAGAATTCGATTGTTTGGACGTACTACGTTTTCTTTTTACGATATTTTCGCACTCGTATGGTAAGTAGTTCTCTTTTTTGTGCCCATTCATCGGTAGATTTGTTTATTTTACCCATTTTCTGTAAAGGGCAACGTTTAAATAATTATGCACAATGTTTAAATAACTATGCATTCTTATGAGTATAAACGATTTAAATGTCAATTAGCCTAATTATTTAAAAATACACTGGTGTGCAAAAATTAAGGACGAAGTCGAAAAATTAGCATATAAGCTGAACGAAGAGGCACAGCGGACAGAAAGACCAATCAGGAGATTAAGTAAGGTGATGTACGGTAGCACATGCACAGATATGCAGGTAGACGTAATGGGGGAGTGTCTGAGTAGTATAAAGCATGTTGTCGGTGTAAGATCAGTATTTCTGGCAAAGAGATTGCACGCCGTATAGCAGTTAAAATCACACCGAGTTGCTGCCTCAGCGAGAAATGGCGAATAATCAATCTGTTAGACGACATCTGGATGCTTTTACCCGAGGTCGAATCATTGGGAAGTTGGAGGAAGGCCGCAGTGTGACAAGTGTGGCTGCAGAGTTCGGAATTGCTCACAGCATCGTTTCACGACTTTGGAGACAATTTAAAACTACAGGAACAGCTATCCGGGGGTTCAGTAGTGGTCGTCCACGAGGAACCACACCCGCAGATGACCGGTACATTGTCTTACAGGCCAGAAGAAACAGGCGGCAGACAGCGGGAGCAATCACTAGACACACGACACAGGCGACTGGACAACCGATATCGCGTTTTACCGTGGCCAGAAGACTGCAAGGTGGTGGTCTGTTTGCACGACGCCCTGTACGGTGTGTACCTTTAACGCCTGTCCATCGGAGAAGGCGTTCTCTGTGGTGCCGGGAACACCGGAGTTGGAGAGACAATGAATGGGGACGAGTACTATTTACAGATGAGAGCAGATTCAGTTTGAGTAGCGATTCTCATCGCATACTCATCTGGAGAGAGCGGGGAAGCCGCAATCATCCCTCGAACATCATTGAAAGGGACAGGTATGGAGGTCGCGGTGTTCTCGTTTGGGGAGGCATCATGCTTGGTAGTCGTACAGACCTTCACATCTTCGACGCAGGTTCAGTCAACGGGCCCCGTTATTGTAACGAGATTCTTCTTCCATATGTGCGTCTTTTTAGAGGCGCTATGGGTCTGCAGTTCCTTTTCATGGACGACAATGCACCATGTCATCGCACAGTAGCTGCCGAACAGCTCTTAGAGAGTGAGGATATTGAATGTATGGATTGGCCGGCACGATCTCCGGATCTCAATCCCATCGAGCATGTATGGGATTTTCTAGGCAGACGCTTGGCAGCTCGTACCTTACCACCAGTAACGATTCGGAAGCTTCGATTGGCGCTGCAAGACGAATGGGCAGCAATGCCTCAACAACTCATTCACACCCTCATTCTCAGCATGGGCAGACGCTGTGAAACCTGCCTAGCAGTCAGGGGAGATCATATCCCCTACTAAAGACCGGATGTTTCTTGCTGGACACCCATCACAGGGATGTTTCCGCCTTCAGTCGCATTGCGCTCCATGCTACTTTTTCAATCAAGCTTCTTTTTATCCCTCTGATTTCTCTTTTAGTAAGTGTTGCTTACATTACACATTTCCTTACGTATTGGGGATCTTACGGTATTAAATGTGTTGATTTGAAAAGCTTTTGTACAAAGTTATATTGAAAAAACCGTCTCGTCCTTAATTTTTGCACACCAGTGTATTTATATACAAATTACGATATTTACGTATTATTGCAACCTGTTTGTTACACTATATGAAACGAAGTACATGGTTTCCAATTCAACGCGCTTAATATGCTCTTTCTACTGAATCAAAAAATAGTTCTCATGTTTCATTTCTTCTTATCCTCGATATCTTACACAAGAATAATCTTTTTCGCCCAGTTATTTTTACTTGCACTTTTCTTCTTTCGTTCACTCGCTCGAGTTGTTTAGAAGTGAGCTGCATGACAGTAATACACTCAGGAACATTGAAAATAGCGACCCAAGAAGGAAGCTAAGTACAATCGCGAAACTTTGCAAATAAGTACAGCGTAATGTGATATGCAAACGATCCAAGTTTTGTGCCAATACGCATGCTCATACACGCCGAGGCGGCGCTACAATCAGGAAGAGGGTGCTATATAAGCCAGCGCAAATTCGAAGATTCATAAACGTGACGATTACCCGCCAATTGTAGGAAGATTTTGGTAAGCGAAACATATACCAGGTAAACGTGCTGGAAGACATTTCTTACAGTTAAGCGAGTTTGAGAGAGGCATAATCATCAGGATGAAAACTGCAGGCTGGTCGACGCACCGTGTTGCTGGCCAGGTGGATCGTTCGGAGTGTGCCGTTAGAAATTGTTAGGAGCAGTGGACACGAGAAGGTACCCACGCGCGAAAAACCGGGTCTGGAGCGACCAGGACGACCACGAGGAGAGAGGATCGAAGAATCGCGCGCAAGCACTTGTGGACCCCACAGTGACTCGTTCAACGATACGAGCAGACGTAGGCGTAGCAATTGTTCCACAAACAATTTCCAGACACCTTGCAGAAGCAAATCTTAAATCCAAGCGCCCTTTCCGTGCACTCCCCTTAACACCGGAACATCGGCAACTGCGTCTACAGTGGTGCCAAGCCAGATCAATGTGGAATGTCACAGATTGGAAAAAGGTTGTGTTTAGTGATGAATCCCGGTTTGTTTTGGGGACACATGATAACCGTGTACGGGTGTGGAGGCACCCTGGTGAGCGGTACAATTCTACACTGTTCTACGTCACACTACCCGCATAGCTGGTGTAATGGTCTGGGGGGGGAGGTCATAGCCTATGATAGCCGGTCCACTTTAATTGTGATGCGTGGAACCTTAACGGGCCACCTTTACGCTGATGATATTCTTCGACCCCATGCAGGACCTTTCCTAAATGGTCTCCCAGGGGCAATTTTCCATCAAGAAAATGCTCGTCCGCATACAGCAAAAGTTGCTCATTTTCAGACCCTTCCATGGCCGGCCCGCTCCCCCGATTTGTCCCCTGTAGAGCACGTGTGGGATCAGTTAAAACGGCAGATGCCATCGTGTCACTCTGTACATGATTTAGAGTTGGCTGTTCAAGATTTGTGGGCCCATCTTCCTCAGGACAACATAAGGTGTCTAATCAACTCAATGCCGGGCCGTGTGGTGGCATGTATTGCAGCTGGAGGTGGTCCAACGCGCTATTGAAGTTGCCCAGTATTTGTGTCGTTGCACACCCTGTATTCGTTTAATTCTCTTGTTTTTGAGATCAAGGGAATCTCTCATCTGTGTCATTATGTGTATTAAATTTCCTTTCAATCCGATGCTTTCTTCTTGGATCGCTATTTTCAATGTTCCTGAGTGTATATAAATAAAGAAAAAAGAACTTCACGGGGAAAAGTGTGCATGACATTTTTATTTAAGAAAAAACACGTGAGTATTTTTTTATGCTAATTTTAAATCTTTTATTCGTTTTTTAATGCTGCAAGTATTTTTTTGTAATACAGCTACCTGAACAGAAGTAAGTATAGTATGTACACAATATATAACGCAACACAAAGATTGATTAACATAATATACTTAATAGAATAACATACAGATTTACAAATATGATACTTCTAATATGAATTTTGAAAAATAGAGGGATGCTACATGTTTCAACATCTATATTTTATGAGCGTCGGTTTGCTTTAATTACGATTCTATATTTTTTTGGAAAAAAATGCAGCAATTTCCCAAGAAATTACTTCGTGGCTTCATAGTTCAAAGAAATGATAAAAACTTCAGTTAACTCTCACTTGTTTCAAAGTTTTTTTTAAACATCAAACGAATTCTATGCCGTAGGGTTTTCTATCGGAATAAAATTCGGAAACTGCCCTCCTGGCTAGTTCATCCCATTCACAGTATTGTCTTCGAACCATTTCCGGACTACATTTGCTTGGTGACACGGAGCATTTTCGATCTGAAAATGTATAATTGATCCCCAAAACACCTCCTGCTGTTTGTAGCAGTTTATTTTGTATTATTTCATTGTTCTGCTTATGATCTAAAATCTTCCAATATACCACGAAAAGACATGCATTCCCGTGGTCGGATGCTTTAGCGTATGCTTCAGACACGGGAGGTTAAAAACGGGACTGGTCCAATGAATCTTTGTACTTAAAAAATCTCAGTTCCTGACATTATCACCTTCAAAGACACTCCCTTCAAAATTCACACACTTCGGCATTCGGGGCTGCCATTGCTGGTAACAGTTTTGGAACAAGGTCTTGGAAAGGCCCTTCAGAAAATTCTCCGTTTTTTCCTGAACGTCTTCAAATGAGGTAAAATACGTTCCCCTTAAGCAAGATTTAACTGAAAGTCGCATGGAGCCAATTAAGGCCCCATGCGACAAGAAGGGGTCAATAAGGAGGATGCTCCATCACTTTCTTCTGACCAGAAACTGCTTGGCAAATAGGGCCGTGTGAGCGGGTGCATTGTCTTGGTGCAACAGCCATCCATCATTTCCCAATTCTGGCCTTTTTTTTCCTAACTTTTTCATGAAGTCTTTTTAGTACTTCAATGTAGTAGTGTTGATTAATAGTCTGACCACTGATGTGAGAGGGAATCCTTTCATATCATGAATAATGGCAATGTTTTGGTCTGTAATCACTGACCTTGTGCGCCCAGCACCTTCATCATCTTCCGCACTTCAATACATGAACAACTTTAACATATTACCAAATTTGAATTTTACGGATTGAACAACAAGTACAAATCTAATCTCAATTTGATTTTAATTCGAGAACACGAGATTGCATTTATCATGGGTATTTCTTGAATTAAGCCCATTTGTTTTAATATCTTCGATATTGTCACAACGGCATTACTGCCTAGTCAACAGGGAACTACTACGCCAACAACAAAGAAAGGTAAAATTCCCCTCAATAGTTACCTGATTTACACAATTGTAGGTGCGTAACAGAAACATACGCTACGACCGAAGTCGATATTCATTGACAATGAAAATTTAATTATTTACATATTTAGTATATGGGTATTTGCATGCGAAAATTCGAGATAATCGGAATATCTTTTAAGAGTGTGTTCATTTTTGTTTTCTTCCACCAACGAGTGCATTTCTAATAAAAGAGAGATTTTAATTTTCAAATAATTTAGACTCGTTTCTAGAACTGCAAGAAACATGCATCAATTTAAATAAAAATAATTCTAAACTATGTACAGCATAATTATAGTTACAAACAAATCGGATATAACTCAAAAGTCTTAAGAAACCTCAGATATTACATAAATGCATGGTTATCAACGTATACATATAATCATAAGTTGTAATCAATTCCTACCAATCGTGGAAATTAATGGCTCTCTTTTTCCTAGGTGTAAATGTCGCTGCCATTTTGTACTTTTACGAACATTTTACTTATTAATTTTGATATTTGTTTACCTGTTTAAATTTGTATTGTTAATATAAGAAAGGTGTTAATTTTTTTAAATTATGAAATAATTTTACTTTCCACTTTTTAAGAAATCATGTAAAATAAAAATAATTTTGATATATTTTCTGCATATCTTGATTAAATTATACATTTCTCTTTTCGCCTGCTGCTGTTTCTAAAGTATTATTTTAATTCAGTACATAAGTAATTGTGAATCTTTTTTTTATTAATTTATGTTCTTTTTCTGTTTATCTTATGTAGAAATTCATATATTTCTACCTAGTAATTTACAGAAAAGGGAAGATTGTGCAAATCTAAAACTTGGTTTAACTCTATGATTCAATCCTAAACTTCAATCTGCTAGTTGAAATGCTAAGTATACATTTAGAATTTGTCATTTTACTCTTTAATGACTTTTTGTAATCTCAATCTGGAATAAAATATTTTTCTTAATTTGTTTATCACATTTTGGGTTAAGATTTTGTGATTAGTAATTTATCCCACACATACACACACACACTCTCTCACACAATTGTAATAAATTCTATACTGACTTCTATTTACACAAATGAGATATAGAACGTGCACATTTAAAAGAGCTTCCTTTCCATGCGAAGTTTTTAATTTTAACTTCATATTCACAAAAGTTATTCGAAAAAAACGCTTCAAAAGTATGGGAAATTTTTTTCCTATTTTCCCGTAAAAAAAATAACTTATAATTCGATTTATATACAAATAGGGTAAAAGTTTTTTTACTCTATATTATTAGTTATTTAAAAAGTTATTTTATATAAGTTTTTACTTCTCATTCCATACCGTCTTAGGATGGCACGACATATTATTTTTTGATAATTTTTATTTTCATTTAGCCTTTTAATGAATTATATATAATCCTGGTTTTTCTTACCAGTAAATATTTTATTTAAAGTTTTATGGCTAATCTATGATTTTTTTTGCTTTAATTATAATTTGTTTTCAAGCATGTTAACAATTTTTCCCTTAAGTCAGATACAGTTTTTATTCTAGCAGGATTTGTTTGCTTCTTCAAGTGTTGCTGTTCAAACTCGTTTTTCTGGAGAAAAAAAACAATATTTATATTAAATGTTTGGTTTTTCTGGCTTTTGAATGTGTAAATGGATGGTTTTACATGGTATTTGGTACTGGAAACTATGTTATAGTATTAACCCTTTAGTATCATGTTTATAATCTTACTAGCTGTTACCCACCAGCTTCGCTGGGTATTTCATGATGTATAAATTTATACTGCTTATATACCGTAAAATCCGGCGTATAACGCGCACTTTGAACACAAAAAATAAGATCGAAACTTAAGGGTGTGCGTTATACGCCGGGTATAAAAACGATAGCTTCAAGAATAACAAAAGAGATGTGAGCATAAAAAAAAATTACTTCGACATGTATCGAATCACTGTTATTTAAAAGAAACGACTTGCCTTGTGAACCAAAAGAGTTCATGGCGTTAATTATTGCACGAGGATTAAAATATACTAAAAATGAAATAAGTTCACATCCATTTCAGAAGGTGAAAATATTGAACATTTTTATTCCGCTCACTCCGTTACTATATTTTTTATTTCCCTAACTGTTTCTACTGTTCTAAGGCAAATAATTAAATCCATCATACGATTTTTTTTCATTGCCAGATAAGACTACTAATTTGAACTTAAAAATATAGATATAAATTATATCTCTGACTAATAGAACTAAATACACTACTCCCAACGAAGTTTTCTGTTGAAAGAGTAATAATATATCCTAGCTCATCTGCCTTCCTTCATCCATCAACATCTGTTACTACAAGTTTTAGCTCAAGAAGTATACTATTTTTTCAAAAGTCTGGGAAAATACCTCAAATAAATGACAAAAATAAAAACAATGTATACAAATATTTTAGGTTTCTTCGTAAGAAAGGAGTGCGCGTTATACGGCGAGAATATACCTAAAAATCAAAAAATTCAGCTTGAAAGTATATGTGCGCGTTATACGCCGGATTTTACGGTATATATACACAGTCCAGTCATATTAATGTGACCACTGTAAAAAGCCAGAATAACCATCTTTCGCAGATGGGAAAATAGTCATTTAGGATCCTCAAGGTATTCACTAGGATGTTGAGCCATGCCGACTCTATTGCTGCACCAGATTACGCGCGTGAGGATCCATGACGCAAACCCGATCGAGAGGGTTCCATAGATTATTGATTGGGCTTAAGTCAGGTGAGTTTTCTGGACACGGAAGAACGATAAACTGATCCTGGTGCTCTTTGAACCACGCACGTACGCTGTCAGTTGTATGACACTCCGCAATGTCCTGCTGGTAGATGCCACCATCCTGAGGAAAAACAATGCGCATAAAGGGGTAGACATGGTCCGAAAGGACAGATACGTACTTCTATTGATCCATCGTGCTTTCCACAATGATGAATAAACACCGAGAATTTAAGGAAAACATTCCCCAGACCATAATGCTCCTGCCTCCAGCCTGAACCTTGCCAGCAATTGTTGCAGGGTGTTTGCTTTTAGACGTTTCATGCCGTATTTGCCACCAACCATCCGTCCGATGGAGTATAAAGCGTGATTAATCAGAAAACTCTACCTGTCGCCTCTCATTGGATGCCCAATTGCGGTACCTGTATGAAAATTCCAGTCTTCGTTGCTGATGAGAAGCAGTCAGCATAGATACATGAACCAGGCGCCTGCTTCGGAGAACCAGACGCAACAACGATCGCTGAACAGTAGTTTGGAAGACACTGTTGGTAGCCCCTTGATTCATCTGGGTGGTATGTTGCTTAACGGTAGCACGTCTGTTCTCCCGAACTCACCTCTGCAGTCATCAGTCACCTCTATCACCTATGGCCCGTGGTGCACCACATTTGCCACGTCAGAGATTTTGGACGGTCCCCTTTTGCCATGCACGATATACTTTAACCACGGTGACACACGAACAGTCCACAAACTTAGCCGTTTCGGAAATGCTTCCAACCTTTTCCCGAAAGCCAAAAATTATGCCGTTTTGGACTTCGGATAACTCTTTACATGTTTGCATTACGCCAACGATTGTAGTGTTTTCCGAAGCCCTCACACACTCTTTATATACGCTCAATAGCACTGCGATGCCAGCATCCTTCTGTGATTGGTTATTTAACGTCAAAGTCGAAAGTACGTGGTGGTCACATTAATGTGACTGGACTGTGTATATAAATTATGGAAATCTAAATCTTAGCATTAAGAATGCGATTGTACGGGAAAATATACTTGTACCTGTGTAACTCTCACCTCTTGATATAAAAAGGACAGTACTTATAATGATTAATTTACAATAATCTGAATAAAATCGAAGTAGAATGATTTTTTGCGCTTTCACAACCCTGTAACCAAATGGATATCCGCAAAACCAATTTTCAATCCTACCACCTAAAATAAACATGCAAGCCAAATTTCAAGTCTAAATATAACAGAGAAAAAAACGTAATTTTTATTATCAATACGCTCCGTTGAGAGTCGATTTCCAAAAGAACCATCCTTAGCGAATTCAATTCAACAAAAGAAAGATGCGAAACAAATTTCATTATTATAGTCCTAGTAGTTCGAAAACGGGATTTTTGGTCAATTCTCCCCAATAACCTCCTGCTCCCCCAGGAGTCGATTTCCGTAAAATCCATTCTTAATGGATCTCTTTTCAACAAAAGAAACATGCTTAACGAATTTCAAGTATCTTGCTCCAACAATTCAAAAACAGGAATTTAACCGATCTCTACTCCATGAAAGTAACATACCTACCAAATGTCAAAAGTCTGTAGGTTTAATAATACCGGAGATATCGTGATGAGTGATTCGCTTTTCTCCAAGGAGATATACAGATATTTATAGATAGATATATTTTCGGAAACACTGTTTCTCTTTTCAACCCAATTGTACAGGCATATATAGGATATGGTTGGCTGGATTTAAAAATATGCTTAACTCTACAATCATCTTATTTCCTAAGACAAAGAGTTTGTTATTATAGTACTGTTGGCTTTTTGCTTACCTATACTGGTTCGTAACATTTCCATTTATTGTTAGTATTAACTTCAAACTATGTTTATTACAAGTGTGTGTGCTAAGTGAGAGAGGCATTTTGGTTATATTTTGTAATTTAAAATCAGTGCAAGTACCAGATTAAATTTACTTAGCTTTAATTAGTGAAATATAAATAGCATCATAGTTATAACAGGAATTACAAACAGTGACTGCTATTTTTTCTTATCATAATAATACAGATACTTTTATTAAGGCTATTTTCGGCTAATGTTAAAGAATAGGGGCTGAATTCGGAATATTTTTTTCAGATATAAAAGTATTATATATAAAGCATTAATATTATATTCTAGCTACACTATCCTGTAGAATACCGCTTATATTATGATATTACTCATTTTTATCCGAGTTGACACATTTTTTTTTTATTTTATAAAATTGTTTTGCACTTTTTTCTCTATACCGTAATGCTAAATGAGCTTTCCCTTCACATGTTGAAAGGAAAAACTAATTATTTATGAAATATTTTGAAATTTTAAAAACACTATATTATAAACAAATGCTTGAATTACAATGCCACACATTTTTATAAAAATATTGAGGCATTTTTTTCTGTCTGAAAATGTGCTCTGCGTCAAGTTCACGATCTCGTATATATGGCGAAAACAGCCTTAAAAATAAAGTTCGTCAATGTGGAAAAGGCAGCGTGAACTAGAATAGCATATGCTAGAATATTTGGAAACAACTGATGGAAAAGTTAGTACTAGCCCATTATTAGGACCCATGGGTTGGGACTGTTGTCCAAGCGGTCGCCTACACAAACGTTAGCGATATCATCCCATAAGATACATTCACACACACATAATCACGTAACAGAGAGAGAGGAGTTATGCGCTTTTTTTCTACATGCTTGCCTTGTTTGGCTTCATGAACTGTGTAACCAAAAAGTACCGAAAGAGTTTATGTTCAACAAGACGTCAAGAAAACTTGCTGTTTATTTCCGTAGCTCAGATAATTTGAAACGAATATATATATATTTCCTGATTTGCACAAAAATATGAACACTCAAAAGAATCTCTGAATGAGTGAAAAACTGAAATTGTGAAAATCGTGCCGTTATTAATTGATGGAAATTAACAATGTGGCTAGGATTTTAACTTGAGATTAAGAATCTGCATTTAGCAAATCGGAGTTAGTCAAATATATTGTTATAAGTATCAAATTTATAGCGATTTCCTTCGTAAATTCATTTAGATAGTTAATTTTAAATTTGTTTCTTTATTCTCTCTTGATATCATTGATTTGAACCAGACGTAGTCAGTTCGATTCTTCATTTTCATACTCTGATTTTTTTTTTATTTTGGATAGCATTTGTTCTAATAGCTATAATAGCTTTTCAAAAGATTTGTTCTTTTCTTGATAAATTCATTCTTATTTGTGCAAATATTACAGCAATTTTGATAATAGTTCAATAATTACATTTGTTTGGAAACTGGAAATGCTAAAATCATTTATTTCATCTCGTTTCATCGTCATGAAATTAGCATTGAGTTTTTAAAAATACCTTTAACATTTGGTTTTATAAATGTATTCTCTGCCCCCTCCCTCCTTTAACAATGGGCTAAATTCGTGTGACGTCATAGTCACATGATAACTGCAATCATGTGTTTCCAGCCAATCAGCTTTTGTTAATTTGTTGCTTTTTGCAGAAACTTTCTTTTAAAAAGTATATATTTATCAACAATAACGCGCATAAGTAAGCAAAATACGTTTAATATGATTTATACTTTTTAATTTTGCAAAACCTTTTGAAGACTTTTATTACTTGGATATTTTTACCCAATCACCAAATTAGAAATTGTGTTTAAATTTTGAAAATAGAACAAGCACAAGTCTAATGTCAGTTTTGAATTCAATGGAGAACACGCGATTGAATTTATCATGTGACGGTAAAATCCTAGGAGGACCCACTGCTGTTTTTGGCGCCAAAATTTTTTCGCCAAAAAGCGCCAAATTGAAGGTTTTCAAAAAGGCGTCAATGACGAAAAACTCTTGGGAAGCGCATGCGTCAGCGGGGATGAAATGGGCGTTTCGCAAAGATGAAAACGAATAAATACATTAAATTAATCATTATATAAAGAAAAAAACGGAGAAAGCAATGAAATTCATTTTAAAAAAGCATTCTAAAACCAGTGTGTACAACATGATTTACATTTTTAAAAAAGGACGAAAGGGGCGTTTCACAAATATAAAATTGAAGAAATACATGAAATCAATCATTTTAAGAAATTTTAAAAGGCACTTACCTTACGCTTGCATTTCGTCATGTTCCGTTGGTGGATACACCCTTGCGATGGATGCAAGGAATTCATGAAAATTGTCATCCACCAACTTGTGACCTATTCTTATTAACTTTCAAGTCATTCACCACGAACGCATTCATGCTCTTGCCAAACCAATATCTGGTCAAACGCAAGATAATTATTATAGCAAGTTTGCTTTCGCTAAACCAAGTGCCCTTTCTCACACTCCGAACAACGTCGTGGCGATTATCTTTCGACTGGTTGCGGCAACGCCATTCGTAGCCGTCAACCGTTCCCTTTCTTTCTTACAAACGCATATTTTTTTTAAACCTCGGACATTCATAACGAGAAGCAATTAAATTAGATTTCATACACCATTCTAATGTCTCTTTCTTCCCCTTTATGCCCAGGAGCACAAAGAAACCTGTCGTAGCCTCACTTTCAATTAATTTCCTTTCACACGCCATTCTTAACAACAACCGGTGGAGAGCAAACGAAGTCAAATGTCAAAATGACGTTTTTTCGGAAAAGGCGAAAAACGTTGTACTTTTTTAGGGTTGCCATTTTTTAGGTGATTTGAAAATCCAAATTTTTCGATGAAATGGAAGGGTTACCATATTGTAACCTTTATCGCTCAAAATTTGGCGACAAAAAAATTTGGCGACCAAAAGTGGGTCCTCCTAGGATTCAACCGAGTGGAACGAGGTTAGTAAACAGATGCTGCAATACGCCGAATACTAGTGCTGCCGATGGTTTGCGATGTCTTCCTACAATGTTTCCATTGCTTCAAATTTTTTTAATCATGTTTGTTAGTCTTTGTCTACCGAGTGGACCTTTTCGTAACCGCTTCAAAGACCGAAATTTCCGCAAAGCTTCGGTAGCAAAGTCTCCGTTTTGGTGAAACAATTTAATCAGTAAAGTGCTTTATGGTTGTCTTCGGTAAAAGTAGGAGAGCTTGAACTATATAAACGCAAAGCACATTTTCAGACAGAAAAAAGGAATCAATTCCTATGGAAATTTGCAATATTATAACTCATACCTCTGTTAATAATATAGTGTTTTTAAAAGTGCCAAAATATTCCATTAATACTTTCTTTTTTGTTATAATACGTGAAGGCATTGCTCATTTAACATTACGGTATAGGAGAAAAAGCGCGAAACACATTTTTTACCCGAAAAAATAAATAAACTCGGTTAAAAACGGGATGTATAATAAAAATTCTGCTCTCTAAAGGATAGTGAAGCCAGAATATCATATTAATGTTTCATTTCTTTTATATCTGAAAAAATGTTCCTAATTCTAATCCTATTCTTTAACATTAACCGAAGACAGACTTATCCGGAAAAGTACCAAAAGTTATTTTCAATCAATTCCATGTCGTTTCATATGAAATTTGTGATTCATGACGTAATCATGACTCATGTAAAACAGGTTTATCAATCGATATACGATGCATGTAACGATTTAGAAAATGCTTTCATTTATCAAGGCATATTCAATATAAATTATAACAAACTGTTTGTATCTTGGATCACTTTAAAGAATAATTGCTATTTAACTTCTTCGTTTTAAAGAGCAAAAACTTGAAATAATTCTTCAAAACTTATGCTGTAAAAAGTTAGATTTTCGGTAATGCGCACAGTTAACATGATTGGAGATTAATTATGTTTGTATTGCTGATAACATGCAATATTCTGAAAACTGCGAGTTCCTTTAATGAATTTCATCGAACAAGAAAAGTTTAAAAATGCATTATTAAAAAGAAAAATAAAGTGAAAATGCGCGATTTGCAGCAATAATTAAAAGCACAGGCCTCATATTCTTTAAAAAAAATATTCTGGTACTCACCAATGATATTAAAAATATCCATATTCGGAAATAGCACAAAATACAACAGAAGACTAAAGCAGCTAGCTTGAAGAATGATTGCAACGAAAATAGTTAAATTTTTAAAGATGTCGAATTAAAATCGTCTGAAATTAATAGGATTACCGAGGGGAAATAACAATTAACTATAATATACGTCATCCCCATGGCAACCACATTACCACACGATAAAAATATCAAGGTAACCAAATTATAATGTTATGGGCCATCTTGGCGAACATAAACGACAACTTGGCTCGTATCACACCGGTATCAAATTAGCACTAATGATAAAATACGTATTTCGAAAAATGCAGTGGTTTAAATAAAGTAGTACGAAAAAAAATATTTTAAATGAAAGGAAAGCTTCAATATTCAAGCAATTTCATAAGAATTCAAAGCAAAAAATTCAAGCAATTTCAGAGGAAAGAGAACCACCACAAACAACTAAAACGACAGAAAAAAGTTAGGAAAAAAATATTGAAATTTCGCATTTTTAAGTTAATTTACTTCACAAAGTTCGAATATCGGTGAAAATTATATCGATATATTACATCAGCCCAGCAATCAGACTTTTTTTTAGACTCCAATTATATATGACAACTATCAATATAAAAAAAAAGTGTTAATTTGACATTTTAACTTGGAATTTCTTCGCAATAAACTGAGAATTGATTTTTACAAATACATTAAAAAATCTGCAAATACACAATTTAAATCTAACTTTAGAAAGAAAAAAAATAAGATTCCCTCCCCCTTTTTTTAAGTTAGAACAGTTCAAGGCACATTATTTTTAAAATATTTACATGTTGCAATTGTAGAAATTCAAAAAAACTATTTATTTTTTTAAAAAAAAGCATTACCTTGAAACATTTTTTTTTCTATTCTGTGACAACTTTTGATTCTTTATCAGATTTTCTCTTCTAATTTCTTCTTCATAAGCTGAACAGCCTTTTGCAGGCCAAGGCTGACTGGCTGATCCTCCTCCAGTTGAGCTCATTAGCTATTTTGGCCTTCTATCGGTTGAATCTCATTAATTCAGGTCTTTTTCAACGTCGTCCAACCATCGAATAGGTGGTCGTCCTCTACGTCTAGTCCCTTTAATTTTCGAATAAGTTACTTTTCTGGCAGGAAATCATCGGCATGTCTGTACAAATGTCCCAGCCACCTAATACGTGATGCTTTTCTAGTTCTCACAATGTCAGTCCCGCCATATTTCTAGTAAATGTCATGATTGTAAAGAATTCTCCACTCATTGTTCTCTTGAATAGGTCCAAAGATTTTCCTTGAGATGTTTCTTTCAAAAATAAGCAACTTTTCTTCCTCTACTTTATTGAGGGTCCAACATTCACTTCCATACAGAGCAATAGGCCTGATTAAAGTACATAATCCTAATTTATATAATCCAAAATAAATTCTAGATAGAGTACATACAGAAGTTATTGCACCCAATCGCAATAACTTATTATTAATCGCTCCATTATAATTTTAAAACTTTTTACTAAGTTCAAATTAGTGAAACTAATTACGTGTTTGACAACAAAAGCATATCATGCTTGGGAGAAGCTAGAAGGCTAGTCAATAAAACATATCTGAACATTAATACCGTTCTGAATTTCCGATGAAGATTTGAGGCCGCGATAGCCTAATGGTCATGAGGGACCGATGCACGGTAAATCTGTCGTGGCTCCAAGTTCTCATGTTGGCGTATGTGGAAGCTCGGCTCAAGTGTCGTCCTCGTCACTTGACCATGGTTTAGAATAACGATGTCCTTCTCCAAAAGCCTCGTGCTGCTTTATAATGCGGAGTTAATAAACACTCGCCGAAGATGTTTTTTAATACTAAGAACTTTTTATTTAGAGATTTAAATTATGTATAAGATTTCTTTTGTTTCAATGTGACATTTATTATAGCCTCAAAAAAAGTAAATTCGATTTTTCACCAAGAAAATGCCCCCTCCCCCCCAATTGCGTTTACATAGTTATCTTAAGACTTTCTAGCAACCATTGTAGCATAGTGATCAAGTAGAGTGTTAGTAGACCGATGATGGAAGCTTCAATATCAATTTTGTCCGTAATCGTTTAATGCAGGGGGACTCAACCTTGGGCCGCATACATATGTCAGCCATATCACGCGGGCCGCACACATATATTAGCTATTTCACACGGGCCGCAACATGAGGTTAAACGAAGGGGGAGGTGGAGAAATGCTTTAAGATCAAGAAAACATTGGAGATTTAAAATGTGGAAAATTGATCAAAATATTATAACTCCTGTTTTGCTTCTTTTAATTATTATTTTTTATATATACATATTTTTTGTCTCTAATACTAAATTAAAAGAATTTCAGAAACGCTCCTTCACAAATTTTGCATCAGTAAACGGTTTCACATGATTATGAATACTAAAGGGTGTTTTTTTTAGAGGTATAGAACTTTAAATTGCAATAAAACACCGATGTATTATTCAATTGACATGATTTTTTTTATTCGAAAGATAATCTTGTGGCATTACATTTTAATATGATTTCTGGCATAGGACTGCCACGGCTGGCTCGGATGTAAATTTTTCGATGACTTTTTCCAACATTTGTGGCCGTATATCGGCAATAACACGGCGAATGGTGTCTTCCAAATAGTCAAGCGTTTGTGGCTTATCCGCATAGACCAATGACTTTACATAGCCCCACAGAAAATAGTCTAGCGGTGTTAAATCACAAGATCTTGGAGGCCAATTCACATGTCCAAAACGTGAAATTAGGCGGTCACCCAACGTGTCTTTCAATAATTCGATTGTGACACGAGCTGTGTGACATGTTGCGCCGTCTTGTTGGAACCACAGCTCCTGGACATCATGATTGTTCAATTCAGGAATGAAAAAGTTATCTCTCTATACCGATCACCATTGACTGTAACGTTGTGGCCTTCATCGTTTTTGAAGAAGGATTCCACCAGCCCAAAAAGCGCACCAAACAGTCAGTTTTTCTGGATGTAACGGTGTTTCGACACACACTTGTGGATTAGCTTCACTCCAAATGTGGCCGCTTTGTTTGTTGACGTAGCCATTCAACCAGAAGTGCGCTTCATCGCTAAACAAAATTCGCTTATGAAAATCGGGAACAACGGCAATCTCGTTTTGGGCCCATTCGTCGAATCTACGCCTTGCTTGATGATCGTTTTGATGAATTGCCAAACCAAACTGAGAATAAATCACTTGACAGCTGTTAAATCGGTCGCCATCTTGGAAAGTAATGCCAACTTAAACTTCTATACCTGGAAAAAAAACACTCTTTATAACAAACTTCGTAGGATGTCTCTGTTCTTGTTGTGACATTACCACTGACAAAACACTTTGTTGCTGTTGTAAAGAATATTCAAGAAAGCCTATTTACATCTCTTGAAAGAGATCTTCGAGGGAAAGTGTCATTGAATGATTCCTGTTTACAGGCATTTTTAAATGTCGCACTTTCGTGACAAATCAAACAAGTACTGATTTTCGCCTGCAAGGTATGAAGGATTGTTAAAAATCAGTTCCACCCATAAAATTGTCGCTACTCTACTGTTGTCTGTTATCACTAACCGCAACCGTTCCAAATAGAAAAAAGAATATCAATTCGCAGCAAAAAAGCAAAATTAATAGATTTGATTTCTGGTCAAAGAATTTTCCACCGAATTTTTAATACATTGTTCTTAAATAGCTGGATTTTTCAGAGCAATGGGTCATGACCGGGCCACTTAAGAAGGCTCGGTGGGCCGCAGGTTGAGTATCGCTGGTTTAATGTATAATACTGAACACACCCTGATTGTTTACAGTTGCCTCCGGTAATTTTTATTGGATAATTTGACGTGGATGTGGAGTGCTAGTTAAGGTGCCGACTTCGTCACCTAATCTTTGTTCCAAAATTGAAAAATCCTTTGCGTCGGTGAGAAATAGACAACCGGAAAAATTCACAACCTGTAAAATCAAATACGGTACTCTGGTTTGATTTTGAATTTACGTCGCTTTGTAAAGCAACACGATGGCTATTGGGAGCGGATCTCCTACTTTTGACAATGATCAAGTAACGAGGAGGACACCAAATATGGCACCAGCAGGAAGAATTTGATTCTTGACAGATTTAACACGTACATCAGTCCAATCTACTCAGCGGGTTTCCAGTGATACTACGTTTCGAACCCGCAATTCGATAACGATCTCGATACCATGACCACAGGCTACCGCAATACGATCTTCATAGTTTAAGGCTGTCTTCGGTCAATGTTAAAAATAGGACCCGGATTCGGAATATTTTTCAGATACAAAAGAACTACAACATTAATATTATAATCTGTGGCTTCACTGTCCTGTAGATATAATCCCTTATTTTATTATAATACACTCATTTTTATCAAAGCTGACAGATTTTTTCTGATATAAAATGTGTTTCACGTTTTTTTTCTCCTACACTGTGATGCTAAATGAGCTATCCCTTTACAAGTTAAAAGAGAAAATTAATTATTTATAGAATATATATTCTGAAATTTTAAAAACACTACATTATAAACAAATGTATGAATTACAATATTGCAAATTTTCACGAAAGTTAAAATATTTTTCTGTCTGAAAATAAGCTCCGCGTTTAATTCAGGCTTTTCGTACATTTGCCGAAGACAGCCTTAAATATAAATCAATTTAATATTTTCAGGACGCTCTCCGTTACAAGTAGATTAAAAATATTAAGAGGACAAAATAAATGAATAAAATAAAAATCAGCAACGGTAACAGAAATTCGGGCAGATTAAATTTCTGAGGGGGGGTGCACAGGGAATAGCTTTTTAAAGATTTATTTTTGCATACTTTTGTGCTCTTATTTATATTTTTTTGTTTCCTTTTATAAAATAAGAATACAATTGTAATTTAGCGATTGTTATATTAATTAATATTTTAAATAATAAAGTGAGTGAGTACGTGTTTATAAACGTCTCACTACAAAGCTGAATAAGGGTTATCGGCGACGGACCACGTAATTTTGAACCATGGTCAAGTGACGATCACGACACCTGAACTCACACATGTAGCCCGCCGGACCTTATTGAGTAGCCTGATAACTCAGAAAGATCATCTGGTGGTTCCAACACCCGGTTCATTTGATACTGCAACGGTCATGGTCTGTTGCAACAATGGGGGTCTGTCTAACAATGGGGGTTAGTCCACCGTTAGGCAGACAGAAAAGGTATCTCCTCCCTTAAACTCTTTTAATAAAAAAAATATAGTTTTTTTTTCTGTATGCATGATGGTTAAAAAATGTATTGAAAAAAGCCTTTAAAAATATTTCTAAAATACTTAATTGGAGACGGGACGGTACAAACGAGGAATTGTAAAACGTATTTAATACATAAAACAATAAATAAACACCAAAACAGTTTTTTTTAAAATCGGTTTGTAATTTTTTTTTCTTTTTCATTCCTTTATAAACATTCCGAGATATAGTTGTCAACGTGACCAACACTGGCGTAGCTAATTCTGAATGGGCCCCGTATCAAAACTCCCTCGGAGCCCTTTTATTGAAAAGAAAGACCTGTTAGTGGTATTGTAGCTACACATGGGGCCCCGTTTCATTGATACGGTGGTAGCTAGGCCCCTGGTGACTAACGAATATGATAACGCCACGCTAATTTCATGTCCCTTAAAAAATATATGAAGACAACTTTTGAAAATCGGTATCTCCTATACTAACAGAATTCTTTTTTTTAAATCAAATAAGAAAGTCGTGACAAACGTGTGTGTTTAGAAGTTTATACTAAATTAAACATTTCAAAACTTGAAGAAATAATTCTCCATATATTTTTTATTAACAAGGCAACTATTTACATCGAACTAAAAAATTATCAATTATTTATGCAAGAGCATGGATTATTCCGATTGAAAAATCAGAAAATAGACAGCAAAACAATGCCCTCCCCGCCTGTGTCCGACTGGAAATTTGTCGCCTCGCTATTTTAATTATTAGTCAAGAAAATTAGAAAAAGTGAAAAAAAAGCAGCTTTAAATTTTTTTTTATTGATTAAAAATGCACTTTTCGTGTTTTTTTTTTTTTTCTTTTTTTTAATTTTTAAGTAAAATCGTAGCAAAATCTTTTATACAATTGTCAAAATATCAATATGTATGTCATGTTTAGTTGCCAGAATAGCTAAATTTTTTAGCTTTAATGTGGGCATAGTTGATCTGAGATAATTTTTTGATTAATTTTAGCTTAGAGAAGCTTCTCTCGCAACTGGCATTACTGATGGCAGATGTTAAAAAAATTCTCAACATTATAACTATGTTTGGTAAGCCATCTTCAAGTTGGGACTCAATCAGTAGCGCACACAGGAATTTTTCAAGGGGGGGAGGGGGTCCGGGGTCGAAAGTTCAACATTCTTGTATCATGCTCCTTTTGATTTTGTCGATTTTCGGGAACAAAACACAGTAAAAAACTAATTTTTGAATAAATAATTAGCATTAATTAATAAAATTAATCATTAATAACAAGTAATTAATTAAATTTTACGTACTATTTACTTAGAATTATAATCAATCGGAAAAAATATCAACTTTGGGGGTCCGGCCCCCCAGGAACCCCCGCCCTTGTGTGCGCCACTGGACTCAATAATATATATTAATAAACCGAGAGAGCTAGACCTAATGAATTCTTTTCTACATCCTGGGTCTGTTGCAGCTACGAAAGCTTATAGACGTACGCGCTCAAGTTGGAATTCTCCTTTGTTAATGTCTTAACCATTTAACTGTGATTGACGAGTATACTCGTCATGGAGAACTTACAGGATTTGGTGCACTGACGAGTATACTCGTCATGCGTAAAAAGTAGTGACCATTGGCTATTTAAATTGAAATTTTTGAGAACACACATAACATATTCTCCAATTTCAAGATGTTTAGAATATTTTGAGGCCAGTCCGGAGTAAAACAAATAATAGAAAATACGAAATATTAAAGATGGACTCATGTGTTCCCGTATGCACCGGCTGAAACAGAGTATAAGTTCTCATTCCGGATTTATTTACAATGGGGTTCCTTCAGGTAGGGTCAGCCTTGGGACAAATGCGTGACGCCGACCAGGCATTAAGACCATTGGTAGCTGCTAGCCTGAAGTTATCCAGCTATCGAGAGGTACAAATGCCAATTGTTTGATGTTAAACCACGTGCTGACAGAGTAATAGCCAATGACATCCTGCCGAAAAAATAGTTTACTGGGATGGGAACGGCAAGGATGCTTTCTGGTTAAGAGGACTGTGATCAACCCTACAGCACCTATTCCACAACTTCCGTTGTGTCAAGAAAAGTAGAAAATTTTTTTGCAAGTAAAGAAGGAAAAAAAATCACAGTATATGTTAGGTCTCAGTCCAGGAATTTTGACGGTCACTAAAATTCAGAAGGAATTTCAAGTTTTTTGAGTAATTTTTGTTTATGGTAACCAAATAAAAAAGTATTAATAATAAAATTGGCACTTTCATCAAGTAAACCCATCTTTTTGATCCAATATTTTAACAGTGACACTTACTCTGTGATTGACGAGTATACTCGTCATCGCTCGATTTCTGCGCTCTCAAACGGGGGCGCGTAGTTAACTGGTTAAGGAGCTTGATCTAAGTTAAGTTCGTCCATGCTCAATATCACTTCAGGCCTTAAAAAGCATATTTTTGCGCTTGATTCTGCAACTGTTGGAATCTTCCTCGAATGTTTTTTGAAGAAAACATTGTTCGCCTCAAGTAATCTTCGTATGATAATTGAACATCTTTACTTCCATCGCCAAATATATGCTTCCTCCTGATTGGTCTTGGGAGTTCAAAAGAAATTTCAAGCTCTTCACGTAAACTTTTAGCACATATTAAAGCGTCATCCACGAATTCTTCTCGTTTTACTTCTGATACGGTCAGTAAAGCACGTATTTTTTTAGCACATTGATGGATATTTAGTCCCTCTGTTTGCAAATAATTTTCAGCATCGACTTCACATAGTACCCGGTTGCCAGAAGCCTAAGTAACACAAAAACGAATGTAATTGCATAGAAACTAATAAACTTTCCTGCATCTGTGAGTGTGTATTAAAGTTTCACTCCTTTCCGTCAGTTTCGCAGCGCGGGCACGATTTCGAGATTGAAATATTTTTTGAATTTAAATATCGCGGTGCTTGCCACAGCCCCTTTTCGTATGCCAACCGGGGTCATAGCCCCCTCTCCCCCTCCCTCCCCACGCTTATGGGATGACACTGATCCCCCTATCTTCTTTTTTTTTTTAAATGAGTTGATACCTTTATTAAGTCTGAAGGCACATGAAAATTATTCATTTTTCAGATATACGTATTAATGCAAATGATAATAAATCCACTACCGTTTATATATAAGACAAGGAAACATGGTTTTATTTACATTTATAAAAATGAGATGTGAACAATTTCTCCCAATAAAACCATAAACAAATTACTGTTAATAAATCTCTTAGCTACATTTTCCTATCCACCATAATCTCAAAGAGTTGTCTCGCTCAGTTACTCCCGAAGAGAACATTCCATCTTCGTCCTCCGAAAGGAGATCCGGGAATTTTCGCTGACCGGAAGACGAGCACAGAAGAGGATAAGTTGGATGCAAGCTGAAAAAGAAAAAAAAACAATTTTTGAATGGTTTTTATTAACAATTATAAAAACAAGCTGATAATTGAATATACAGTAATACCTCGACTTACGCTTCGAAGTTACGCGATTTTATACATATATATATCGTGATATCAGTGGCGCATGCAAGGGGGTCTGGATCCCCCACCAAAGCCCTTGATTTTTTTTCCGATTGACTATAATTGTAAGTATATAGTACTTAAAATTTAATAATTAGTTTTTTTACTTTTTTTTGTTCCCGAAAATCGACAAAATCAAAAGGAGAATGATATAAGAATGAAGGACTTTCAACCCTGGAACCCCCCTTGAGAAATTCCTGTGTGCGCTACTGCGTGATATATATTTTTTTTGCTTTGACCTGTACTTGTCTAGGTACATTCCCACATATTCTTTAGATTTATGTTAGAATTATAGCAGTTGAGTATATTATCAATGATTACATATGTATATATATTCCAGAAAAAAACCTTCTCCAAAAAAATATAAAAACTATAATACAAAAACAACTGCAAAATTTCAAGAAAGTCAAATGTTCCTTAAAGATAATCATTTCTCCTAAATACCGAGAAGTAGGAAAAGAATTTTGTATTATCATTAAGTATCAAATACTTTTATATTATTTTTTATTAATAGTAATGTCACAACAAAGGCAATTTCAAAGACAGGAATTTTAATATTTCTGCAAAAAATTTTAATAAAAAAATAAGATATTTTGTCTAAACTCAGATTTTCAATATTATTGGGATAATTTAAATAAAATAAATAAATAAAATTGCTTTGCAGAAGGAAGTTAATACAAAAATGAAGAGTACGTTGGCATATTAAAATTGCGACGACGACGACAAAAAGTTTATTGCCTGGATTGGCATGACGTAGACCTAAACCCTCCATCCACAACGGCATTCCTTTCAAAGTTTTCAAAACTGATATTTTCTACTCCATTAACCTATACAGATAGCAATGATTAGGCATTGAAAACCATTGTTTTTAATGAACATCGCAATTAAACCGATTGAGAAACATTTCAATCCGATGACGCAATTGCAAACAAGTATTCAACAACATAACGAAATAGAAGCTAACGCCCAATTCCGGTTATTCAAAAAACACAAGCAACTTCAAACGAAAAACATCTTCCAAACATAATTTGAGAAATCGATCGCTTCCACGTGCCCACATTTTATTGGATTGTCGCGAACGTTAACTCCAGCTCCTTTTTTACTTGCCTAACAAGCGACTTCTAAATTGTTTCCGGCATCGTCTTACATTCGTCTTTTGAAATATCTCGAAACTGTGTTTGGAAAAAAAGTCCAAACACAAACAGTTAATCATAAAGCATTTTAAACACATATTCAATCCCTGCATTTTTAAAAATAAACAAATAAAGCATCAAATGTTTGTCGTTGCGGCATCTCAAAGGGAAACATATTCGCAGGGAAAACCAGTGGTAAATATTAAACAATTTAATATAAGATTTTGATATAAAAATTCAATTTGAAAACAGAAGTAACGTTATTAAATAAAAAACTACACACTATATATAATACTCATTTCTGTTTATTCCAGATTATTTTTGATGCCTGAAGTATGTGAGTGAATGTTCCTTACTTATATTATGACCAAATATGATATATATATAATATATATATATATATATATATATATATATATATTAACATTACATGTTGATGGTCACATAAAAACCAAGGGAAATAACTTTTTTAATTACACTCTATAACAAAACAAGTAATATAAAAAAAAAGTCAATTCCAACTTAGATCAAAGAGAATTCTATTTTAGCTACTTTTTATTAAATAATTACAATTAATATAAATATGTATATACATATGACAGTATCACAACATTAAGTGGTAATTAATTTTTATTAATTATCATTAAAGTATCGTATTGTCATCGAAAACAATCGCGTATATGAAATTCCAGTTCAACTGAATGCTTTAAAACGTGAGAAAAAAAACCTTTTCAAATTCTGACACAAGTCGCCAAAATTGTCGCTTAGTCGCCAACGTGGCTGTATTTGTAATTCTTTAAATAATTAATTTCAATCAACTAAGTTTTATTAATTATAATTAAATTATTGTATTGTCTGTCATCCAAAATAATCATGTATATAAAATTTCAGCTCAATTGAGCGCTTTAAAATGTATTTTATTAACGCGATTGAAAATTCCACCAAGATAAATAAATAAATATATAGAGAGTGTGAGTTAATAGTAGGAATTGAAAAAAGGACACACCAAGAAGGAGTTGTCCGATTGTAATGAAATTTCGTATGCAAAGACACTTGTGTATCGAACATGCAAATGATTAAAATTTGGTGTCAATTGAATGAATAGTGGGATCGGAAATATGGACTCAGCAGGTGTGTATAACAGGGGTGTTTGTGGGACCCCAAAAAATCCCCTGAAACTTTTACGGACTTACTACCGACATTTTGGAGTTTCGAGAAGGGGGAGAAACGAAAAATTACAATTATGAAGTATTGAACGACCTAATTATAAAAATTCAATGAATTACTTTTTTTGCAAAATTAATAACCATAAATTTTCAAACATATAAACTACTACATTTTATGTAAATATTTACCCAGCAAACAAAATTACCCAGATCAAAATAAATAATTCATTATTATTCCTACTTCCTTTTGAACGACGATCCCCGGAATTTCCGGGTATCGAAGTTCAAAATCCCCGGAATTCCGGGGTTTCCCCGGAGCACAAACACCCCTGCTATAAGTAGCGATTCTCAGTCTGATGGTCAAAATTTCTGTTGCACGGCGATTTAGGATACTTTTCAACGACTGAAGAAATGGCTCGCCGCAGGATTCGAGCTCATTACGAGCAACTCTCTGAGTTTGAAAGAGGTCGTATCATTGGATTGAAAAACACAGGTTGGGCAAATCGGAAAATCACCGTCATATGGCGAAGCGGCCATTAGAAGATGCCAGCAAGAATGAGAGGACAAGGGCAGATTTCAGCGTCATGATGGTAGCGGTCGACCTGGGGCCACATCAGATCAGGAAGACAGATTGATTGTCAGATCAGCTGTCACAGCGCTTGATTCATTGTTATCAACCATCAGACGTACAACCCACACAAGAGTGTCCACCATGAACATTCACAGACGGCTGATAGAGCGAAATTTACGCTCGTACCGACCACTACGCCACCTGCGATTCACGCCTGCACGCTGTTGAGCAAGATTACAGTGGTGCTTGAATCGATCAGGTTGGAAAAATGCTGACTGGGGACGAATTCCGTTTCCATCTGTGCCCTGACGATCATCGAAGACGTGTCTGAAGACGGCCAGGGCAGCTTGCCGATCCTGCTTTCACTATTGCTCGCTCCAGGATCTCAACAAGGAGTTATGGTCTGGAGTGCCATTTCTTTTGAAGCCGACATCCTTTGGTCGTCATTGCAGGCACACTTACAGCACAGCGGTACGTCGGCGATATTCTGAAAACTGTTTTGATATCGTTCCTTTTGCAGTACCCTTGCCTTATTTTTCAGCAAGATAATGCCAGACCACATATGGCACGCGTGTTATTATGAACTGTCTTACAGCTTGTCAAACACTTCCTTGGCCAGCCAGATTGCCAGCTTTCTCTCCAATCGAGTAAGTCTGGGATATGATGGGAAAGCGAATTCATCTACCAGGAAATGTCGATGACCTAGCTCGACAGTTGGAGCATATTTGGCAAGAAATACCACAGGAGACCCTCAAGTTGCTTTATCACTCTATGCCACGTCGTGTAGCAGCTTGGGCCCAAGCTAGAGGTGGGTCAACACCTTATTGAACTCGTTACTTTGTAACTATGTAACTCTGAAATAAATCATTCAATTTTTCTGAAACTTTAATCATTTTCTATTCTATACATAATCTTTCTACCCACCAATTTTTGCCTCTATCAGACGACTCGTTTTTGGTGCACCGGTTGTTTTTGTTGTTGTTATAGAGTGCATTTACAGTCGGACCTCTATTTACCGAACCTGCTAAATTCCGAAAAAAATTTTGTTAAATAGAAAATTCGTCCAAATACAGATTCATTTTTCAATATACTTTATAAAAACCACTGCCAGGAAAAAGTTCGTAAAATGGTGATCTGACAGGAGACGTCTTGAGGTTTTGAACCCCTATACAAAAATAGACCTCACCTGTATACCTTAAAAGAAGACATTATATAGCATACATTGTCAAATACTTGTACAAACGGCGACCTGAAGCAAATAAATGTTTATGACACAGTCTCGCAAACCTAGTCCGAAACCGGCTCGACCGACTGCCACCTTTAGATTAAATGAGTAATAATGATGTATGGTGGTAAACCTAGGTCTAGACATGGACGACAGTCATCACATATTAATACAGTTTTGCCATTGTTGTCAATTGGCATATAATTTAAAAATTCCACTTTTTCGAAGAACACACTTAGGAATAACATTTGACGATTAAAAATGTTCGGCTCATGATCTTATTAAGACTGAGTCGAGAACAAGACCAGATCCTTCACAGAGGTCGAGGCCAAGTTGACCTATGCTTTACGACGTTCCTGGGTCTGACTGTTTTTACACAACTACAGCTAATAGAAACAAAATTTTCACATATAAACTGCAGACTTTTGGAAGGGAGGAAACAACAGAGAGCGTCTCTGCTCTCACCTCGACAGATCTATTGAGTCTCTTCTCCAAATCTCCCCCTTCAGCTGATTTTCATTTCATTCATCCACAAAAATTCTCTTGGTCTCGAATTTTAAGTGTAGTCACAACACTGGCATAGCTAGTCCTGAGGGGGCCCTGTATCAAAATTCCTTCTGGGACCTTTTAGCGCTCCATTAACATTGTTTTCCTCGCACATGTTGGAGCCTCTTTAGATAGGGGGCCCCGTATCATTGATACGGTTGATACGGAAGTCCTTGAGTCACAACTAAAAGGTTGTCACAATAGAGCTAGATGGTAGCGATAGTACTTGATCATTAATGAATTGCATGGTGTTCAAAATAAGTACCTTAGCGATTTTTTTCAATGCCATTTTAAAGAATTTAATTCCATGTGTTCATAGAAGTAGTCTTATATCAATAATGATGAATGAGAAGCGTTACAATGGAGAGCCGAAAAAAACGTGTCTAGGGATGTGCAGCATAGCAGTGGGATCCTCACTTGACTGTGTCAACCACCACACCACCCAATAACCAGGTTATGTTATGGTGGGAAGGGCATTCAGTTTGATATCTAGGGCCTTTTGATTGTCATTCGTGACATATGAGAGAAATTATACACGCCGTAATGTTGCCCTTGTTTTTCAAGGGCCACCGATTTTTACATTTTAACAGGATAATGCTTGGCCGCACACGACACGCTTTTCTACTGCTTGTCTTCATTCTTCTCCAACACTTTCTTGATTGGCGTGATCATGAATTAAGCACGTTTGAGCTCTGATAAATGAGCTTCACCAATTGTCCACATGGATCGTAACAATCTAACTCATCAGGAAAAGTGTATGGCAAACGATCCCGCAGAAACTCATACCAGTCAATCCCCATCCAGATAATAGTTTGAATCAGGTGCGTAGTTGAACTTTTATGCTCTTGTAACTGCATTTCCTTACATATTTTAGACTAATAATGCACGCAAAAGTAACACGAGGGCTATTGGTGATGGACTTTGGAATTTTCAACTGCAGTCAAATGACGAGGACGATGCCTGAGCTGGTCTCCCACTCTCTAAACTTTCATCCCACGTCAACACGAGGACTTTGAGCTACGATAAATTTAACATGCATCAGCTCAGTGGGTCTTCAGCGGCACCAGAGCTCGAGTTCACGTACAAGACCACCTGTATTTCCCAAATAAAAAAGATTCAATTTTTATAATACTGTTAGCGTTTCTTTTTTAATACATGTATATCAAACATTAAAATGTATTGAAAACGAAACACCTACCAATTTTCAACCAATCAGGATATATCCTTCTTGGTGGTTTGCTGTTAATGTCATAAAAACTATATATTGCAGGCCCTCCAAAACACTACACCAGGGATGGCGAAACAATGGCACGCGTGCCAATGATGGCACGCGACAGAATATTTTGGGCACGCCATTGAGCAAAAACGATTTGCATTTTAGCTTAAAATAATTAAGTTTACTATGAAGTATTATGAACAAACGCGAGTGATCCGTCGCGACGCCGACAAGTTGGGGAGCAGACTCGTTTGTTATGTCTTGCGTAAATACTTCGTATATTATATATTGCTAATAATGCAAAGTTTATCTACGCATAGTGTGTGTAAGTAACGATTTTTAAATATATTCAAGTTGTTTAAAAAACATATTCTAATGTTTCACATTAATAGTTCAGCTTGTATAAATCTAATTTATTAATGTGATCTAATTCTTGTCTTGTAAGTCTAATTCATAAAGTAACTCTCACTGCTTTATTTTTACAAATTTTAATGACCTGAGACAAAAGTGAAAGAGCAGACACTACAGAAATTTCGTACAAGCACTCAATTTCCTAAAAACAAATAAATCTGCCCATGAGCACGCAGTCGTGCGCAGTCAGTAAAATGTTTTTGTTTTTTTTTGGCGAGGGGGATGGAGGAATCAAGCGAGAGCACATAGAATAGTTAATTTCATCGACACAACTGTACATTTAAAGTTTTGTGTTAAATTTACGATTTTTAACTGCTATTTAACATGGCTAGTTCAACAAAAAAACAAAAAGTGCAAGATAGTAAGTGTAGCAGAGAATTTCAAACTTGGTGGGCTGAGAAATATGGCATGATCAATAAAGGCGACAAAGCGGTGTGTGTTTTATGTTCTGGAATAGTGGTATGCAGAACATCGTCTGTAAAACGGCATTTTGAAACAAATCACAAATCCTTTTGTGAAAAAAGCGAACCAGAGCAAAAAGAATTAATTGCAAGTGCAATAAAAGATAGAAATAAACGGTCGACGTCTATGTTTAAATATGTAACAAAAATTGACACACAAGTGCGGCAAGTTACTCGGCTGCAAATGCCATTGCTCGGCATGGTAAAACTTTTCAAGAGGGAGAGTTTATGAAGGAAGCTTGGTTGGCATGTGCACCCTCACTTTTTGATGATTTTGATCATAAAGATAAGATAATTCAGTGCATCAAAGATGTTCCTCTATCTAGAAACACAATGAAAGATAGAATCTTGAAATTGGCAGAAAATGTTACAGGTCAACAAAAAAATGACATTAACTCCGCTCCTTTTATATCGCTATGTCATGACGAAAGTATTGACATTACTAAATTGGCACGTTCAGCTGTCTTTGCTCGATATTGTGTAGGAAACATCATTAAGGAAGAATTAATTGCGATAACATCGTTGTTAACAACCACAAAGGGCACAGATATTTGTACGGCAGTAAGAAATTCGCTTGCTGAGAAAGAAATTGATTTGAAAAAAATTGTTTCAGTAACCACTGATGGTGCTCCAAATATGGTGGGCAAAAAAATGGTTTCATTTCTTTATTTAAAACAGATGTAGGACATTCGATTCTTGAATGTCACTGCATTATTCACCAACAAACCTTATGTGCAAAGAGTGGTTTAACAACTCTTGATAATGTAATAACTTTAGTCACAAAAATAGTCAACCTCATATCGTCGCAGGCTTTAAATAAACTAAAGTTTGATGCTTTGTTGGATGAAGTCAATTCGGTGTATAATGACTTAATAATGCATAACAATGTTCGCTGGTTGAGCCGCGGGAACGTACTTCAAAGATTTGTTGATTGCTTGGAAGAAATCAGACTGTTTCTACAAAATGAGAGCAAAATTCAACAATACCCACAGTTGATGGATATTATGAGGCTTTTAAAATTGATGTTTTTTACAGACATATGCCAACATTTCAATGAACTGAACGTAAAGCTTCAAGGTCCGAATAAAACAGTTATCGTCATGATGGATCTCATTCGCGCTCTTGAAGCTAAACTATATGTTTTCAGAAACGATATTATTACAAAAAACTACAAGTACTTCTCAAACTTGAAAAAAAATATCAAAGATTTAGAAGCCCAAGAGAAACGAAATGAAGAAAAAGTTATTGATGACTTTATTTCCATAATGGATTCTTTAAGTAAAGAATTTTCAGCGAGATTTTCTCAGTTCAAGGAATTATCGGAAACGTTCAAATTTATTATGTACCCTGATGTGATTTCGTTCGATAAACTGAACTTGTCTCAATTTGATTGGTTGGAAATTGAAGAACTTGAAATGCAACTGATTGATTTCCAGTCTAGTTCAATATGGATTCAAAAGTTTACTGAAACAAGGAAAAAGTTGGAATTGATTGAAGCAGAAAGATTGACAAGCAATATAAGTAAAAATACCAGTAACGAAATTTTGGAAACATGGAATTCGATTCCAGACGAATTTAACTGTTTGAAGAAGTTGGCGTATGCTATTTTAACCATATTTTCATCTACCTATGCCGGTGAGTCATTATTTTCAGAGATAAATAACATCAAAGACTCGCTTAGAAACCGTTTAACAGACGACTCTAATTCAGCATGCATTCTACTAAAAGTAACATCTTATAATCCTGACATAAGTTATTTGTCATCTAATCTACAACAGCAGAAATCACACTAATGTTATTTTAATTTAAATTACAAGTATAACTAAAACATTTACTACTATACAGTGCAAAATGTATTTTTTTGTATTAAATAAAGAATTTTGATCTTTTCGTATTTAGTTTTATTAGTTCTTCAATAATCACAAGTCAAAATTAATTGATGGCACGCCTATAACTCATTAAACGTTTTTTTAGAAAAAATGGCACGTTGACCCAAAAAGGTTCGCCACCCCTGCACTACACCATGAATGAAGCAACCAAGACCTATAAAACTTACATTACTTATGTTTAGACCTCCATAAGACATGAAAATCTTTGGCATTGTCATACATATGTTAATCAATGTCGATTCTATGTAAAGGGAATCTTGTTTCTTACACTGCAATTGTGTTGCCCTGTTATTTTTTGAGACAGGATGAGAAACTTCAATATGCTTCATTGAAGTATAAATCAATCAAGTACTTTTTTGAATTTAGCATAGGACGAATTGGAGCCTATAGAGATATTGGATTATGCTTCTAAGAAATCAGTGTTTGTGTTGATGGATATTATATCACAGTGATATGAATATAGAATTGATTGGTTACAGGAGGGACAAATCGATGGACGGGAAGTATTACATCAGCTTCATTTCCCAAATGAGCATGTGGTTCACTTGGCAATGACAAATCGCATTGCAACTTCAACAAGAATTAGATCCTACTGTACTTATACAATCTACATCAGCTTGTACCGTTCAACATCATCTGCAGTAGTGGGAAATTTCAGTAAGGAATATATTGCAGTAATTATTTTTTACTAAGTCATAGGTGGACATGACTGCAATGTTAGATTGGACAGGGAACATGAAGAAAGGAATAACATGACATATTTTCAGACAAATTACAATTCTGCCTGTAACACAATCATCATCATTTCCAAGTTTTGTGGCTAGAGATTGCATGATACATTGTCATTATGGACCCTTATTTGATGAGATGCTACTACACTTACACCAGCACCCTTTCATATGCATTGACTGCTACAAATGCTCTAGAGCCTGCTTGTTTTAAAAACAAAAACTAGTCTTGATAATATGCTAAGTTTCAACAGGATAACGCAAAATCAGGCATGGCATAATGTTCAATAACTTTTCATTTCTCTCCTAATTGAACAGCTCCTTTTCTCGTCCCACATCTTCTCTTGATTACTAACTAACTAAATATACATTGCCAATGATTTGTAGATGACTCTCCCAGCATATATCACCCACTGTTTCATCAAATAAACTTTGGCAAAAAGCATGGACTGTGACCTCAAGAATACATACAAAGCTTCTTTCTTTAAATACTAAGAGAGGTACACAAAATACTGCCACTTCGGGTTTTGCAAATCAAGTAATTTTTCACTCAATTCTCCCTTAGTATTTTCTATTTGTTCAATAAATTTATTACAATGCATTTTAAACAATATATTATCTTGGTTTTTATGTTTGAATTTTAGATGACCAACAGTGTATATATTAGCATATGTGTAAATTTTAATAAAAATGTAAAAAAAAAGATACGTTTACAATGTTTTGAAAAAAAAAACAGTTCAAACTCTTTATTTTAGGATAGTATATAAAAATTTTGAAATTAGTAGCTATTTTAAAATATTGTACCTCTAATTTTAGTTAAAATTTTGCAAAGCAGAAAGGAACATTTTGTCACAAATATTGATTAAACTAAAAATGTATTCCTTTCCAAATTGGTATAAATATGATACTGATTCATTAAAAAAAAACTTGGGGGGGGACAGGGGTGAAAGACCTCCATATATAGTAGAGGTAGGATAAAATCAAATTTGCAACAATAAAAAAATCCTTTTAAATTACTTATTAATACACATTATCATATACACTACATATGTGTGGCTTGTTCATTCATAAAATGAAACTTAAAATCATTCAAAAATTAATACTTTTATAACTTAAGCAAAATTCACTATATATTATCAATGTATAGTTTCAAATATGAAAGTTGAATTTATAAGTTCTAGTGCATACTAAAATTGGGTTGCTTTTTTCTTTTTAAAAAAAAGTCCAACATTTTTGGTAGCACTATTGGAAGAATAATAATACTTTTTGGAAATATTTTAAAATCAAAATACTGAAAATTAAGAATCTTAATATATATTATAAAAATGTTTCAATAGCTATTCTATAGGGGGGAAGACATAAAATAAATTAAACAGTTTTTACAAATTACAACTAAATTTCATAAATTATTTTTCAGAAAAAGTTATAAAATCAAAATTTGCAACCCAAACATACAAAAACATAATTGTTAACTATTTCTACAACAGAGCAATTTTTACAGAAGCAAAGTTTATAATTTTAAGGTTTACAAAACATATAATAATTGATAACTGATTGCATCTTATTTCTTTTGAGTTAAGACAAAATGGATGTGAAATATTTAAAAAAAGGATCTTATGGAGAATATCTTATACATAGAGGCTTAATGAAGAAATACCCTCAGATTTTAGCTTTAAAAGATAAAAATGAATTCATGGCAAGCTTGAAATTCATTTGAACAATTAATAACAAAGTTGATGTAGTATGCCACATCATGTGCATGACATTATTAAGGTCAAGGGAAATGTCACCAAATATTAACTACTCCCAGTGTGTTTTATTTAAATGAATAAAACAATTTTGTATACATTGTGTGTGTGTTATTTCAGCTTTTTAAATCACTGTGAAAATTACTTTAATTCGCTAAATTTTTAGAAAACTCCATTGCAAAAAAAAATAATGTACATTACCTCTTTTAAATTATGCTGATTTACAAGATATGTACAATGCAATCAGCACTTTAAAATTCTTATGCATTTATTTATACTAAAATAAATGCTAAGCAACTCTTTTGCTTTACATTTCATTATTTTAAGTTTTTTAATTGGAGTTAAGTGTGAATGTATATATAATTGAGAAAATAATATTTATTAATATTATTTTGTTTTATTCTATCGTATACTTTCACATGAGAAAATTCTAGAAGTAAACTTATGAAATAAATGTATATTTTATTTTGTACTAAGTAAATATTCTACTTGTTCAAAAATTTAAATAACCATACTTAATAAGCATTACACAAATGTTGATTAAAAAGAAGGTTTTCAAAGTTCCCAGACTGAATTTATGATTTAAAATAATATTATCGATTGATTGATTGATTGAATATTAATGTCGCACTGTTCAGCTACACGAGGGCTTTTGGCGATGGACCACGTAATTTTGAACCATGGTCAAGTGACGTGGACGACACCTGAGCTGGCACCCCCCTCTCCTAACTACCACACCCCACCAACGGGAGGACGTTTCAGCTCTCGACAGATTTAACATGCATCGCTGCCCTACACGACGGGTCTTTAGTGGTACTGGGCTCAAACTCATGACAAGGCAAGCCACGGTCCTATACCTATACCACTCGGCTACCGCGGCCACAATAATATTATCGAAGAAGTCAGAGATGGAAAGGACAAGTGAATGAGAGCACTGTCTTACAAAATCACCCATGATTTCTCCAGCCTGCTTTGGTCTCTTCTTCCACATTGATTTGCACAAAAATGAGGCTTAATATCTATATAAAATTATTTGTTCAGTGTGTGTGCATTTCCAGAAAAAATTCTACATGTATGATGCTTGAATATCAAAATTTATCTATAACATGGCCCTCCCATTAAGGCAACCTTTCTTCAACATTTTCCCTGCCTTCTGAAACATTAATGACACTCAAAAGCTTGCATTTCCAATAATGTGCCATATACTCATGCTTCAACATTTCTTTAATCTAATTTTGTAGTACTTTTTCCTAAGTTAATATTTCTTCAGTAAATGTATTTTTTTTACCAATCAACAGTTATTAAATTCACTAGTCTAAAAAATATGACACTCCAACAAACCACCAGCCATGAGATCTGATCAAACCATTTTTAAAAGAGGAGCAAAATGAGGTAACAAAAACATGTTATTGTAGTTGCTCTACTGCAAATATTTCTTTAGGTTATATACTCTGTTCAGGAACATTTGAATCCTATCTTGTAAATCTTCAAAAATTAAAACTAAAAAAAGATTTCTAAAAATAAAGAAAAGTATTTTTTAATGTGAAACAAGATAATAATGAAGGAGAAAGAATCCCAAGGTTTAAGAATCAACAATTTTAAATACATAAAATATAAAGCTTAGCATGTTAGAAGAAAATGTTCAAGATGTAAATGCCCTAAAACTAAAAAAATCACAAGTCCAACCATATGGATTTTTTTAAAGTTTATTTTAAGGTTTTATTTCTATTGTAGACTAATTTTCTTAAGCATGCGTTAGTAGAAAAGATTTTTAATGGAGCAAGCCTTTTGTTACTATTAACAAAAACCACATACATAACATACTTTGATAAGAGACCAATAATTTTTCCAGTTCATAAAACAAATATAGATGTAAATGAATTTGAATCTCAATTACAAGCAAAATAAATCATTTTCTGTTACTAAACAAAATTTATATAAAAAGTACCTAATTCCATTCACACAGTCATTGTGGCCTAAAAAGAACTGTATTGGTTTCAGGACACTGAATTCATCACATTCTAATGCCTTGCTCTCCTCATATGTGTCCCAAATAGATATGATTCCATTGTTATTGCCAGAAACTACATATCTTCCACATCTGTAACAAAATTAAACATGTGCTAAAACCTTACCAAAACAGACATGTTTCAATGATCCACTTTGAAAATAAAAATAAAATCCAAGCCTATAAATAAATTCATTCTAGAATGTAACTTTGTTAAACTTGTAAGAATTTAATGTAAACATAGCTAGTATCTATATCAGATGTTTCAAGCAATATAATAACAAAAAGACTACTAGTTAAAATTTACAGGGAGTTATTTTAAAAGTGATATAACGAATGTAATGCACCTGCTGATATCAATATACATTCGTTGATTTGTTACACAAGATCTTCGAAGGCAATATAGAACATCACCAAGATTTCTTAGGTCCCAACACAATATCTTTGGATCCTGGAAAATAAGTTTGAAAAAATTAAATCGAAACTGAAATAACTTCAAAACATTTAAATATAATCACATATAAAAGCCTTTTTACACAAGAACTCGAACAAAAATTCTAACTCATTTATTTTGTAAAATGTTGCTTGTTTAAATGTTACTATCATATATTTATTTTTAAAAATGTGTAATCCTGATCATTAAAATTAAATATAAAATAAATAGCAATAGTTTTTAAAATAATTTCAAATCAAGTAGATTTTTAAAGGATTAACTTTGATTATTACTATGAGTCGTGAGATTTTAAAGTATTTATAAATCTTATAAAGATTTCAAAAGTATCATTTTTATGACACTTATTTCACACATTTTTTTTAACATAAAAGGAGTAAATCAGTAAAATCACTGTCTTGATATACAGGTCTCTGAATATAATTTACATCAATATTTTATATTTTTAATACATACTTTTGAACATAGTTAGCTTTCTGTAATTACAATTTTTTATACCTTTGTCAAAATTTTATTTCTTCAAACAGAAATCTTAACAGAAATTAATACAGTTGAATCAAAAAATTTTTTTAACAGATACCATACCATACTCTATCAAACCACATAATTAATAAAAATACCAAATTAAATAAAATACTCCTAAAAATCTTGGTTAGTAATTTTTTTAAATTACTATTTACTTAATAAAGCAGTTAATTCAGTTGTTAAAATTCAAAATTTCGAAAGTTATTAAAGGGCAGCAATTGTTGCCTGGTATAAATGTTAGGAAAAAATGCACCCCTTGAATGATAATAGAAACACAGCATGATCCAATCATAATATGATTTCTAATAAATAGCTGCAAAAAAAAATTTTAAATACTCTTACACAATTTGATTGAGAATAATAACATCTATAATAAATGGAAAATGACAGAATGGCCAACAGTGTAAAGTTCTTCTTCTTCTTTATAAGCGTAACAACCTTTTACAGGTCTTGGCAACCTCTACAGCTCGCTTCCTCCAATTCACACGATACACAGCAACTGTGCCAGTTTTTAATATTTAGAGTTTTTAAGTCATTTTCAACATCATCTATCCACCTTGTTGGTGGTCTTCCTCTTGTTTGAGATCCCATAGGATTCTTAAAAGTGTAAGCTCTGGTCTGGTTGTTTTCAGGGCTTCTCCAGATGTGGCCGAGCCATCTCAATCTGTTAGTTCGGATGACTTGAGTAACTTGAGAACAGTGTAAAGTTATCAACATAAAATTAGTAGTTGCAGTTATTCAAATGAAAAGTATCATTAAATATCCTTGCATGGAAAATTAAGAAAATTTGCAAATTATGTCAATTTTTACAAAAATTATAGAACAAAATTATTTAATATTCAGAATCCAATACATAAGCATACACTTGCCTGTCCAGAATTGTGGAGGGCATATAAGCACATGTAATGTTGCCAGTGATCTGTGTGCCTGTACTCTTCCACAACATGTACCCTGTTTCTCACATTTATTAGACTCATATTTTTTAATATTTATATTAAAAAATATGAGATAAAATAAGTAGTTGCAAATTTATGGATGGCGAAATGAGATGAAGAATTGTTGGTAGATTGGAGGCAAACCAATAACATGTGCAGGTAGCAATAGAGCTCAATGTAACCTCTAGTGTCAATTGCAAATTGCAAAATCTATTTCACGACACTGGATTCATATTAAGATCTGGATAAGGTCAACCAATGCCCACAATAATGAAGATCGTTATTTGACACTTTCAGTGTGGTAACACATGACTACTAAAGATTCACATCATCTGTAATGTTTTTGATGGAACATATTTCACAGTCTACAACAGTTGTCAAAAAGCATTATGAAAAGGGCTGTAACTGTTTGCATCCTGTTTATTGCAGCACACAAGATAATGTGTATATTATAGTAGAGACTAAGTCTTGTAAAAACCCATTAAAATTTCAAAATCTGACTTTTGGTTTCCATACAGACAAAAGCCTGGTTTACAGAGTTTTAGTCGGGTTTTTTTTTAAAAAAAAGTATAAAAAATTGACTATTACTTAAAACATATAATCTACCTTAAATATAATGGGTGCTATAAATTGTGGAAAATAAATAAAAGTATGAAACATAAAATTATTAACATTATTTTTTAACTACATAAAAAAGAAAGAAAATAAATCAACTTTATACTTACAATTTCATTATATGAAAATAGAACAGTAGCATAAAACATAACTTATAAGTATGTTAATAAATTCATATTTTTAAGGAAATAAATAATTTATAAAATAATATTAAAGGAAAAGTAATCTATATCCAATATGTCATGCATGTCATATATTTATAAAGGAATGTACTTTAATAAAGAAATTACCACACTGTTTGTTGTTGTGGCTTGAATTGATGCTAGTACATTTGAGTTTTTGATGTTAATGAATTTCATTCTACTAACAAACATTTCCAATTTTTTTTGAAAGGATGACTCTAAATTGTCCCATTTGGCACATTTCTTTGAACTCTTACAAGACTGTACAAAAAAAAATTTGTGTGTGTGTCTTTTTTATTTTATCAACACTCAAATTTCCACATACTTTGCTATATTTTTTATGAGTATTTATTACGGGTGCACCCTCACACTGTACGACCTGTCAGGATACAAGAGATGTCCATTCCCATACAAGACTCAGTTTCAATTCTGTTCTTTACTTTTACAGAAACTACATAACTTGCAAATGTTCTTAATTTTGCACACAAGTGTATAAATGAAAACTAAATTCAGTGGCACAACAGCCCATTAGGGCCAAGACCTACCGTACCCATCTCAGTTCCCATGACCTTGGGCACTGAGCTGCATGAGCAGATGTTCTGGTCAGGTAGTCAGTCTGATTCGAAACTCCCAATGTATAGTTCCCAAGCAAGTTTGGTACTCATTTGTCGACCCACTGAAGGGATGAAAGGCTTAGTCGACCTTGCTCAGCCCAGAGTTTGAAACTCGGAGCTGTGGTGTGGAAACAAAATATGCTGCCACTGGGCTTTGTATGAATAAAACTTTTTTGAAAAAATTCAAATGAAAAAAAAAATACTTGTACAGTTATGGGGAAGAAAAATGTTCTTATACCTGTTGTATAATAACCTTATCTTATGTTCACTTATAGACAAAATAAAATAAAACAAAACTAGTTTCTCATTAAAAATGTGCAAAGTTATCAGTTTTTATTTTCAATATTTAAGATTTGAAGTAAATGAATAATAATGTTACTAAAACTAATTATTATTGAGAGGTGTTAATTTACGTAAAAAATTAATTATATCGTGCAAGACTATTACTAAATTAATGTAAAAAATTTTTTATTTTAATAATGTTTTGTTTTAAAAATTACTCCATCAAATCAGTTTTTTAAAGCAATAAAACTTTAAAGGAAAAGAACAATTCATTTAAATTAATAAAGATAAAAAATATTAGTGATAATTTGCATATATTTTATGCTTTTATATGCTTCCAAATGACTAAGCAAAATCACCTTATACAGGTTCCCATACATATCTTTTAAAACAACTTAATCCTTCCTTAAATAAATTTTTAAGCCTTCTTCGTGACTTTTTACCTTTTATACTAAACATTCTAAAAACAGAGGAATAAAAGGAACAATAAATATTTGTTAAACTCTTTAAATACTGCTAATTTTGCTTCCAATAATTATTGATTTTAAAATATAAACTCTTTTAATTAGTCTATTATTCCAATTAAGCCCTTCACACCTAAGCCTAACCAAGCCCTTCGCATGATCACTGGCGGAGTTATAACTACTCCAGTACTTGTCATGCAGTTACTTTGCAACCTTCAGCCATTCACTAATATAATTGAGAAGAATGCTGCTATTCTCTTCAATAGACTTTAAGACTCCCAAATAATTCATTCTGGCGGGACTATGTTTCCGATGGAGGACGTAATCTTAAGACTCAAAAGGGCTTTATTCAATGTGTTCGTAAGAACATTCAATATAAAGTCATTAATGATGTGCCCTTTGAATTACTGTCTTTTGCTAACCCACTCGACTAT
Source organism: Trichonephila clavipes (assembly GCA_019973935.1). NCBI lineage: Eukaryota > Metazoa > Arthropoda > Arachnida > Araneae > Nephilidae > Trichonephila > Trichonephila clavipes. The sequence continues at coordinate 600,838 of BMAU01019286.1, read as the reverse complement.
GCAATACTCGACATCAGATTGGACCTTGTTCTGAATGTGAGAAAACATGATCTAAGTCCAACTGCTCATCACGCTATAGCTTTGGAAACTATCAATACCCGCTTCCCACCGGAGGAGTGGCTTCACATTTACACAGATGGCTCACTCTTGGACTTTTCCCAAGGCGCTGGCATTGGTGTTTTTAGTCACCTCTTCTCCTTCTATTTACACGCCGGCCCTTCGACAACTCACTTTGATGGTGAGGTTGAAGCTATACATATAGCCCTTCAGCAACTTGCTGTTCGTCTTCCCCCCATTGAAAGAGCTGTAATTCTTTCAGATTCTACTTCTGCCCTTCAGGCTTTGTCCAACTATAATGAGAATAATTGTTTACGTGTGCAGAACTGTAGAGAACTCCTGGGAAACATAAAAGGAAAGATCGTCTTTCAATGGGTACCATCCCACTGTGGTCTTTGGGGAAATGAGAGGGCAGACTTTTTGGCAAAAAAGGGAACGGGTATCCTTCAGAACTTTCGCAGAGACCTGACACTTCATTCTGCCAAACTGGAAATTAAAAGGATTTTTAGGGAATCATTTCGCCTTACAGCTTCTCGTGTTGCTCGTGATAAGCCTTGGAGTACACTATGTAAGAAATCCCACAGTATTCCAAGTTCTCCTCGTGCTGCTGCTGTGGCTAAATTTAGACTTTTAACCGGACATGACTGCCTTTGTGCTCATCTGTTTCATTTTAATTTAGTGACTTCACCTATCTGCGTTTTGTGTGACACTGGACAAGACATGACTGCCGCTCATTTGGACGAGTGCTCTGCACTGAATGATCTTAACTGCATTGTAAAAA